>JAFEMH010001227.1:0-512047 GCA_022495995.1 Adenophora triphylla var. japonica | reverse complement strand
TTTAGGAAGGATGATACTTGGTGGTTATTTATTGATTATAGAGATCTCAAATTGGTGGCGGGAAGAATAAAGTATTCGTTATCACTTGTTAATGATTTATATATTGATTTGAAACTAGTAGAATACTGATGGTTATTAGTTGAATTTTCGGGTGTTACAATTACAGTGAATAATTGTTTTAAGGATATACTTAAGACAACATTTGTATCTAGTATGGACGTTTTGATTTGTGGGTGTGTATTAGCTATGGAGAGGTAAATAGGGTAAATGTGAAGAAGTATAATAGATATAATTATTGGTGACTTAAAGGATCAACTTCAGGAATTGATAATATATGTATATGGTTTGTTTTGAGAAATGATTATCATTAGTTGAGAAAATAAAATGAGGATGAATCTTATTGGAAGACAGGATACTTTAGGATGATTACACCCTATAGGTCGACTTAGTTGCGTGACTCATATGAGGGATTGGTGTGATGCTTGGGAGGTATTGGCGTTATGCGGATTTTGAGTTGTTGATGGTTATCGAGAGGTAAGTTAGTTTACACTGTTAATGTTTAATCGCAATTTGGGGATGATTGATCTATGTGAGTTCCAATTATATTTTCTTATTAGGAGATCATGGTAATTGATCGGAAACTTGAGGTATGCAATACGTTGTTACTAAGTACAATACCAATATCAAAGGTAGGGAATAGATGACTCAAATTAAGTAAAAGTGTTGAATATTCAACTTGAGGAGTTATTAAATTGAGGATGATTTACCAAGTTTATTATCTTAATGAATGTTTTAGTGTTATTTATCGGAGATAGTAATAGTGTTGCGAAATTGTGTTTTCTTATAGAGAATTTAACTAAGTATAAATATTATGAGTGGTGGCTACACTATAAATAGAGGTCAAACAACAAAATTATGTTAGAATTGTTTTAAATGTGCCTTAAAACTTTGGATTGTATATTGAACTTCGGTATGAGCATTTGTGCCTTCGGGGATAGTTTGATTTATTAAGGTCAGTGAACCGTTTTTGTGCACATTAATATCTGTGAGTAATTTGATTATCTACCGCTGGTATGGGACGGTTGTAGATAATTAGATCGCTCGAGTTAGTTTTGTTTAGCTTATCAATCTTTTGAAATTTCTTAAAATTGTGAGTGATTTAGTTAATTAAAACTGGTATGGGACGGTTTTAAATAAATAAACCATTCGAGTCTCATTGGATCTCTTTTTATCTATCATTTGGAATTACGAAAGATGTTGTAAATTTGAGAAAGACATGTTATTTTGAAAGATATAATTTGTACATGAAGTAGAAAGGCAACCTAGTTCCTCTATAATGATTAATTGTATTAAAGTTTTGATCAGAAATGATTTGATAAATTGTGGGGTTATTAATGTGGCGGTCGCGATGGGCTCGATTTTTGTATTGGAGTTGGATCGGCTCGCGTTGTGGGCGGCCAACCATTTGATTTGAATATTGATGCGTCCTGGACACGAACATAATTGAAACATTGAATTGTAAAATATGGTCAATTAATATTCCGTTCGTGGAATCGGGGTCTTATTAGCATGTCCATATTTATTATTTCATGGGCGGTTGTTTAATGTTTGTATTATGAGAATTGCGGATAAGATAATTGAAATAACTTCGTTTCAAGTGAGTCAAGACATAAGGTGGTTTGGTCACAAATGTGAAAATAGAATTTTGGCGTTGGAAGGTTTATTAAAATATTTAGAGTTCTAGATTGAACTTGAGAGTATTATTAAGATGGCTTTTGTGGTTGGGTTGCCTTGGAAGCAAAAAGGAGTATGTTGTTTTGTTTATAGAAAGTTGATTGTATTTTCTACTCAATATATATGTATATAGTGATGAGATTCTTTGATCAAGTCCCCATATATGTTAGGGAATAGTTTGATTATATAAACCCCGTAGTATTAAATGGATTGGATAGACATCAATTGGGGAAGGTCCTTTTGGAATGTATGAATGCTATTAAGTTTAACCTTGTGAAAATTTGAGGAATCATTACTTATTGTT
This sequence comes from Adenophora triphylla var. japonica, assembly GCA_022495995.1. Classification (NCBI taxonomy): domain Eukaryota; kingdom Viridiplantae; phylum Streptophyta; class Magnoliopsida; order Asterales; family Campanulaceae; genus Adenophora; species Adenophora triphylla. The sequence continues at coordinate 510,009 of JAFEMH010001227.1, read as the reverse complement.
GAGGATATGCTACGGGCATGTACAATGGATGTTAGTAGTCGATAGGACGTATGGTTACCAGTGTTTGGGTGTGTATAATAGCAGTTATCATTCTAGCATTGAGATAGAACCGTATGAGGCGTGGTTCGGGAAGAAAATATCGATCTTCAATTTGTTGGGGTGAGGTTGGTGAAGCAAGGCCTAAGGTAAATTGGCGCCAAAGTTTGTTAATCCATTTGAAGCTTTAAAAAAGGTTGGTGATTGGACTCATAGACGGGCTTGGAGCAGCTTATAGAGTATTTAAAGTTTTAAATGCAATATTTTAATGTATTTGGTTATATAAGTTGTAATACTTTTATTTAGTTAAATTTTTATTGAGGTCGTGAAAATTCGGGTTAGTAATATTTGTATGGTATTCTTGGAACATTAAGTTGTAATATCGTATTATTAATGGAATTAGAAATCTTGGGGAAGAATCACAACATTGAAGAGATTATTTGGGAATTGGAGTCTGAGGGATACATAAGTAAACCGAGGCGGGTTGAACATTTATGTAAGTACCAGTCAAATTCGGGATGAATTTTCTTTAAGGGGGAGTGAGTGTAACGACCCTAACCATAGGCACTAATTTTAGTATTATATTATATGCTTTTAATATTAATGTTAATTTTATGTGCTCATTTTATGTCTTTAAATTCTTATTTTAAGATGAGATGGTTGGGAAATGATTTTTAAAATCTTAGGATTGCAAGAGACATTAAATAAAGCAATTTGGGGAAAGTATAAAAAATAGAAAATAGATAAAGTATGAAGTGTAGTCTAGGTGTGTAGTGTAAAGAATTATAATGGAGGGTTTAATTTAAATGATTGAGAAGGTTTTAGTTATTTAAGTGAAAGGGGGGCCAATTCCTCCCTTCCTCCTAAAAACTCCCAAGTGTCCCCCCTCCCATACTTCCCCCTTACCCCTCACTTCCAATCACCTCCTTTATGTACTCTTCCCTATACTTCTTCCATCACTTTCTCTTTCACCTCCTCAAGTATCAAAAAGCCATGGAAGCCCTCTCCCCAATATCTCACTTTCCAAGTGGCTAGCAAGCTTAATCCTCCTCCATTTTTAAATCCGAGTGTACTTTGGTATTCGGGGCAACTAGAAGAGTTCATCAAGCTAAGAAAGTCCTCAATCCATCTCCTATCCTAAGGTGAGTTATTATGACTTTCCCTTCTATGTGATGTTCATAAACTATTTAATATTGTTCTTGTTATTGAAATGGTTGATTGATGCTTGGAAACCTTTTTGGAGTTGAGAAATTTAGTTAAGGATTTAGAATGTTGTTGTTGGTTAAGAAACTGGGTCAAGAGGGTAAGCAAAGGGGTTTAATTAAACTAGGAAGTTCAAACTTGAAATAAGATAATGAAATGGGTGGGAACTTAAGTGGTAAATAATCCAAGTCTATGCTATTTTGGGTTTAGATGATTTAAGATGAGGTATGTAAGGTTAGAAAATCCTTTTGGTGTTCATGAAAATAAGGAAGATTAATGGGAAAAGAAACTATGTAAAAAGGAGTTGGAAATTCGAGTGTTGCTGGAAATAGTCATGGGCGGTCGCCCATGGGGCTTGAGCGGCCGCCCATGTAGGCAGAAGCTCGGTCCTCAGTTTTCCCTTTCTTGGGCGGTCGCCCAAGTGACCTTGTGCGGTCGCCCAACCCAACAGAAGGCCTTGCACCCTTATGGAATCTCTAGTGGGCGGTCGCCCATGTCCACAGGAATTTTCCCACTTCCCTTTCTTGCTGATTTCTCCCTAGCGACTGCTTAGCTTGATCCCTACCCAGTACAAAGTAGTCTAATCTAATCCAAACCGGAGATGAATTAATCCTTTTAACCTAGGTTATACATAGAACATTTGTACCACTTAATGACACTTTAAATGGGTTGAAATGGAACTAAGGAAGCACTTTAAATACGACTCAGGAATTGTTTGGCAATCTTGTTTGACCACTTATAAATGTGACTTCCATTTGGTGAAATAAACTTGGATTCTTATAGAGATCATATATTATTGAATATTGTCTAATTAGGGATAATTATTGATACCTTGTTACCCTACTTGAGTACATATTCATGAATTGTATTATGTCTAGTGTATTACATAAATGCACTATGATATTGATGGAACATGAGTATATTTTATCATGTGGCTATGTTGTTTATCCCATTTGTGGATTATATTTCAAGTAACTATTATGTGCTTGATGATTTGTTAATCAGCTGATGTTGGGGATATAACATAATACGATCAATTATGGAAGTGTGACCTAATGTGATCGGATTATGTTATATCTGTGACCGTCCCCTTCTGTGGCCACAGGTTGGGGTTATAGCATCTGTATTGAGCCAAAAGCCTTACAGAGTTGCTACTATCTTATATGGTTCCCTGAAAAACGGGTCTTATAAGATGTGAGTATTGCTTAAGCGGCTCACCTAAGATTGGAGTATTATTATACCCAATGTTGTACGACTATTGTTCGGACGGAAAAGGTAAACCAAGGTAATGGAAAGTGTTTACTGACTTTTCAAATGTGTTGTATGCAACTTGTTATGTGTTGCATCTTATTTGGCATATTGCTGCATTCATAATAGCTTGCTGAGATTTATTCTCACCCCTCTCCCTTTAATGTTTTTAGATCCTGAGACAGGCGGACCGGCCAAGTGAGGACAGAAAGGAGTTCGGATGTGGTATTTTGGGTTTGTCGGGGTACGTATAGGTTGGCGTAGAAAATGTATTTTGGTATAATTCCTTTGTGGAGTTTGTGTGTATAACACTTAGTTTCTACATTATAACTAAAGTCTTTTGTAATTAAAGCAAGTTGTTACTTTTAAAAGTTACTCAATTCTTCCTCCCATGTAGAGAGGAATGAAGTTATTTGGAAATGATTTTGTTCAGTATGTTTAAGTGGTAAGTTAAAGCAAAGTTTTAAAAGTTTAGGAAATTTGGGTTGATTTGAGGACGCTCCAGCTCGGGACACGTGTAGGTTTCGGGTCGGGGTCCTCACAGCGGCCTCAGCCTGGCCGTTTCCTTGAGGATAGGCAACTGCAGATTTGCGGTGTTGTACTTTCATTCTCTCACACTCCGCGGTGAACTTTGCGGAGAACTGAGTGCCATTGTCTGAAATTATTGCTCGGGGAACTCCAAATCGGCAATAGATGTGGTCGTGGACGAAATTGATAGTATTCTCCTTGGAGATGGTAGATAAGCCCTTGGCTTCTGTCCATTTAGTAAAATAATCCACGGCCACAACAGCATACTTAATGTTTCCTCTAGCAGTTGGAAATGGTCCAATAAGATCTATCCCCCACGTATCAAACGGCCACGATGGTACTACCAAAGTGCTTCTGTTGATGGTAGTCTAGGAATGTCCGCATGAATCTACGGCACTTATCACACTTTACGACGTACTCTTGTGCATCCCTCCTCATCGTAGGCCAAAAGAAACCTTGGAATTTGATCTTGTCTGAGAGAGTGCGAGCACCTGGATGTCCGCCACAAACTCCTTCATGGACCTCATAGAGTAAGTTGGTGACCATGTGAGTTTTGAAACATCTCGAAAGGCTTGGTGAACGACCAGTCGAAAAGTACCCCTTCGAGGACGAGGTATTTCGCGGACACCGTTTCGATGGCTCTAGCCTTTCTTGGATTCTCGGGGAGGGTACGCTTCCGATGTAATCCTTGATCTCATCTATCCAGTCCCTTACTTGATCCTCAAGATTGTTTATCTGAATTCGATCTATAGCAGGTCTTTCTGAGAACTCAATCTGGCAATCTGCTTCTAATTCCTCAATTTCTTGATCGGTTATTTTGGAGAGGAGGTCAGCTTCCACATTATCCTCTCTCATGACTTGGTTCAGCTCATAGTAGGTGAAATTTTTGATGAGGGTTTTTGCAAGGCCACAGTACTGAGTTAGTACTGGGTTGATAGTATCATACTCCCCCCTAATTTGATTAACTATGGTGAGAGTCACTATTGATCTCTATATTCTGAACTCCCAAGTCTCTTGCCAATTCCATACCTGCTATAATCGCTTCATACTCAGCCTGATTGTTAGATGCCTCGAACTTGAACCTTAAGGCCCTCTTAAATTTCTCCCCGCAGGGTGCGATCAGAAGTATGCCCGCGCCACTTATTAGCTTGCTCGCAGAGCCGTCCACGTACAAAATCCATACCTCCTCTGGACGCTCCCTTGGCTGTATAATTTCTGTGCTCGGGCTACTTGGGACTTCCTCAGATTCTGCCCGCTTTCTTTTTCACAGGTCGCTGTCCGCCATTTTGAATGATGATTCTACCACAAAATCTACCAAGGCCTGCGCTTTGATTGTCTTTCTCGGGGAGTAGGTGATCTGGAACTCAGTGAGCTCGATAGACCAAGCTAGCATTCTCCCCGAGGACTCTGGTTTGTGTAAAACCTTTCTAAGCGGGGCCTCAGTCAGTACAGTTATAGGGTGTGCAGAAAAGTAAGCTCTTAATTTTCGAGCAGATACAAGCAAGGCGTAAGCTAACTTTTCTATATTAAGGTAACGCCCTTCTACGGCGGACAACGCCTTAGATACATAATAAACTGGTTTTTGGGAGTTATTATCCTCCCTTACAAGAACAGCGACTCTTGCCGGATCGATGCTTGCTAAAAGAAACGAGAAAAAAGCTCTTCCCCGGGCACCGGGCTGCTGAGTAGAGGTGGCTGCCTGAGGTATGTCTTGACTTTTTCAAAAGCTAGATGGAATTCTTGATTCCATGCAAATTCATCAGGCTTCTTCCCCCCTTTTAGAGTTTTGAAGAAGGGGAGGCATCTCTCTGCTGACCGCGAGATGAAGCGGTCAAGTGCGGTGATGCGACCATTGAGCTTTTGTACATCCTTCACGCAAGCAGGAGGTTTCATGTCCAATAAGGCTTGGATTTTTTCAGGATTAGCCTCTATCCCTCTTTGATTGACCATGAATCCGAGGAACTTGCCCGCCTTGACCCCAAAAGCACACTTAAGGGGATTTAGCTTCATGTTATTACGGTGCAAGTTTTTAAAGGTTTCCTCCACGTCGAGCTCGTGGGAGTTTTCCTTAGTCTTTATAACCATATCGTCAATGTAAGCCTCAAGATTTCTGCCCAGTTGGTTTTTGAAGACCAGATTGACCATTCGCTGATATGTGGCTCCTGCGTTTTTTAGCCCGAAGGGCATCATTTTGTAGCAATAAGTCTTGCCCGCAGCGATGAAAGCAACGGAGCGAACATCTTCAGGAGCCATTTGGATCTGATGGTAGCCGGAGTATGCATCAATAAAGCTCAATACTCTGTGGCCGGCTATAAAATCCACCAATCTGTCTATGCGAGGAAGAGGAAAGCAGTCTTTGGGGCATGCCTTGTTGAGATCCGTGAAATCAACACACATCCTCCACTTGCCGTTGGATTTTTTGACCATAACCACATTGGCAAGCCATTTTGGGTAGGTAATCTCCTTTATTATCCCCGCTTTGAGTAATTTTTCTACCTCTTCCTTGATCGCCATTTTTTTCTCCGGAGAGAAGTACCTTGATTTTTGATGGATGTTTTTGAAGGATGGGTCATCATTGACTTTATGGAGGATCACGTCCTTGCTGATTCCTTGCATATCCTCCACCCTCCAAGCGAACACATCACAAATTGCTCTAAGGATCTCGATGAGTATCCTTCTCTCCTCGCAGTGAATTTCCAGCCCAACCTTAACAGTTTGTTCGGGGAAGTGGGGGTTGATGACCACCTCCTCGAGCTCGTCGTTAGGTTGAAGGTCGCTGATTTCACGATTGTGCAAGGAGTCAATGATAATAGTTGGGGGTTGACACGAGCTCGGTTAGTGTTGCCGTAGAGTATATGACATCGCGGTCAATCTCCCCTCAATTCCTCGATCAATGTATCCTCCTCAATAGGGGCCAACTGTCTCGGATTTTACGCTCGTCTTGAGCTCCACCTTAGTGGAATGGAAAGAAAGCATGCCAATTGGAATGGGTGGCGGCACAAGTGCTAGGGCCTTCCCTTTCTTCGTTTTGTCCTCGCCCTCTATCTGCGGGCAGGATGTCTGGCCTTTATTTGCCTTTCTCTTCTCCTCGAGTGCTCGGAGGAATCTCCCGGGTTGGTTCTTGATGGTAGCAACCCCGCCCGGGGTGTTAAATTTCACCCTTTGGTGGGGAACGGAAGCAACTATTCCCAATTCGGCCTGAGCAGTTAGGCCGAGAATAGCATTGTATTGGGAAGGAAGATCGACCACCATGAAAGTGATTTTGGCCGTCTTCTGCATGGGTTTTTCCCCAATAGTTACTTCAAACACAATCGTCCCCTTTACCCCTACTGCATGATTTGTGAAGCCTTCCAACATGCCCGCATAAGGAGCCAGGTTAGCCTCGGTCATCCTCATGCTAACCAACGTGTGGTAGTAGAGGATGTCTCTGGCCGCGCCCGTATCAATTAGGACTCGGTGTATGTTGGCCCGGTTTATCTTCATTGGGATGGTAATGGGCTGAGTAGAGTGGAATAGGGAGGAGGCAAGTTCACTCTTTTTGAACCCTATTTCCTGCTCTTCTTCCGGAGTCATGGGGGGAATCAGAAAAACTTTTTCCAAAGTGCGGATTTGAAGGGAGAGTTGTTTATTGGAGGGGGGCTCCTCTCCAATGAAATGAATTTCATAATCCTCCAAGTCCTCATCATAGTTATCTCTCTCATTCCTTTCGGGGCCACATGTATTTCGTGCCCGCTGCTGGTTATTGTTGTTGGGGGCATTGTTGTTGTTCCCTTTAACCCACTGGGTCAGTTCCCCGTTATTGATTTTCTGCTGGATTATTCTCTTTAGTTGGAAGCAATCTTCAGTACCGTGCCCGTGGTCGTTGTGATACTCACAGAACTTAGCCCTACTCCTCTCATTCGGTTTTCTGAGCATTGGGGGAGGAGGAGGAAAGTCTGAGGTTCTCATTATTACCACTCTTGGCTCGGTGAGCTCGGTGAAAGGTGTACTATCCACTGCCTTCCGGAGTTTGTCTGACCCACGACCTCTGTTTTTGCCCTGATTATTAGTGCGGGCAGGCTCCGGGGTGGTCTCCTGGACTTGGCTTATTCTCTCCTTTGCGGAGGCTCGGGGAGCGGGCACGTTTGGCTCTTCGGCAGAGGCTATGGCCGAGGCTCTTTCATACATTTCCTCCACGGTTTTTGGCGGGCTGGAGGCAAAATTCATCTTGAGGAAAGAGGAGGTGAGGCCGCCCTCAAAACAGAGTCTGATGTCTCCTCCTTCCAAGTTTACAATCTCCTCGCTCACCTTTCTGAACCGAGAGATGTAATCTTTTGTTGCTTCGCCAGGGGCCTGCTTGACACGGACAAGGTCTGTCTTTGGTCTAGCGGGCACACCAAAGACCAAAGCAAAGGCATTAAGAAAGATGCTCCTGAACTGGTTTAATGATTGGATGGACCGAGGTTTGAGAGCCAGCATCCAGGATAGGGCTTTGCCCGTGGAGGTCGCAGCCAAGGCTTTGCACATCACGGACTCCTTCGAGGAGAATAAAGCCATTTGGCCTTCAAATCGTCCCATATGACTCTTGGCATTTTTGGAGCCATCATAGGTGTCCATCTGGGGGGGCTTGCCCCTCTGAATAGGTGCCCGCGCAATTTTGTCGCTGAAGGCGTCCATGGTGCGGCCACATTTCTGGGCGGCCTTCTGATGGGTTTCCCACATCTTCTGCATGAAATCTGCAAACTCAGGGTTCTGACTATCAACCTTCTGCTTCTTAGCTCGTGGAGTCACGGCCTTCCCCTTGGCCGGAGCCAAGGGTCTGGCTTTGGACTTCGCACGTAGATTGGATTGGGCCTCTTCTCCAACCTCCTCGCTATCTTCCACTTGCACCACCGTGCGTTTGGCAGGCTGTCCGCGCTCAAGGGTTGGTTCAACCCAGTTTGCCCCCCTAGCTTGACTGGCAAGCGATTTAGGGGGAGCTCGTTGGGAGAACCTTAGTGACCCCTGAGGGAACTGGAGCCCTCCGTTGGCCTCTATCTCAAACATCTCCAATTGAGCTTCGGCGATGGCCATGGCCTCTGCGACCAGCTTCTCCTTGGAGGCCAGGATTTCTGTCCTTCTCAGGATTTGCTCCGGAAAGAGTGGAGTGTTTAAGGCGATATTTTTCAGAGGAGCTTGGGGGGTTTTTGGGCTATTATTTAGGAGGGCTTGGGCTTTTTCAGCTCGGGCCTCGTCTGTCAGTTTGTGTATAGCTATCTGGCCGGGGGAAAGGGTATGAGCAGACTGGGAACGGGCCCCCATACGGTTGAAAACAGAGGTCGCAGCCTTTCCCTTATTGACATTAGAAGGTGAGGCCTGGTTATCCTCCTCTAGGGTCAAATGACCAGCGTTTTGCAATATTCTAGACATGTTTGGAAGAGAAGGAATATGACTGAAAAGGAGAGCTTTTGACAGTCAGTTGTTTAGAATACAAGGTGTTTCTGAAAACAAAGATTTTAAACGGGAAAAACTAATGAAAGTCAGTTTCCCGACAATGGAACCACTGATGACGCCAAGCTTTTCAGGGTCAGGAGCGGTTCAAGGATATCTGGCTAGGATATTTTGATGGTTGGATTGTACCTAGATCACAACACAAATAAGCACCGTTAAGGTCAAAGTTGGATGTTACTCCAACTCAGGCCCTCGGGTGTGAGAGTAAGAATACTGAGTAATAAGGCTTTGAATACCTTGGAGTGTGTGTGTGTTTAGGGTTTAAGAGTAATATGGCTTACTCAATATATTTGGAACTTACCTTGCCCAAGGGGATACAGGCCTTCTATTTATAGGCAATGTAGTGTTGCTTGTTGAGGTAAGCAATGAGATCAGCCCTAGGGGGCACTTTGGTATTTGACCAGCTACACGTGTCCGCAGCTAATTGGCCCTGTCAGGGAGGGAACATTGACTGTCAGAGGGGGCATGGCTGAAAGGGACATGAGCCGTGTAGATGGCTTGGCGCATTAAATGAAATAGTAGGCGCCTGACTGAGCCGCATTGAATGCGTGATGGGGGAGCCGGCAACTTGCATGTCAGAGCCAGTAAGCTAACTTGCTCAGTAAGGCTTGATATTAACCGGGAAGCAGACATGTGCCCGCGGTCAACATCGTGGCCGCGGTCAAAGGTATTTGACGCGGGCACAGATGGAGCGGTCATGTCTCCTGCGGGCATGGGTCCTGGCGGACATACAATCTGCGGGCACGGACCCAATGGTCACAGGTCGTGCGGGCACGAATATAGCGGTCAGGATCCTTCCGGTCTTTGATAGGATTAATGCGGGGAGGGACGCGGTCTTGACCTCAAGGGCCTATCTGTCCGCGGTCTTCCCCCCAGCGGTCTAGGGATTGCCACGTCACTGATTTCTTGGACCAAACCGAGCGCGGGCCCGATCTAGTAGATCCGGGCTCATCATTATTATTATTATAATTTTGTTGAAGTTCAAACAAGTTAACTTAAAAAAATCGAAGCATGAATTCCCAAAGGAGTGAGTGTCGGTGGTAAAGTAAATTCTCACTTTCGGTGAGGTTTTAGGTTAGAACCCCCTCATTGTTTCCTGACTTGGATCATTGTAAAAAAAAAAAAAAAAAAAAAGACATTTATTTCTATTTAATTACTTTCTCGTCACATTTTTTTTTTTGACTCCATCTTAAATTAAGTGTTCGATTTTGAATTAAAAAAAAAATTAGTGTTTCTTCTGTTAAAGAAATAGAAAATACAATTTCACCATGATATACTTCCTCCGTTATGATTTAATGTTGTTACTTTTATTTTTTAGTCTATTCTAATTCAATGTTGTTAGTTGTTTTATTATTTAAAATGGATAATGTGACCTACTTATCATCCTCACGTTAAAAAATATATATCCACTTTCTCTTTCCTACTTCACTTTTCATAATAACAATATTTACTTTTATTTAATTTCGTGTCAAATCAAATTAAAACATTAAACCAAAACGGAGGTAATAATTAGGACTCGTTTGATAGCCTGTCAAGATTAGCTCATATTAATAGGGAGTAGGTTATTAATCCAAGGATTAATAATATCACCTTTTTTTTAGGATAAATAAGAAGGAGATAAGAGGTGTTCAGATGCTTATCTGGGTTGTACTTTGGATAATTACTATGGTTGCATTTAATCTACCAAACATACTTTTATTAGACTAATAATCCTATCCGATCATTTATCGACCTACGGCCCCTTAGTGTATAAATAAACGAACAAAATACATTTCTTAAAATTATTGATTAGTCAATTAAAACATGGAGTACTGTATTAGTATCGTACTTTGTGTGCTATGTGCAAACTTGTTTTAATACGTCTCCTAAAAAAAAAACTTGGTTTATTATACATAATGAGAAAAAAAAATGTTTTGAGTGTTTATATTATGCACAATATTCTTTTTGTGTCTTTTTTTTTTTTTTTTAAGTTAACAACAAAATCAATTGCATTCACAATAAGAAAATAAATGATCCACATATGTCGGAGGCTCATCTCAAATATCAATAGTATATGCATCTCTTTATCTACAACAATGAATCTTTCGATCTAAATTTTGAGACGTATGAATTCTACTCCAAGTAAAACTTGGGCACTTAGGCATTTGAAATCTTGAATAATATTTTGCGTTGAGCACTCGATCTACCGGGGAACCCGAGTTGCACCAAACATTTCATATTCTGTGAAACATCCTTGTGTAGTCAAAACAATGATAGTCTTTTTATTGTGATATAATGCGAGATTCACAATTGCAAAAGGAAAACAACAACAAACAAATAAATAAATAAGCATAGGCTCTCGACGAGTCGAGAAAGCAACGGCCCTCAATGAGGAGAGAAAGCCAACAGAGGAGAGAAATTTATTATCTATGCATGACAAATTAAATATAATTGAAATAGCAACACAAATTGATGGAGATCAAGATAGTGATTTGTTTAGTATTAAATTTAATTATTATTATGTATTTTCGGATTTATATTTAGTTAGGTGATAAAATTGTATTTTAGAGTAGATTTATGTAATATTGTAAGGTTTATTTAGGTTATTACATAGATTAGAGTTATTTTTAGAGGTGTTTGACTTGATTTTCAAGTCTTATGATTCATATAAAAGCCAAGTTAATTGTAATTTCGAAAATTAGCTTTGAAATAGAATTTGATATTGAGTGTTTACTTTTTATTCCCTAAAAATGATTAAATTTCTTTTGGATGCCATTTTTTGGGTAATCGTGCGCGATTCAACGAGAATTGAAGATCCATTGCTGGTAATCAATCGTGCACAATTCAACAGTAATTGATTTATCCTTAAGTCTTCCGCTACGTTAGTTGGTATCAGAGCTTTCGTTTGATCCAGGAAAAATGGTTCGCAGAAGGAAGGCTACTGTGGAAGAGACCTATGAACGTGGGGAGGATGAGGTAGAGCAGCGTATCGCACAAGTCGTAGATCAACGTACAACTAATCCCGAAAAGCTTAGTCCGAGAATTGATTTCTTTGAGCTTTTTTTCGAATCTTCAAGTCCAAACTTCTTGTCGATTGGTCAAAATCTCATATATTTGAATATTTGATGAGTGTCATTGTGAAATTTGTCAAGTGCAAGTGCTGACATCCCATCCTATTCGTGTTAAAACAAATGATCATGAATTTTCACAAAATCAACTGACGTGAAAGTTTGAAGTTGTTAACTTTGTTCAACGTTACGAAAATTCGTTTGACACTTATACCCCTCGTTCTTCTATTTATTTAGTGGATCCTTATAAATTCATTATTGTGTATCTCAACTCAATGGGGGTGATTGGATGGATAATGTTATAGAGGTAACAAAGTTTAAAGTTATCAAGGGCATAACATTAATTTTGAAGATGAAGTTCATTTTGAAGACGTGTTTAAAGTCATACTTAAAATTTAAAGGCGAATTTTCTTCAAGCATGAGAGAATAACGGAGATCAAGATATTGAATTGTTTAGTTTTAATTTTAATTTTAATTATTATTATGTATTTTCTGATTTATATTTAGTTAGGTGATAAATTCGTATTTTAGAGTAGATTTATGCAATATTGTGAGATTTTATAGTTTATTTAGGTTACTACATAGATTAGGGTTATTTTTAGAGGTGTTTGACTTGATTTTCAATTCCTTTTGGATATCAAATTTTCAGTAATTGTTCACGATTCAGCGAAAATTGAATGTCCATTACTGATAATCATGTGCGATTCAACAGTAATAATTGATTTATTTTTAAGTCTTCCACTACGCCACAAATATTGTAATTTCAATGAGTGCGTCTGCTGAGAAACGCGTTTCTCCATAACTATGGAGAAACGTGTTTTTCATAGCCAGAAGCTTTACATTTGATAACCAGAAAAAAAAAACCAGGCAGGCCAAAAGCTACGGATATCAGGAAGCTTTGCATTGATAATGAGAAGCTTTGCAGGTTGATATCAGAAGCTTTGTATTTGATAGCAAGAAGGATGTGAAATGTATATCAGAAAGCTGTTAGGTGCATATCAGGAAAAGCTGTTAGGTGCATATCAGAAATGTGTTAGGGCATATCCAGAAATTGCTATTGAAGGTTTCTGGATATCAGAAACCTTCAAATGTATATCAGAAACATTTTGAAGGTTTCGGATATTCATTTGAAGGTTTCTGATATCACTTTCAGGTTTCATTTATCCCATTTCGTTGTCGCGCGATATGTCGGGACCCGTTTCTCCATAACTTATGGAGAAACGCGTTTCTCCCTAGATTTTGTGAATTTCAATATTGAAATTACAAAAAATTACGTTATTGGGCTAAGAAGACTGAAGAAGATGGAAGTTTTTGTTCAAAAACCACGGTATCTTTCAATAAAAAATATTCTTTTAATACGAAAAATATATTATGATACATTGATACTATTATAAAGTACAGGAAATTAAAAAAAAAAAAAAAGTACGAAGACCTACATATATATACTTCCCCGGCCATTGTTTGTCACTCTGTTTTGGCAGTTGATTTCATCCGGCCACCTTGTACAAATAAAGTGGTTGGAGACTCGGGACATTCAATTACTTGCGAGGATGGGTGTTTTCCGGCGTGGCAAAACCAGTGGCCACCTTGGCAACGTCCAAGGCGGTGGCTTCCGGCTTTTTGTGAGCATATAAAGTAAAATAACCAATAGTTAGAACAATGGCAGCCCCACCCATTGCCAATTTAGCTGGACAAACTCGTAATTTTGACCTCCCGTGGAGCACCGCGTCTGTGCTCACCTGTTCAGCCGCTGACGGTAGCTTCGGTGTTGTCTGAGCTCCCTTCGCATTTCCTGATCCTACCATTTCTCTCTCTATACAATTCTCAAATGTTTTCTCAATATCATACAAGTTGTTTGCTAATTATTTGTGCATGGGTTCATAAAAGGGGAGATAAAATAGGGAGGTGTTAGAGAAATAAAAGGAGTGGGGGTTGACAAATGGACTTACTACCATTTTTCCAGTGTCTTTCTGGTTCTCCGAGTTTACTGACAACACTTGGACAATAGATTTTTTTTTCTCAAAATAGCATTTTTTTTTTTTTTAAGAAAGTATTTTCCTAAATAACACACTTGAATCAATTTAAATGTGTTAATTTGAGAAAAAAAAAATCTGGACGAGTATGGGCATATAACAATTGAATCAATTTTGGAGGACAACAATGGTCATTTTCCATATTCTACAAACTAATGCAATGTTATTAATAAGTTTCAGTAATTTACGTACATACCCTTAACGCCTGTGGAAGAGGATGCAATGGAGAGAGAGAGAGAGAGCATAGCAACTCAGACCACCATTTCAGCTTCTCTAACATCTGCAGGGATCCCAACATCCATCCTCATAGTTGGTCTGTAGTGCTCAGGCACAGCGGCCCCGCCTTGCACACATATCTCCACCACAGCTGGGGCCTGGCCATAAAAGTTCCTTAGCTCCCTCTGCAACAATGGCTGATTCAAGTCTGGAACATGCCACACATATCTTGGCGGTATCAAGTCATTTAGAACCGCACTCTGCCACCCATGCTGCCCGTTCCTCTGCTGGTGCTTGTGGGCCCCACAGTTCTGTGCTTTGTGCCCTGATGCTCCGATATGGACCTCCGGGCAGTATCCACAGACCCTGACCGGGTACATTTTCATCAACCTATTCGCTCCTCCCCTCATTGTTTCCCATGCTTCAAGAGTTTCCTCAGCAAGTAAGGCTGTTTCTTGTGCATTTTCAGGAGGGATTATTTCTGAATAGGGTATTTCGGGTAGTAATGGTGGTCTTTCTTCTGGAACAGGATCGGGTAGTTCACTTTCATCTGCATCAACAAATTCCCTTCTTCCGATTCGAATGATTGCTTTTCTTCTTCTTTTCGTAGGATATTCGGGTAAGTCAACTCCTGCTTGGATGCAGAGCTCAACTAGTGCTGGAATTCGAGGGATGGAAAATCTTTCTTCGTGGGTAATACGGTTTCCCAGACGATCGAAAAGGTGGTAGGCCTCAACTTGAAGAAATATATCTTCTACAAGTGCATTTACCCATTCATGATGTCCTTTGCGGATTGAAGCATTTTGGCCTTTACATGACTTGAAGGGATGCCCCACTGGCCCCACGTGAATTTCAGTGCACCAACTGCAAATATTGCAAGATCAGATAAGAAAAGTGGTTAAAGATCAGTCTAAATTTCTTGTGTCCTAATGCAAGTGAGTTGAGCTGCCTTTCTTAAGGCATCTAATAGTGGATTTGGGGCCTATGCAGTCCGACTGCACAAAAGTCGAATTGTTCAACGGTCCAAATTAGATCATCCACAAATGGGTGGCCCCTGTTGGTGGGGGTGAAGGGTCAAAAGAAAATTATACCCTTAATGAATAATAATATAATAGATGTACTAGAGGAAGAATTACTTGCATGCTTGTACAGGCACCACGTATAGGAGCTTCTTGAGATTGTTGATTAATGTTGTTCTTGCATTCAGCACCTCATATGCAACAGGAATAAGCTTTTTAACCACCAAGCCTCTTTTTGGAGGAGGGGGTGGTCTTCTAGGTTTGCCGGACCTGTTCTTCATCCTCTCGCGGGCATTTCTACGTAGCTCTACTATGGGAATAGGAAAGGGCTTCTTCTCTTTCTTTGAATAGTTACGAGGTAAATCTGCATTTTGAGGATGATTGCATCTCACAATCAACAAATGAGACTGACACATATTCCTTGATGAGGATGTAACCATTGGTTGAGCTTTATATTCCCTGCCATTGAACTGCAAAAAGCAAAGATCAAATATTTCTTTCCTTTTCTCCATTCACCAACATCAGTTTCTAAAATGCAATTATCCCTAGACAAGAAGTTATTGGAGAGGGACGGGTTAAGAGCTATAATTATTTTAAGGATCAAAGGGAATGTCATGATTAAACTCTTACCAGCAAAAGCAAATAACATGATTTCAAATATCTGTTTGTGTATGCCATATATCAACCACAACAGAAGTAAGAATAAGCAATCCACCGTTATCATATTATTATACGTACAAAAATTATTCTTTTTCTTTAAAATATAGATGAAACAATATTTTTGGGATGGCGGGAGTAAAGTTTAATCAGTATGTGAAATTGGTGGATGTTAAAAAATACGAATTCAGAGATAGCATACCTTCAAAGGATCAAGCAATTTCAGACCCTGAGGTTGACAGCATTTCCTTGTCTCCAAATTAGGAGGTATGTACCTTCGGTTACTGAACAGGTTAGCACCGAACTCCGGATAAATAAGGCTGCAATCCATATCTGAAACAAGAAATACAACAGATTTAAACCTGTAAACACATAAATCTCTCTATGCATAGATGATGGATGAAACATGGTGAATTTCAGCAGGTTGGTTATGGTTGATGGGTGAATGTGGGATGGCAGAGCGTGAGAGAGTTGCACATGCGTAATTTAGCTTTTACTATAATTCTTCTAAAAATTAATACATGATTAGAAGACGGCATCTTGCAGCATTCTTTCCCTCCGTATATTATTGATGGAGAAAATTTTCTTAAGTAGGCTTGCCGAAAGGGTATTAGATTACTGTTCAAGAATTAAACCATCGTCTTTTAGGAAATACATCTCACTAGACAGACATAGTTTCTTCTTGAATTGTACCTTTTAGTTTTTACAGAAACTAAGGCAATTAGGGTGCCATGTCCTGACCTTCTTTATACTCAATTAAACAACCATTTGGAAGATTTATAGAGAAACGCTCATGAAACTCACACAAACTTATTTTCCACTTCATGCAACCAACTTATCATTCATAAGCTTTGTGCAAACCTCTAGGAGCAACTGCTAAACAAAAATCAGACAAAAACTTATCAAAGGGTAAATCCTTCATTTTTAAAGGGCTTATTTAGTCAAGTTCTGCATTGATCAATGATTCCAAAATATGGGTCGGATCAATTCTATCGCAAGGGTACAAGAAAGATAAGCATAAACACACACTTACGATTATATACAACGTCAATGGGGATTTCCTATTGCTAATAATTTTATCTTATAAGGACTGAAAAGTGAGAACTTTTGGTTTTCAAATAACTTTTAACCTGAAGTAATAAATTTTATCATTAAAAGAGAAGCTTTTAATCATAACTACTCCCTCTGTCCCAAAATGGAGCACCATTTTTGTTGATCAAAAACAAAAATGGGAATTTGGGATAGGTATTTTTCCTACAAAGGACAAGTGAAAAAATGAGAATCAAACAATCTTGACCACATTAGTTTTCTTCATGCCACTCATAGGTTAAGAGAAATTTCAAAATTAGTCAAATTAAAAAGACTTGATTTTAGGGTTTTACCTTGAGTACGATGATTGCCTAAGCTCATGATTGCTGAGCAATGCGAATAATGGAAGAAGTGGTACGACGTCAGCAGAGGACGACCATGGCGGCGACGACGCTCTTCTCTGGAGAGATAAGGAGGTCTGAGTGGTTGGGTATGAAGGAGAGAAGAGATGACGATTTTGGCGGAGGTTTGCTCTATAATATTTGAAAAATCTCACAATATGCATAGCTATTATTTTTTTGATTTTTTCTTTCACACAAATAAAAAACCGGAGTATAATATTATATAAAACTAAAAAAAAAAAATACATTTCATCATAATATATATATAGCTCCTTGAAGAGTAGATATGAAGATAATGGTAAAAATATTCATGAGGGGTTCAGATCTCATAAGGATTGAATTAGTTACCAAGCAAGTACTCCCCCAATATATTCAAAATTTACAATTAGAATTCAACTTCTAGACTCATTTGCACCAATTATATTGCGCTTGAAATGTCCGATAAACTAGAATTCAATACCAAAACATAAGCAAATGCTAAAAGTTGGTTACAAACCTTTTAAATCTCACATAGTAAATACAGAGGGAAAAAGTCAATCCTTTAGCGTTGATTAGAGGTAGACAATATCAAAACTCAAAACTGAGAAGGAGAAAGACAAGGAAGGAGTAGACTGCACTCTTTCACTAAGGCGCCTTGCTTCGAGATTAAAAGTACGAAATTCATTAACGACAGTAAAATTAAAGAATAATTATAATGCAGTTAATCAAAGGTGGATTCTGAAGCTCCTCACAGATTTTAAACCCTAACAACATAATGAATCATTCATCCAACAATTCTGAAAATTGAAGCTTCACATAAACCAATCGATAATAACACCTTAAATCAGCTCAAAAAAAATCTCACAATTTCATCAACCAACAGGCACATATACAGAAATACAAATTCAGAATAGAAATCCAGAAATGGAAGAGAATTCGTGAATAAAGTTGAAGAAAATTACGGAGATTAGTTTGATAACAATCTTGGATTATTAGAATTGGGATGAGGCGTCAGACACATTTGCCTTCAAAAATTCTTAGTTATCCTATGAAATTAAAATACATGGACAGTCGCAGAATGATTACTCTTCAACAATTTTATCATTAATTGCTTTGGTAAATAGGGTGCGCGGCGCGGCGGCGAATTAATTATTCCGTCCCCTAATTTACTGTGAAATTTGATTTCTTCATGCCACTCATAGGATAAGAGAAATTCCAAAATTAGTCAAATTAAAAAGACTTGATTTTAGAGTTTTACCTTTGAGTACGATGATTGCCTAAGCTCAAGATTGCTGAGCGATGCGAAATATGGAAGAAGTGGTACGACGTCAGCAAAGGACGACCATGGCAGCGACGGGAGAAGGATGGCGACGACGCTCTCTCATCTGGAGGGATAAGGAGGTCACTGAGTGGTTGGGTATGAAGATTTTCACACTCAACTTTAAACAAAACTATTGGTAAACCCGTGTAAGACCGGATTGCATTTTACCTTTTATTCTTTTATTTTATTAGTAAGTTGAATGATAATAGTTATCTTATTTATATAGTATTCCCTCCGTTTCATATCATGATCATGGGTATATGGGATGAATTTTACGCTTCTTAAGAATTTTTTAAAAAAATAAATAAAAGTTAAATGTGAAATAGGGAATAGTAGTTAAATGTGTGGTAGGGAATAGGAGAGAAAATGTAAAAGTTAAATATGTGATAGGGAAGAGTAGGTTTTGGGGGAAACTAGTTTCTCCCTAACATTATAAAAAGTCTTGTTTTAAAAATTGAAACAAAGGCACGTATAATTTTTTTTTTAATAAAAAACAAGACTTTTTATAATATTTGGGGAAACTAGTTTCCCCCAAAATTTTCTGGGTAGGGAATAGGAGAGAGAATGTAAAAGTTAAAAATACTCCTATTTAATAGGAGAGAGAATAAGTGGAAGAAATGGTAGTTAAATGTATGGTAGGGAATAAGAGAGAGAATGTATAATGGTATAATGAATAGTTTTTTTCGTAAATATATGGAGATGATAAGGGTATAAATATATTCAAAAACTTCCATTTATGGAAATAAACCCTTGGTCTGGGACGAACCAAAAGGGAAAGATGAACCCTTGGTCTGGGACGGAGGGAGTAACTATTATAATTAACTAATATTTTTAATAGTAATAATTAACATATACTCCCTCCGTCCCACCACACTTGACACTTATTTTCATTTCTACTGTCCTGTACCACTCGACACTTCCCAAAATAGCCTACTTTTTATAATTTTATATTCACTCTACCCCACCACTCATTCTCTCTCTTCATTTTCTACCACTCAATTTATTCAACCAACACTACTATTTACCACACTCATTCTCTCTCTTCATTTTCTATCACACATTACTTTTATTTTATTCTTTTTTCTTAGTTCTCGTGCCCACCTCAAGGGTGTCAAGTGAGGTGGGACGGAGGGAGTATATAGTAACTATTATGATTAACTAATATTATTAATAATAATAGTTAACATATATATATATTGTAACTATAATACTATTACTTAACCTATATAGTAAACTAATACTATTTATAATAATAGTTAACATATATAGTAACTATTATAGTTAACTAATACACTTAATAGGATTAGTTAACTTATATAGTAACTATTATAGTTAACTAATACTATTAATAGTAATAGTTAACATATACTCCCTCCGTCCCAATAAGAGCTTCTCATTTTGCCATTTTGGGTGTCCCGCTAATAGCTTTCACTTTCCTTTTTTGGACATCAAATATTAATATTTTAATGGTGGGACTCACACTATTAACACTAATACAACATCACTAACCCCTAACCCTAAAATAATTAATCATTTCCCAAAACTAATTAATCTTTTCCCAAATTATTTTTCCAACAAATTCATTTACACAAACTGATCTCTCTCCTCACTCCTACTCTCTCTCCTCACTATCTAGATCGTTCTTTACGAAGAACGAACCCTAATTTTTTCTCTCTCTATTTCTCTCTCTCGATTTCACTGGGAAATCGGTTGATGTTTGTGGGATTTACGAACCCTAATCCTTCTCCTTTCCAGATACCGATTTATCAACCAAATCCTACTCTCTTTCCTCACTACCTAGATCGTTCTTGCTTGCTTACGAACCCTAGTCCCCAAAGCTACACGCGAAAGGTAGAAACCCACAGAAAGGATTTGTTGATGTTGGGTTTGCACTGTCCGGCTATACAATCTTGGCTTAAGGAGCAGGTTTATGTCTTCTTTCTCATTCTTTGTGATTCTCTGTGTTTGAAATGATGAATATGGCTTGTTTGAGTACATTTTGAGAGTTGGGTGAATGTTATGTGTGAAATGATGAATATGGCTTGTTGACCTAATCTGTGATTGCTACCTTTAATTGCTCACATCAATGAATTTGTTGATATGAACTTTGTTTGCCTTGGTTTTGACCTAATGTGTGCTGCGATTGGTATTGTGTGCTTCAATTAAGTTTGAATTGGTGAGATGCATGTTGAACTTGTTTGCACTGTCATTATATGATGATTAAAGGCTGAGATTGCAACTGCATTCATTTCATACATCATGCCTTCAAACTTGTTTGCAGCCACTGACCCAAGTTGTTCATTTGATCTTGAGTCAAAGCTTGACTTAAATTTCTAATTGTTCCTCTCTTACGAAAGTCAACTCCTTTCATTTTTTCTTCATCTAATTTCACCTTTTTACTTCTTAATACTCCTCCTTTGTTTGAATGAATATGGATAGGTTTACCTTGGTCCCGTTGCTCCACCACCTTCCTCCAATAAGTGAAGATCCTTCTTCTCGAGATACCAAATTTTGAAGCAGCTTGATCACGGATTCCTCTTGGAAGCTTCCCATTCACCATAGATTGAAGCAAGAACTGACCCAAGTTGTTCATTTGTTCTTGAGTCAAGTTGGGTCGGCAAGTTGCATCCCGACATCTTGAATTTTTGGATATGGAGTTTGGAAATTTTGGATATGGGTTCGACGCAAGTTGCTTGTTGATGGCCGTTTGTATTTTATTTTTGGTTAACTGCTTTTGGGACTCTTTTACCGAATGAGTCTCGCTTATTATCTGTAAAAAGGAGGGAACTTTATTTGTAATTTTCACAAGGATTGTAATCCTTGTGAAAACTCTTTTTTTTTTAAGTGAATAGTACAGTTTGTGTAAGACAAGACTGATTATCTCACAGGTCTTTGTAATTTGAAATTTGGTGGAAAATTAGCAATGGAGGAAAAATGAAGATTTAACTCCCTTAATCTTCATTAACATATCCCTTTCCCATTATTTTATTTCATTTATATTCTCTCCTTAATTTGCGTGCACAAAAAGTTTTGAACAGCTCTTATTGGGACGGAGGGAGTATAGTAACTATTATAGTTAACCAATACTATTAATAGTAATAGTTAACATATATAATAACTATTATATTTAACTAATACAATTAATAGTAATAGTTAACTTATAAAGTAACTATTATAGTTAACTAATACTATTAATAGTAATAGTTAACCTATATAATAACTATTATTATTAACTAATAGTATTAGCTAATAAGGAGAATATCAAAAGTCATATAGATTTTAGGATAGTGATGACGTGGTTTCTCCAAAATCAAGAGTTTGCCTAAATTTGTCCACGTGGCGAAGCCATAGCCCTTCTCACCAACTTTAATATATATATATATATATATATATATATATATATATATATAGATTTTATAAGAATCTAAATATTTCGATTAAATTTTAAAATCAAGATATTTCTATATTTCTATTAAATTATAATTAAAATTTAATTACTTGACTAATGACCATGAAAAGTCAAAATTAGGAATGGGAATGTAGCGGGTTTTGGACGGGTTTGACATTTTCCAAACCCGAGATCGACAGGTAAGTTCTAAAAAATTATCATAATATCTGAGAATTTTTTTCACCCTGTTGTATTATAAATGCAATATTATATTTAAATATTAATGAATATAATAATACTACATTCAATAATATATGGACTTTTCTATTGTGTGCCATGAAAAGGATTAAAGATTCTCTTGTAATATGTGTCAAATTAATACTCCCTCCGTTTCAGACCAAGGGTCCTAGGGGAGTATTTTATGATTTTTAAAAAAAATTAAAAAAATGAATAAAAAATTTAAAGTGGGTAGAAGATTAGAGGAGAGAGAATGTAAAAATTAAAAATATTTAATATGAGAGAGAATGAGGGGGGAGAAATAGTAAGTTAATGAATACTCCCTCCGTCCCAGCCCAGTGTAAACTTATTTCCCTTTTGGTCCGTCAGCAGGTGTAAGCTTGCCATAAATGGAATGTCCTTTAATATTTTATATTCTCCCTACCCCACCCACTCATTAACTCCACTCATTCTCCACCACACAATTTATTCAACCAACCTACTATTTACTCCACTCATTCTCTCTCTTCATTTTCTACCACACATTTTCATTATCTTAATAATATTCCTTAATTGGTGTGTCATTTTTTTTAGTTTACAGTGGGCTGGGACGGAGGGAGTAGATTTTTTGTAGGAGAGAGAATGAGTGGGAGAAATAGTAAGTTAATGATTGATTTTTTTGTAAATATGTTAAAATTATAAGGGTATAATGAATGATTTTTTTGTAAATATATAAACATTATGAGGGTATAAATGTCCGAAACACTGTTCACATATTTCCATTTATGGAATGAGACTCTTGGTCTGGGAGGACTAAAAGAAAAAGTAGGACTCTTAGACCATCTCCAATGATGGATTGAAAGCCAGTTGAAAAAAAAAATTAAACTAGTTGAAACCATTGGAGGGAGGAGTTGAAAAAATAAATTGTGGGCCATGTATTTAATATTTTCAACCGGGTTGAATCAAAGTTTTTTGGCTGGGGAATTGCCACGTGTCGGACTGTGATTGGACCGACAGGAGAGTGTGGCCCAACTTCCGACAGGGGCGCGTGAAAGCCTCAACGCCTGATTTTTTTTTTTGTTTTTTTCTTTGAATGCCACATGTCAATTTACTATTGGTTACTGTGATTTTAATTTTATCCAAACACACCCGAATTTTCAAATGCCATTATCTATATCAAAAAAAAAATTTTTTTTTTTTTTTACACCAAAATTCATAATTTTTTTTTCTCTATAAATAGACTTACCTTTCATTTGATTTCAACACAGCAAAAAAATCCCTCATTTTCCATATAAATTTCCTAATTATCCTTCATCAACCTAAAAAAAATCTTCTTTTTTTTTGAAATGGATCACAATAACAACCATTTCAACACTCAAAATTTGAGTAATTTTCCTTTCAACTACAATAATCCTAATGTTGAAAATCAATCTTCCAACCAACCACCCCCTCAAAATATACGCCCCAATTTTTATCCATATTATGGAATGCCTTCGGCTGTGCCAAATTTCCGTCCATATTATGGGATGCCAATTCAACCACCCCAAATGCCGCATCAAAATTTTAACCCATATATGTCAATGGGTAATGAAAATGTTTCTTATTCTGGAGCAACTGAATTTCCAGGATTTTCAACACAAGTGAGTATTGATGACATTCCAACTGCGGAGGGTTCAATCATTCCAACCGGAGAGGGTTCAACAACTTCTCGCAAAAAACACACCAAATGGACCACTCAGGAAAATTTAGTGCTACTGAGTGGGTGGATGAAATTTGGAACCGACAATATTATCGGCAGAAATCAAAAAGGAGATGCGTATTGGCGTAAAATTGCAGATTACTGTAACGAGCATTGCTCATTTGAGTCTCCCCGTGACATAGTTGCCTGCAAAAATCATTACAATTATATCAACAAAATATTGGGCAAATGGTTAGGTGCTCATGAGAAGGCTAAGCGTTTGCAACAAAGTGGGTGGTCGGAGGATGATGTAATGACAAGAGCTCATGAGCTGTATAAAAGTGAAACATCAAAAACTTTTACTTTGATTCAAGAATGGCGTGCTATTCAAAATCAACCACGTTACGCAAGTCAAGTTGGAGGCAATACATGATCTGATAGCAGTGGATCTAAAAGAGCACGTGAAAGTGATCAAGATGATTCAAACTCGATTGGATCTATTCCTCGTCCTATGGGAAGGGAGGCAGCCAAGAAAAAGGGTAGAAGAAAAGATAAGGGAGAAGCCTTAGAAACTGTAAACGAAGACTTCACAAAATTTCAACAATTCAAAGAAAAAGAGTTGGAACGATTGGACCTGATAGCCGTACAACAACAAGAGGCAATCAAAGCACAAGAGGAGGCAAACAGATGTAGCAAGATGAATATGTGGATCCAGTTACATGGGAAGGAGCATCTTGATGAACGAAGCAAACAGCTTCTTGATATGTTGACTAATGAACTTTTTGGAAATTAATTTCCAAATAGGAGGCAAACAGATGTAAAATAAGTGTGCATGTTATTTATTATGCTTATTTTCAGTATTTTAATGTGATGTAATAGTTTTAATTTATTGTCATTTTTCGTATTTATTTATCCTTCATTTTCGTCCACTCAATTTTTATTAATAATTATCGCCAGTTCTCGTATTTATTTAATTGCAATTTAAAAAATTAATTAAGTGGGAAGTATTTTTTTAATTATAAATGATAATAATAATTATTATTTTATTAATCAAAAAAATAAAAAATATAAAATAAAATAAACGATAATAATAATAATTATTTTATTAATCATAAAAATAAAGAATATTAAATAAAATAAAATAAAAGTAGGAAAGTAAAATAAAAGTGGTGGGGTATAGGATGATGAGTTGGAGGGGGTTGAATTTTTTTTTAAACCAACCATTGGAGATGTTAAAAGTGAATGGGTAGTTGAATGATTAGGTGGATGAGAGAGAAGCTGATGTGGAGACAGTTGAATAATTTTGGTAGTTGAAACCATTGGAGATGGTCTTAGTCGGGACGAAGGGAGTAAATCTTTTAAAGATTCTCTTGTAATGTGTGTCAAATTAATACTTTTATTAATTTGACACACATTACAAGAGAATCTTTTAATCCTTATCATGTGTCCATGAGCACACAATAGAAAAGTCCATAATATATATACAAAAATCATATTTTTATCACTAAACTTTAATCTTTTTCAAAATGTTCTCACTGAACTATTTTTTTTTCAAAATGTTCTCATTAACTTCCACATTTTTCAAACTGGACTCACTCCGTCAACAAATTTGCTAAAAATCTAACAAAATTTATACACTTGACCTCGCATGACTAATTTTGATAAATATGATCTAGGTAAATGGTTTATTGGGGAATAAATTTATAATATTTTCTATGAACTATGTGATAAGTTACATTAATTAATTTGTATTCTTCATCATATATGTCAACAATGTTAACATATTGGTTGAAAACTTAACGAACATTAGTAACGTTAAGTCACACAACTTAATTTCTTTAGGATTTTAGTGGTTTTGTTAATGTAGTGAACACATTTTGAAAATTATGAAAGTTTAGTGAGAACATTTTGTAAAAAAAAAAATAGTTTAATGAGAACATTTTAAAAAAGACTAAAGTTCAGTGACAAAAGTATGATTTTTGTCTATTATATACTATTGCATAAGAAATTTTGAGTCATTTCGATTTAATGAGTAACTTGAGTTTAAGTGATTTCTATTAAATTTTAAAAATCTAGATATTTCTATATTTTTATTAAATTATAATAAAAATTTAATTAATTAACTATGAAAGTCAAAATTAGGGATGGCATGGGGTTCGGGACGGGTTTGACAAGGGTTTGACAATCCCCAAACTCGCTCCTACACTAAATCTCTAAAACCCAACCCAGTCCGAATAAACTAAAACCCGAATACGACCCGCCCCTCTATTTGCTCTATAATATTCGAAAAATTTCACAATTCCATTACGGAAAGCTATTATTTTTTCGTTTATTTCTTTCACGAAAAATAAAAAACTATAATATTATATATAAAACTAAAAAATTACATTAACATCACACACACACACACACACATATATATAATATGCTTATATATAAATATTATTAATAAACCTATATATTATATATTATGCGGGGCGGGTCACGAGTTTGAGGGAATCCTAAACCCTTCTCAAACTCGGGAGTGTTTCAAATAAGGCCCCAAACTCTTTCCATTAGCAACAAGTCATTTTGGGTTCTAAGTGGATTCGAAATTTTTGTCATCATCCCTGGTCAAAATGGTACCTACGAAAAGGAACTCACGTGAATGAAGTTCACCTCACTGCACGCATTCGACCATTGCTGATCCATCCAATCATATTGACACCGGCTAATGTTAAGTTAAAAAGGATCATGATATTAAAATTGATTTTATACCGAGTGACAGAAACATAACCGATGTTTTTTTAAAAGTCGGTTATCCACGAACAAACGATGAAAAAATATCGGCTCAAACAGTGGGGTTAGAATTTTTAAAAGCCGATCAAGATATTATATCCGCCAAAGCATTGGCATTTCAACTTATCAAGTCGAACACAATACCAATCGTCGTCTAACATTTGTCTGCAGCCATCTAACGACATCCAAAGAAGGACGGCCACAGTGCGGAGCTTTCGGCCATGATCCACCGATAGTGATACGCAAACATAAATTCCATGTGTTGCCGTTCGAAAAAGAAGCAATCGGTTCAACAAACAAATCATGACCTCGACGAATAGTTGATTGAGATAAGCAGGGGCGAATTTAGAAAGTTTTTTTGGTGTGAGCCTATAAAGTTAATGTCGCAATTCATGATTTTTGATACATGACAAAAGGATTTCCTTACTAATAAATTATCAAATTATATTGAAAAATACGAAAAACACTTTTTGGGTGGCTAATTTTTAAAATAATAAGACATTTTTGTACTAAAGTTTCAATCACATACAATGGGATAAATCTTCTCAAATACTATAAAGAGGGGATAATAGTTTAAAAAATATTACGTATATTTTTAATATTAAGATTTACCCCCTTATTTTTGGGGACTATGCGATAAGTTCTAAAAAAGTTTCATAATGTCCGATAAGTTCCTTTCTCATGTTGTATTATGGTGTTGTATTATGTTTGAAAATACAACATCAATTAAGGCCATATCTTGCATTCGGCCGCCGTGATCTGTAGTCCGAGCTTCATGGACCTGGCGACGATTCCAACCTTCGGCGGCCGGTTTCGGCGATCGGCGGCCGGATTCCGGCCAAAATTGCCGGATTCCGGTGAAAATTGACCGGATTAGGTGAAAATTGGCCGGAATCCGGCATGCGCGATAGCGAGACGGCGCGGAGGCCGGGGAGGCGTAAGCGGAGCGGTGGTGCGGATGCGATATTATGATTTTAACTCTTTGCGTAACTAAATGTTGTATTATACATAATACAATATGAGAACTTATGGGGGCATTTTAATCTGATGAGGAACTTAGTGGAAAGTGATTTGTTCCAAAAAGAATTTATGGGGCAAATTCCCTATTTTTTGATGCTTTTAGTTACCAATCAACACATATCTATATTATAAATCACAGTGGTGTTTGCTACAGTAGAGTGAATAGTTTCATTGGAGGAAATTTCTATTTTGCCCTCATTGTTTTGTTCCTTCCCCGTTTTGCCCTTAAAAAAAAATTTAAATTTAAAAAAAAAAAAAAAAAAAAAAAACGTGACCTTGGACACGGGCTTAGGCTAGTTTGATCATAAAATAAAATGAGAAAATTGAACGTCAATAATTAAGTACAATAAAAAATACAAAAAAACCTTAACAGTATGCAAGTGTAGTAATTTGGGAATGAAATCATAAAAATTTATCCCCAAATATCTCTAACATCACTGTTCTTCAATTAATCAATGATCAACAAGAGGAATCGAAGTTGAAAAGTGAACTATTTGACATTTGTTAAGACTCAATCAACAAGAAAAAAAAGTTGTTGGAGAAGAGTAAAAATTGATACAATAATAATAACATAAGTTAAATTTTATAACACGTGTGTTATATTTTATTGCAGGAGAAGCAAAATTAATTACATTTTATAATTACCTTAGTTACATTTATAAAATAAATTAATTGAACAATTGTACAGTGACACCAGCCCATATCCAATCAACTGAGCAGTGTTTGGCTTGTTTTAATTGTTTATTTGTTTAACAAGAAAGTGAATTTTAGTAAAATAAAAAAAAAAACAAAACACAGGAAACTTAATTATTATTTTTTATTTTTTTTCTTCAGAAAGTCAGTAAAATACACAAGGCCCTTAGACCGATGAGGGAAATCACACGATATAACGTGAGAAAAACAAAATCCGAGCTACAATGAAAACCAAGAAATAAAAAATGCAAATATGAAAACTAAAGCCCTGATTTCACATTTTTTATTACCCCTGACCGTTTACAAACAACAAAGGTATCTGGAGTACTCCTATTTCCTAGTTCTAGCGGCCGACAGGGGCCAAACTCACGGGTCGTCATCAAAACCCAGAAGAAGAAATAGAAAGAGATGAGGAAGAAAAAGCAAAAAGTACTTACGAAGTCTGAATCGAAGAAGGAAAACGCTAAGTACACAGCAAGATTTTTCTCTTTCTAAAGCAATTTGAAGGTTTGAAGACGGTAAAAGGATTTGAGGAAGAAGGGTTTGCTATTTATAAGGTCTCCTTATACGGGTTAACCTGTATTAATTAGCCCACAAACCGTTCTCCTCGAACCGTGAACCGACGCCAACGTTTGGAATTTCGAAAATTCGCCAGTTAGCATTTATGGCGCCTTTTGGATGGCTGACACGTACCCTCCGTACTTGTCACGCGCTGTCTCTTCATCTGTCAAGGGGCCCACTTGCGAACCGGGAGGCAGAACATTTAAGGCGCCTAGAATCCTCCACGCGTGCCTCGCGTGTGCCTATATGCACGGGAGGCGAGCAACAACCGGCGCGCCAACACTGGTGCCGCGCCGGGTGCGATCTGAGATCAGAGCTTATCTAGTAGTTCCTCGCTCGAGACCATAAATGATCATTCACTTGGAACTAGGGGCCTGATGAGCCGGACCGGCTAGGCCGGGTCCAAGCTCGGTGCGGTCCAAAGGCCCGGTATGACATAGCGTTCCACTAGACCGCCGAGTCAAGATCGTGAACGAGATAGACCCAAGGTCAAGACCGCGTTCCTCTCATCATCTTCCTACCGATCCGGGAGATCTGGCCGTCGGCTGGTGCCCGCGACATCGTGCCAGCGTCATTGCCGTTAATCGCGCCTAAGATGTTGGCCGCGGGCTCATACCGACTCCGGTTATCTCATGACCTCGCGGTTAAATACCAAGTCTTATTGAGCAAGTTACCTTACTGACTCTGACATGCAAGTAGTCGGCTCACTCCCATCGCATTCAATGAGGCTCAGACAGGCGCCTACTATTGCCATTAATGCGCCGTGCTGGATACACGACTCCTGTCCACATCAGCGACATCCCCCTCGAGCGGTGAATCCTCGCTTCCTTGACGGACCCAATCGGATGTAGACGTGGTAGGTTGAGCAAACCGGCGGTTGCAGGTTGAAAACCGGCGGTTTCAAACCTTCAAATGCCCAACCGGAACCGAACCGCCTAACCGGCTCAACCGGTTACGGTTTAGGCGGTTCACGGTTTTAACGGTTATCCAGGTTAACCTCAGGTTTGACGGTTTGAATATGCTCGTAGAGTCTTTGGTGTTGCTTTCGGTAGAGACCCTTTTAGGGTTTAGGGTTTTGAGGGTTGCTCGGCCGAGTCTTTGGTGCTTTGCTCGGCCGAGCAACCCTTTAGGGTTTAGGGGTTGAGGGTTGCTCGGCCGAGTCTTTGGTGTTGCTCGTAGAGCATATCATTTCGGTTAATTTTTTAACGGTTTTTGAAAAAGTTAACTTTTATTTTTTTCAATTTTTTTGGATAGATAAGACTATTTTAAACTTAAGTTTACTACATACATTTTTTACAAAAAGGTTTATAAAAAAAGTTATGAATTTTTAAAGAAATGAAAGTTAACGGTTTTTGAAAAAAGTTAACTTTTAATTTTTTCAATTTTTTGGATAAATAAGACTATTTTAAACTTAAGTTATCTACATACATTTTTGAAAAAGGTTTATAAAAAAAGTTATGAATTTTGAAAGAAAGAAAACTTAACTTTTTTTAAAGAAACAAGTATATAAAAAGAAAAAAGGGACGGTACCCTTAAATTTTATTAATCAAAATAAAATTACAAAGAGGGGGACAACCAACCTTACCCTTTTATAAATAAGGGGGACATTTAGGAGCCTTTACCTCAACCTAACTATTACAATTAATTAAAATTAAATCTAATCTAAAGTCTAAACTAATCTAATTAAAATAAAAATTAATCTAAAACATCATTCATTCATCACTACTTTTCGTGGAGTCCTCGACATCGTATTGATATCTTGGATCCAATAGATCCTCATCATAAGGCATGTCTTGTTGCCTTTTTTCCGCTCTAACCCAATCGCCAAGTAAAAGTTGATGTTCCAAGTTTTCACTTGTTAGTTGAGAACGTCTTTCATCCAAAACATTTCCACCAACGCTAAATGCCGATTCAACCGCCACCGTTGAAGCGGGAGAGGCTAATACTTCTTTAGCAACTATGGAAAGTATAGGATAAATGTCTTTCCTTCTTGACCACCATTGTAAAACATCAAATTCATTTGAATTTGGATCTTGATTTAATTCAAAGTTTGTAGTGAAATAGGTTTCTAACTCCACGGGAAGGTTTGATGATGATGAAGATGAACCTCGAGAAGGACCATATTTTTACTATACAAATTTGCAATAAAACTATATGGATCCCCACTAGTAAAACTTGGTTGAGAAGTAGAGGAATCATATTCATGTTGGCTTTGAGAAGTGTTTCCATATAAGGCATTATACTCATTAAAAGGTTAATCAAATCATTTTTGTGTCATTAACAATAATTGACGGAAGTTCATAAATACCGTCACCATCGGGATATAATTTCATATAATAATAAGTTATAATGGACTCTAAATCATCTAATTTAACTCGAGGATCTAATAACTTTGCAACCAAGAAAAGAGACGGAATAGTGTCAAAATATTTAAGCCACTTTTGTCTCATGTTAAAAATGCATTGTTTTAAAATAGGGCATTCTTTTAAATTGTCAAAAATAGTAACAATTGCAATACAATGCTCTAGCACCAAAACGGAAGTTGGATAATAAACTCCCGAAAAAGCCAAAGTAGCGGTATTAAACATCTTTAACAATTCACATAAATTAATGCATGCATTCCAATGATAAGTAAATAGAGGTTCATGATAGCCAATTGACATAAAAAATTGCGTTAGGAGATCTTTATAAGCAAAACCATCGCTTAACATTTTATAGGTGGAATTCCACCTAGTTGGAACATCGTAAGTAAATAGAGGTTCATGATAGCCAATTGACATAAAAAATTGCGTTAGGAGATCTTTATAAGCAAAACCATCGCTTAACATTTTATAGGTGGAATTCCACCTAGTTGGAACATCGTAAGTAAAATATTTGTCCGGCACATTTTTACTTCTTAAAAACCTTATCCATTTTTTTGTATTAGATTTTTTTTTTGAAATAAATTGAAGAGCTCGTCTAATTGGCTTAACATTGGTTTCTAATGCATCTAAACCATCTCTAACACATAAATTAATTATATGACATAAACATCTAATATGAAAAAACTTACCCCCAAGTGAGAGTTGACAAACGGTAATTAAATCGGACAAACTAGCCGTATTAGCACTTGCGTTGTCAAATGAAATAGTAAATATTTTATTTAAAATACCATATTCAAGAAAAATCTCAAGCAATTTCGCACAAATATTTTCCGCGGAATGCGGTGGCTCAAAATCTTTGTAAGCAATTAATCTTTTTTGGATTTTCCATGAATTATCTATCCAATGGCAAGTAACGCCCAAATAAGTATTTCTTTGCCAATGATCACTCCAACCATCGGCACAAATTGAAACTTTATTTTCTAATTTTGATAAAACACCAATTAAATCTTTTTTATATCTTTCAACCACTCTAGTAATATCACGTACGAGATTCGTACGTGGTACTCTCGTGGCGGCGGGGTTCAAAGAAAGGCGAGCAAAATTTTCATAAAAATCACAATCCGCGAAATTAAAAGGAAGGCCTTTAACGCAAATAAATTTGGCTAGTTCATCCCTATAAACCCACTTGTCAAATTTAAAAAGGACGGAAGAAGGGGAAGACGAACCTTGTGCACCCGAACCCGAACTACGTTGAAATTGTAATTGAGTTTGCGAGGCGGAAATGCCAAGTTTCTCGGGATGTTTGCCGCGAAATGCCCGTTGAGCGTCCCATGCCCTCCACCTCTTTTCCATGCGTAAGTCGCATTACAATGATTCTGGCATGCTTTCGAAAATTATAATCATCCTCAGCGGTAATTTTTCTTTTCTTGAAATGGATGGCGAAAGGTATCGGATTGTGGCTCTCTTTCTTATCGTTGTCCCCGAGGACCCCGACCCCGACCACCTCCCCTAGCTCATTTTGCCCCTACCACTCCTAGCATTACCACTTTCAATTTCAACTTGTTCTTCTTCCTCATTTTGTTGAATATTTGGATTTTGATGATCAAAATCATCGTTGGGGGAGGAAGAATCAACAACGGACTTGCCCAAATTGCTTCTTCTTTGATTTGCAGCCATTTGTATAAGAGAAAATGAAGTTTGGAAACAAAACGGAGCTTAAAAATGAATGAAAATGGAGAAAAGCACTAATTTCGTTAGAAAACTAGCGAAAATGGAACAATATTTAACTGAAAATTGGATGAGGGTTAGATTATATGTGAATATTTGAGAGTAGAAGAGAAAGAGTAGAGAGAAATAAGGTGGAAATAAAATGGGAGGAGGAGGGTGATATTTATAGTTAGTAAATTAGGCAAAAAAAACATTTTTTTAATTTTTGATCGCCCAATAACAAAATTAACGGATAGTTTTTTAAAAATAACGGCTAGTTTTTGAAAAAGTAGCCGTTGAAACATGTTCTGGCGTTATGCTCGGCCGAGCACCTCATATGACTCGGCCGAGCAGAACCTTCGGTTGTTAATAACAAACCGGAAGGTTCTGCTCGGCGAGCAACTTCATATGACTCGGCCGAGCAAGTCAAAACCGGCGGTTAACCGGCGGTTGACCGGTTTTTCAAAAATCTCAACCTTAATCAGAAGCCAATAACCGGTTACGGATTAGATTCGGTTAACCCAGATGACTTTGACGTTTTGGCCGGTTTTCAACCTCCCGGTTGACCGGTTCGGTTTATAAAATGGACACGTCTAATCAGATGCGGACACGTGTATGCGGTCAAATACCAAAGTGCCCTTTAGGACTGACCTCATGGCTTACGTCAGCCGGCAGCTCCTCATTGCCTATAAATAGAAGACCTTTGTCCCCTTGGACAAGGTAAGTTCCATATATAGACTGTAAGCCATATTACTCTCAAACTCTAAACACTCACACACATTCAAGGTATTCCAAGCCTTATATACTCGATTCTTACTCACACTGAGGGCCTCGAGTTGGATTAACATCCAACTTTGACCTTGACTGCTTCTTTTGTGTTGTGTCTGTGTACATCAACCAACTAAATATATCCACGAGATATCCTTAAACCGATTCTTTACTGATTTGCTTGGCGTCATCAAATACTAATTTGTTTGGAGTCAGTCTCAAAAATGACTTGAGTAAGGCCATTGTCTGTTGCCCACCTTACAGCTTCAAGGTTCCATTATTGTTGCGAACTACCATCCTTAATCCAATGGCGTTGATGTCGCTGAAAAAAGAAGCATTTGTATTGATTTTGAGATAACCTTCAGGAGGTGGGTGGTATCGATCACAAGGGGCATGAACCATGCTAAATGAATGATGTGCGGCGGCTTTAGCAGCTTGCCATTCTTGGAGGACCTGTTTACAATTTTTAAGTTTCTTCTCCGAGCTTTATCTCTTTTCGTAAAGTCATTCTGGAGGGACTGAGTAAAGTTAGGAACTGGATTCCCTGTGGGATCATCTGGGGCGCTTGTTTCGCTAGTCGGTTCTTTTCCTTGGATTGTTTCAATTAGAGTAGAGCCAACCTCGGGTTTCATCAAGTGCAGAGGTGGCTCTTTGATTATTCCACAATGGGATCCATTCAAAAAAGGATCATATTGTGTTAGTTGGCAGGTTTTTTCAGTTTTATCTAGGGGTGTGCACGGTTCGGTTTGGTTCGATTTAGGGTTAGAACCGAAACCAAACCAAAGGATATCGGTTTTAGCTGTTTTGAAATCGAGAAGTTTCGGTTTATAATGGTTTGATGTATTCGTTTTCGGTTTGATGTTGGTTTGGTTTGATGTGATTTACAGAATACATAAATGCTAAAGAATAAATACTCAGATCCAGAAAGGGAATGAAAAAAGGAAGTCCAACACTGATGATCAAGTAACAAAGTTTCCACTAATAGTAAAGATGATAATCTGTCTTAACTAAAATTTGAAGGCGGCGACCGATTCAAAGATAAAAGATGAAATGTATAAATGACGTTAAAAAATATTCAACTATACTCCATTCTAGTAAATAGCAGGTTAGCTCTAAGATTCTATGTATCAAGATAATTATGTCTTCTAACAGATGCCGTGAGAATTCCTCTGAATTTCGTAATTCAGTTAAATATTTGACTGAATTTATTAATTCAGTTAGACATGTAAATTGTGTTTCTGGTGTGAAGTGGATTACTTAATGAATGAATTTGACAATTCTGGGGAGGGAGTCTTTTTATAGTTTTTCAAGAGTTTTGATGCCTTTTATATGGAATAGACACAAATCTATCTTGATCGATATTGGTCGTCGGATCACACCTCCTTGAAGTGAATAAGTTTGTACACTTTCCTACTTTATGTTTTCTAGGCAATGTATAATATGTCTTTTTTATATTCACAAAACTCTTCATAAACCCGTTTCAATTTGAATACTTTGTACATTAATTTCTCTTTCACCCCAAATTGGTTTTGAAAAAGTAAATATATCGAACTAATATGCTCCAGATGTAGATTATAAATATACAACTTATTTCTATTTACATAAAAAGGAACATAAATGAATTTTCTGTCAAAAATCGGTCAAACATCACTTTTTCAAAACCAAAATTTCAACATTGTAAGCAATGATTATAGTTTGATTTAATAATAATAATGTAAATCTAAAACTACACCATCAACAATACTATCACTATCGTAAGAAAGAAGTTTTATATTTTTATTAAAATAATTAAATCAACTTAAAAAAATCTTTCAAAAAAATCATTCATTGATAATAATAATGAAAAAAAAATGAAATTACCGTTTTGGGACATAGAGTAATAAAATAGACAATTCAACGGCACAAAACCCAAATTCTAAATCCTTCATGTTCAGCTTCCCCTCTCCTATGCATGATCCCAATTAATTTTTGTACTCCTTAAAAACACAAACTTTCATAC
Organism: Adenophora triphylla var. japonica; assembly: GCA_022495995.1. Classification (NCBI taxonomy): domain Eukaryota; kingdom Viridiplantae; phylum Streptophyta; class Magnoliopsida; order Asterales; family Campanulaceae; genus Adenophora; species Adenophora triphylla. The sequence goes on along the minus strand of JAFEMH010001227.1, from coordinate 474,652 downwards.
ATTATTGAGACAATGGAGCAAGCCGTGTTCAAGACACGTGTGTTGTTTTTTTTTTAATTTAAAAAGATTTTTTTTTAAAGGGCAAAATGGAAAAGGGACAATTTAGTGAGGGCGAAATGAAAAATTTGACATATGACACTATTCATTCAACTGTTCACATGGTGAGATGGCATGTTGCCATTAGTACATGCCCATGTCCTCCCGTGTCCAAGGACGGGTGTTTTTTTTTTTTAATGTAAAATTTTTTTTTTTTTGTTTTAAAGGCAAAATGGGAAAGGGACAAATGTATGAGGACAAAATGAGAAATTCGTCCCTTAAAACTGTTCATAATACTGTTCATAGGGAGACCTCATTTATACTATAGATTGGACCCCAATCTGCACACACTCACGCAATTGAACCAAAGTGCATTTAAGATGTTGCTTATGGGTTCATAACTACATATCCTCATCTGGGTTCACATTGCCTTCTTGATCCAGCTCATCTCTCTCTCTCTCTCTCTCTCTCTCTCTCTCTCTCTCTCTCTCTCTCTCTCTCTCACTCACACACACACACACACAGTAGCTAGAGGAGAGGTGAAGTAATGTAGAAACAATTAGACTTGAATATTACAACTATACATTTCCTAGATATGTACATATCTTCTCTCATCTCTGTATACACATTTGTATTAATATCTTAATATTCAGACCTTGACCGTATACATTCTATATATAGATACAACCATATATATATAAATATATTCATACATCCTTCTCTTCTATAGAGAGAGAAAGAGAGGAGAGAGAGAGAGCAAGACTACTCCTATAGGGTGCAATGTCGGCTCTAAGAATTAGTCATGTGTTACTTTGTTGGTCTCTAATCTTATGTTCAATGATTATGAACATTTCCAATGTTGTTGGTCTCACAAAAGAACAAGAGAAGGATAGAATTACGGCGCTGCCGGGGCAACCGCCGGTGAAGTTTTCGCAGTATTCCGGCTATGTTACGGTGAATGAGAAGCACGGGAGAGCTCTTTTCTATTGGTTGACTGAAGCAACTGGTAATGCTGAGAAGAAACCTCTTGTCCTTTGGCTTAATGGAGGTTAGTAATTAAGTCAGTCCTTAATTTCTGATCCATATTTTCAGGCTGATTCCATGCTAATCATTATCATTTTATTTAGCTAATTTCCAAATGATAGACAATCTTTTTGTTCCAAAATAATTATCACATTTTACTCAAGGCGTCAGTCTATTTCAATCCGAATATTCATAATCACGGGATTATTCATCATTAATTTGACTTCAACAACCTTTTTACACGATGACATATGAGGATTCATGTTAGTCGACTCCAAATTATTTTGAGACTAAGACTTTGTTGTTGTTGTTGTGTCATTAATTTGACTTTTATATAGTTGGACATTTTAGGAAACTCATATCCATATTTCTATTAGTATACTACCTAACGAAGTAGTAGGTCAAAATTATTTGGTAGAACTAGATTCATATAGTACAAGTGGTTGATCCATTAAATTTGTAGTACATAATAAGCTAAGATGTTATTAACTATTATGGGTGCGCTGCCGAGTTTTAAAAACGAGATAAAGAAAAAAAATATAAGAAAATTTAATATATTTTCTTTTCTAAAGTTGCCCACGAGTTTTTTTATGAAGGAAAATGAATGAATTTTTTTAAAATTTTCTCTCATACAAAATCCTATCAAAAGTGACAGAAATTGAAAGGAAAATAAATTTTATAAAACAGTTTTTTTTTGTTAAACCTATTTTACCATCAAATATAACTCTCTCTCTCTCTCTCTCTCTCTCTCTCTCTCTCTCTCTCTCTCTCTCTCTCTCTCTCTCTCTCTTTCAATTAAGGGTACAAATATAATTTTCTTAATTTGGTAATTATGAAATATATTATTATTCTTATATTAGTCATTCCTAAGTCATAGGAGACCATATTCCCTCTTATTAACTTGTATACATATTATGTCAATATTCTTGGAATGACATTGTAATTATAGCATCAATGCATAATGGTTACTCCATATGCCTCAAAATGAGTAATTATTTTAAATTTAAGGAGTATTTTAAAAAGATTATTCTTGTTGTACCTTCAATTTTTTAGTTTTACAAAAATATAATGAAATGTGATTAAAAAAACGACTTTTTTTTAGGGACAATGTACTTTTTTAAGGAAAAGTTTAAATATTTATTATTTTGATACAAAAAAGGTCATTTAATTTGGAACGAAGAGAGTAGAACATTTGTGGCATAATATAATGTGGCCAATATAATTTATGGAGTTTTTACCAAAAAACTACCTTAAAAGATGTTAATTACAAAAAAAAATAAAAAATCATGTAGTTGTAATATTACAAAAAACTACTTTTATTTTCTCTTTTTTTTTGTCTTTTCAGTTAAAATAACTGATAAATGCATTTATCAGTTGTTTATAAATGATAAATTCATTTATCAGTTTTTTAATGAGTATTTTGTGCTTGGTTTTTTGGTTAAACAACTGATAAATGAATTTATCAGTTATTTTTAACTGATAAATGTATTTATCAATTATTTGACAAATAAATGCAAAAATGAAATAGTTTTTTTGTAGTATGTAAAGAGTTTTTTGTAATGTCCAACTTGTGTGATTTTATTTTATTTTTGGTAATATTCATTTTTCAAAAGTAGTTTTTAATAAATGCCACTGCATTTTTGCAAAATATATCTACATCTACCTGAAAATAAATATTAATTTATTCTTTAATTAAAAATAAAAAAGATATTCATTTTAATATAAATTGAGTACATAAATGCCCTTTGGAAAGGAGGAGTAAGAATTAGGTTTGGAAAGTGAAGGAGTGATGTATTGGGTGGGGGTCCAAAATGATAAGCAAACAAATCCACCCACAACTGCCAATACTTCATTAATGGATAGAATTGACTAATGCTTGTGCATCATCACTTCTCTCCCACCATCTTCTCTTCTTCTTAGATCTATGAATTAATTGAGTAATTATTGTTTCTTTTTCTAACATACTCCCTCAGTCCCTGAACATTATCCCATTTGTCATTTTAATTTATCCCAAAAAGTATGTCTCATTTTTAAACTTGGCATTTAATGTTAGCCAAGAAATCTACTAAGGTGAAGATGAAGACAAGCTCTTTCTTAATAATTACAAAATGTACAACAGGACAATCTTTTAGGGACGGAGATAGTATTAACTACTTCTCATACTTAAAAGTCTAGCAACATGTGACATGTTCAAACAATCTGAGATTTTTGGTATATTACTAGCAATCCACTGTTGATGAATTACTAGGGCTGACATCATTATGTAATCATATGATATGATGATGTCATGATTTTACGATATACTTCCTTAATCCTGAAATGATCTTCGCATATACTTTTTTAAATGTTTAACACGAAGGTACTTTTGAGCAATAAATTTATGTTTAATTAATTATCCTGATGAATATATAAAAAATTCTAATTGATAGTATTTTCACCGGTGTATCAAGTACAAGATTTGAATTTTTCAAGTTTATTGCTCAAATTACCTTTGTTTTAACAACTAAAAAGTGAGAAGATCATTTTGGAACAGAGGAGTACACAAAAGTGGTAGAGAAGATTTTGTTTGTATTCTAAGACTTTGATAAAGTGGAAAGAATTGGAAGTATGCATGAAAATGGAGTCTCTCGTGAACCTTCTGCCATGAGTCTTAATGTACTATTATTGTTTTTGCAGAGGGTATAATTTCCCTGTTGTAAACTTTTTGAAGCTATTCTCTGTTTTTGGAATAGCACAAAATGTCCCATCTAAAAAGGCTCTGTGTTTCTTTGTCTTATATTTTCCCAACCTTTTGTTTGTATCAATAAATAGTAGAAAGAAAAACAGAATGAAATGATGTTTCCCTATTTTGGCAACAACAAAATATATAGCCAAATATTAGTAATTTTGTAAACGATTCTTATGATTGTCGGGAAGACTACAAATGATTCCTCTCTAACTCATTTGGCCTGTGGCAGGGGTTTGGCTTTTTTATATTAGTAATTTTGTGCTATGATTTATTTATGAAAATGGTTATAAATTGCTGATATTATTCCAAGACATAACAACTGAAGCTGACTACCAAGAAAAAATTAAATAAATAATAATAAAAAAACAATTATTGATGACTGCAAGTCATTTGGTAGGTGACTGCATTTGATGCATGCCCACAAAAGTTGAACCTATAACTGAGGTATTGCGGTTCACATCATAATTTGTGGGACCGATAAGCAAAGCTCAATAAATCACAACCGCTCAATATCAATAAATTAAGACATGGTATGTCGTCCTCACTTACCGTTGCAGCTTTGCATCATATTAGCTGCTACAGCAGTTCCAAATCCTACGAATGTTTAGGAGCTCTCTACAAGAAGGTAGCAGCAGCCACAAATAGTCCAGACATGAGTACATGACATACTAGTGGATGTATATATGCACTAGAATGAAAGCATAAGCTTAAATTTTAGATTAACAAGACTCAATATAAAAAGATACTAATTTATAGAACTTACTACCTCCAGATCCAAAATGAATATCCAAAAAAATTAAAATTTGCTATCGATCAAGAACAAATGTGAATATTTTTTTGGACATTCATTTTGGGACGCATGGAGTACCCTAAAGGAGATTGAAATTGATTTGTTTCTACAACAATATATTCTTAAATGTTGGGTAAATGGATGCAGGACCAGGTTGTTCATCAGTAGCATACGGAGCTTCAGAAGAAATAGGACCATTCAGAATCAACAAAACTACTTCCTCTCTCTTTCTCAACAAATATTCTTGGAATACAGGTTCTTAACACATTTTTTTAAAAAAAAAAAAAAAACTCAACACAATTCTTTTATTGTTTTTCCTTCTACATCTCCCAAAATGAAAGTCCGTTTTTTGTTAATAATAAGGAACAAAAATGAGTAACAAGAAAGGACATTTATTCAAGACAGAGGTAGTACAATTTAAACTTCGTAACACTTAGCAGTCAGTCACTTGATCCATTTTCATTTTCTTTCAACTGCAGAGGCAAATCTTCTCTTTCTTGAATCGCCAGCGGTGTTGGTTTTTCTTACACAAATACTAGTTCAGATCTCACCAATTCAGGTGACAAAAAAACAGGTACACACTATATACGCGGGAACAACATCGAAATATAATAAATGCTGTAGCTTTAGTTTGTGTTCGTTCAAGTGTTAATGTTAACGCTCTTGTTTAAAATACTTCACTGGCTTAATATTAATGAATCGCCTGCCTATTCCATCCCTAATGCAGCTCAAGATGCTTTAGTTTTTCTCATAAGATGGTTCTCCAGATTTCCACAATACAAGAATAGGGACTTCTACATTTCTGGGGAGAGCTATGCAGGTATATATGTACCCCTACTTATCACTACGAGTTTGACCATCCCTAAATACTCCATATCTCTCTCTCTCAATCAGCTACATATATATATATACAGTATATATATATATATATATATATATATATATATATATATATATATATATATATATATATATATATAAGTAGTTTTGACAAGTTCTATTCATACAAAAATAGGTCACTATGTTCCCCAGCTAGCCAAGGCAATCCACGACTACAACATTGCATCCTCTCATCCAATAATCAACCTCAAGGGATTCATTGTAAGTATATATATATGCAGCTCATAAATCTAATCCCAAAAAATTTATATCCTGTTACGACCTTATAAAGTCTAATAAAATGTGATCAAAATGCAGGTGGGAAATGCAGTAACAGACAACTACTACGACAACATAGGCACAGTTAACTATTGGTGGAGCCATTCAATGATTTCAGACAAAACTTACAAAAGAATACTAAATTCCTGCAATTTTACCTTGGACACACCTTCTCAGGAATGTGATGATGCAGTGACCTATGCAACAGAAAAAGAATTCGGGGATATTGACCAATATAGTCTTTATACACCTACTTGTAGGGCAGCTTCTAATAATGTTACGAGAACAATAAGACTTAAGAACACATTAATACGTAGAAAAGTTTCGGGGTATGATCCTTGTATAGAGAACTATGCAGAGAAATATTATAATCGACCAGACGTGCAAAAGGCAATGCATGCGAATGTTACTGGAATTCCGTATAAATGGACTGCTTGCAGGTATGAATTCTTGGGAAAATTAGAGATTGGTTATAAATATGCTATGCTCCAAAAGATTATACTAAAATGTATATTCGCCATAAAAATAAATTACCCGATTCATCATCTTCTTCTTGCAGTGATGTCCTTATAAGGAACTGGAATGACTCGGAGTTTTCAATGTTACCTACATATAAGAAGTTAATGGCAGCAGGTCTTAGAATATGGGTGTTCAGGTATAATTCTATACTGTTTCCGAGCTCTTTAGTTTCTTCCATATTGCCAAGCATCTAAGGAAGAACATATTGTTTCCAACCATTTGATCACATTTTCACTTCACAGTTTAAGTTCTGAAAGACAAGCAGGATACAAAAATAAATAAATAAAATAAAATACTGTTTACTGTATGGTTGAAAACAGCCTTTAGACAAAATAGAAGTAATATATTTCCTAAAATATCTACAATGAAAAGAGTTGATAACAAAACTTGTGCCTCAATACAGCGGTGATGCAGACTCTGTGGTTCCAGTGACTGCCACTAGGTTCTCTCTTAGTCATCTTCATCTCAAAACCAAAACTCCATGGTATCCATGGTACTCAAACGGCCAGGTACGGATATAAAACATACTCTTTGGACGAACAAATTTATTTCCAGTAGCAAGTAAAGAATTAATTGATTTATATCAACTAAAGTATATATCTGTTTTCACAATTTTTAGAAGCTGCTGTCATCAGATAAACTTATATCTGACATTGTAAAAAAAAAACCTTCTTTTAATAGGTTGGAGGGTGGACAGAAGTGTATGATGGACTTACCTTTGCACTACAGTTAGAGGAGCTGGTCATGAAGTCCCTTTATTTCAGAGCCTAGACGAGCTTATATTCTCTTCCGATCATTCCTGGCTGGCAAAGGAGTTACCTAAATCATATGATGCAATAAATTTCCTGTATAGGTAAAAAGTGGTTAGTATTGAAGCAACTGAATCCATTCAAATGCCCACCAAAAATTGTGGGGTGAAATGAAAAGCATATGAATCATGGATTCATAAAGTTTAGGTTTCAATGAATTGTTCAAAGTTGATAGCATTAGATAGTGAGGTCATTTAATTGAAGTACAGAAACAAAGTCATAATTCTTCAAGGAAATGTGTAAAGTTACTATTTTCTATCATTGAAACACGGATACAAGGCAAACATTCTCCTAATCATTTGCTAGCAAACGCACTTGCAATAGAGCCTCCTGAGTTTCTCTTGGTTTTGTTGCAGACATTTCTTCCTTCTTAATTTGGAATGGTCTGAAAAGACCAAAAAGAAAGCCTAAATTCTAACCCTTCTGTTCAAGACAAAAAGGATAATGTTTGTGTTTTAACATTAATTTTTTTCTCTCTAGGACAACCACCAGTATTCGAAGTGAGAAAAGAATCCATAAAAAGAAAGAGTAAAAAAGATGGATTATGGTCCTTCTTTATGGTGGTAAATACACTAAACAAATTAACATACAGTCAGAGATATCACTCAAATGGAGATTTTATCAGTGATAAATTTATTCCCATTACGAATCTCAAGTTAAACAGTACGTACAAAGATTGACCTTTTTCCTACTTAGTACTCAACATTGCTGCCTTTAAAAGATGCTCGCTTCAAGAGGGAAATACTACTTGTTCAAGTCCAAATCCGGCTGGCATTCCTAAGCTCTGTGCAAGATCACCCATCCTTTGCTTCATCGCCTGAAGCAAGTTAAAAAAGTCACCACTTACAGTTCGGCAACAATTTTATTAAGCAGAAATTGACATTACAAAAGCCAGAATATGTAGGATAACCTGAACACTTTTTTGATGAGCATCCTGGTAAGCCTCGGTAATCAAAAGAGAAAGCTTCTGCATCAAAGAAATATATAAAGCTTAAATTCCCACTATAACTGTTTGAACTTTGCTTCTGTTCGTCGTTAAATTTCACCAAATTAACCATCACGAAATGTCCAAGAAGGGAACACAAAGATCACAAGGATTGTAACTGTGTACATCAAAAGATTCTGCAGAAAGCTAGAGTCTGACATCAATAAAAAATCTAAGCAAGCCAGGTTATGATCATTTTAATCGATTTTCCCTACGTGCCAAACTTCTAATTGAAGAGGTACAAACTCCTGTTTTATTTGTCCTAACTGCAGAGGTACAGGTTCCCTTCCACAAAACTATTATTTTACCATAATAGGAGTAAGGTTTGCCAACATTTTCACCCTTGTGGTAGGGACCCTTCTCCGGACCCTCGCTACAAGAGGAATGCTTTGGTGCACCGGGCTGCCTCTTTTAATGTCTTTGATACTGCCTTAAAATTGTGTTGGAGAAAAATCATTTCATATCAACAAAATCAACTGGAAATTGTGGCGCAAAATTATTTTAATAAGTTCAAGCGGTTAATTCAACCCTTTCTCTTAATTTGCACAATACGTCAAAGCAAACATCTTCAATTGGGATGAAAGGAGAAATTACACGTTTCTCACAAGAATTTAGTACAATTAATCAGACATTATCTCTCTCAAGAAAACAGAAACATAAATTACAAGCAAACATCTTAGTTGTCAGTAATTTACGCTTCAAATCTAATAGATTTAAAAATGGCATTTGTCATATGCATCTCAGTATCCTCACAGTGTATATCTTAGATATTAAAGTCCAGTTTTATAAATCAATACAGAGCTGGACCAAACAAAAATATATTAAGATTTGAAACCGCCTTTCGTACGAGTTCGGAAAAATAAACCTTCTGTCGGAGCTACCTATGATTTTTTATCTATTTTATATACCAAAGCATCCTGCAGTACACAGACGTACCACCATATGCATCAAGAACATAGATTTATAATACACGAGAAGGAAAGATCATGTGAATAACTACGATTATCGACTTATGTGATAATCTGCTCAGCATCAAACAAGACTATAATCCATCAGATTTCATTTGCCAAGCTTTCAACAATAAGCTGGCCACTAAAAAATACTCTTTAGACTACAATTTTTCTGAAGAATTACTGGGAAAGGACATTGAGAAATCAGTTAGAAGAACTGAGCAAGTTTCACAGTAAAGAAATAGAAGAGGGGGAGGAGGAAAAGAAAGGATGTCTGAGTGCAAGCGTCTCCAGCCACTACAGGGTAATGAGTTACTCCATTCATAAAAAGAGTTGCATTTCTAAAAGAAAGGAATAATTTTAGTGCAATTTCATAAAGGTACAAGCAAGTAAAGCTAGCAATCCTTGAAAACTGTACCACTACTATGCGACTCATTTTATTAGGACGGACATAATCAATTTGTAGTTTTATGCAAACTGGATCCTTATCTCATCCTATTTGACCTATAGAGTGGAACAGAAGTTGCTCTTGTACTTTTTGACAAGGGATTTGTTCCACATGTATAAACATCATAATAAATTTTTAGGACAACAAGGAGATGCTTGAATCAACAGTCTCATCAGATCTAACACATCATCAGCTTGGCCTGAAATGTGAATATCATTCTTTTTCATTATCTTCAGTTTGTAGGAGTAATATTTTTAAAGCATAAAACTTTGAACATGAGGAATTTAGAGATGAAAAGTGAGTGAAAAAAAAAAAAAACTATCAGAAAGCCAGTAAGATAAAAATCTGCCAGACGAGTTATCTTATTGACTGATGAATATAGAGCGTATACAGCTGTGTAAAGAAAGAAACAAAAGGTTATCGAGCAAAAATAAAGTAGACCCTGCTCTTGCACCTAACTCCATTGCAGCCTCTGTAAGATTTCAATACGTGTGGGTTGCTGATTACCAGATAGCGTTACCTGTGAGAAACCGAATGGAAAGGAGAGCTCTGCTTGGTAAAAAAGAAAATGAATATTTTAGTTTTGTCTATGCATCATTTTCATCCATTCTTCAAACTTCAAGATAGTAATTCGATTTTCGCTTGCAGACTCAACAAGCGAGTGAGAAAGGACAAACAAATATACATTGACCAACACTAGACAATGAGAATGGAACGCATTTGAGTAGTCATCTAATGAGGGCAAGCACCAGTAGGACTTTTATCTGTATGTGAAAAGAGATATCAGCACCTGCAAAGAGAAGTGTTTGAGACACAGAAAGCAAGCACTTGTGAGGACATTCCTGTATTATTACAGTGGACAAATAGGATTCTCTGTTCCGTCTCAAGGTAGAGTTCTCCATGCAGAAAAACTTTGAATCTGATTTTCATTAGCTGAAATGAACCATACGAGTAGGAGCAAATCACTAAAACAGAAAGGAGGAAGAACCAACCTTAATTAACTCCCCTTCACAGTAACCATCAAAGCTCAGCTCTGAAAACTGTCACAGAGAAAAATTAAAGCTCAGCAATAATTTTATGCCAAAGAACAAATACAAAAATAAGAAACAAGGATTTATTTGATCGTTGGATTGTAATAAGCATCCATACGGCAGCAAGTTCTTTTTGCGCACCAGCGCACTGCCTGGGTCTGAACAACCAGTTGGTTTTTCTTCACAGTCTCATATAAATTTTGCATGTTTCCCATAATACCTACCTAAGAGTCAACAACAGAAAATTTCTTGTATTAGTCAACAACAGAGAAGTTACAACTTGGAAAAGGCATAAACACAAATTTCAAAGTTCATTATTATCTGTAAACAAATTTGTTAAAGGGTACATCTAAAATATGGTACTACAAACAAAATTTAATACAAATGAGAGCTTCAAAGTAAACGTGAATTTGTAACAGCTTCAACCACATCTTCACTTGCATGCGTAGTTCTTGTGTGATATCTAAAAAAGAAGGTGGGTAAAATTTGGACTTCAAACATATCAGTCCCCTTTCAAATGTCTTTCAGGCGGGAATTTTATGCTTCCATACAAGGAAAGAATATACTATGATCAACTCAGTGGGAATTTCTGATTACATGGTACTAAACACAGTCTTTCCTCGTAACAAGACCAGTTTTGACCCCCTTTTTTGGTCCAGGTGATTAAAATTTGACAGAAGAATCATCTAAATTAATAAAAGTTGTGATTCATTATATATCTAATATGAGATGTTTGGAAATTCAAAATCTAAAGTAGAACACATATGTTGAATTCTAATTTGATTTGGAATATATGTATATTCCATTGTTGGCTTTAAAACATAGAGCTGAACTCTTTGAGTGGAAGAGAGGGAGTATTATGTATCAAAATACATCAAACTCGACTAAAGCATCAAATATAAATTTTTGAGACATAACTGAAGCTACTTTGAAGTAACATATTTATAAACTTAGTTGCACACCGTACAGTAACAACAAAAGGTGCTGTTAACGACTTCACACTTTATTAAACCAGAAGAATGCTGAACATGTAATCTTAACCACAAAAAAAGAGTATTGCAGTAACCTTTGAAGATCCACCATCCTTGCCGTTATTTTCCTTTTTCCTCCAAAGAGAGCACAAACACGAAGAGATCTTCGATTATTAACATGCTTCCTGCATCCAGATTGTGGTATGGCCTGTAGATCAACTGTAATTCCTTCAAGGCTTACTTAGCCTGCAAATGCAGCAAAGGAGCACATAAGTTTTATGTAAATCACTAGTTACAGAAGTGACTACATGCCTACGTGCCACATTAGAAAGGCCTGATAAGCAAGTTGGAGATGATTAGTCTAAAGGTCGAAGCTATTGGGAAGCAACTCCTACGTTGCAATGACGTCATCCATTTTATTTTTTGTCCTTATTTGGGAGAGTTATATGCTAACTCGGCTTAGGTAAGGTCATATATGGGTGTGGTTGTGGGTGTTAACTGCTAATAATAGTAAGAACTTTACCCGATTTAGCATCCATGTGACACTCCCATACCATTGAGTTTTGCATACATTAAACATGGAGAAACAGATTCCATCAGCCAACAACTTAGAAACCCAACTAAAGACAATGCAGTTGGAATCACAAAACTCCCTCCGTACATAATAAATGTTGCATTAAACATGTCAACGTTTTTAAGGAACGTGCTTTACTTGTTTGTGCATTGCTTATATAATAAAAAAATTGCACCAAGTATATTTCCTTATTTAGAAACGCGACAATATTTGGATGGACTAAAAAGGAAAGAGCAACATTTATTATGGGACAGAGGGAGTATATTTTAAGAGTGGAAATATATTTAAGTTAGGTATACGGATTTTACAATTAGTTTACGCCTGAACAAATAAAAAGAAAGATTGAGATATTGAACTAGCTCCTGTTGTTCATCTAGGTCCTTTGATACAATTCTAGATCTTTTATATCCACATTGGCCCTCTTGGCCATTATGCATTTTATTACCAAATGATTTCTTGCTGTGCAATGGAAAATCCTCCATTAACATTGCATGCCTACACGAAATTCATCCCGATGACTCATCAACAAATTAAGTGGTTCCCACACAACCAATCGTACAGAGAAATGTATCTACTTTGTGCAACTGACATTAATGTTTGGGGTTACCAGGCATGTGATTATCAATTAGCCCGTAATGCCGCGTAATTGACGAGGGGTAGTTGCGACTTTTGGCAGCCATTAGTGAGGGTAGCATCGTCATTGGAGCATATCACGTGAATGGCTCGTGATACGTTGAAGGTCGTTGAGGATCACATATATAATTCAGCTAGGGCTCAGGATCGAGGTGTGGATTGATATTATGATTGTTTTCCTTCTTCTTGCTTTCATAGGAGTAGCCATAGTTATAATTAGCTTAATTCAGTAGTTGTTTTGTTCTTCTAATTACTTGTTCTAGCTTGTTCCGATAGATTGTTGTGTTTAATCAATTCCATTCCTTATTTCTGATTGAATTGAATTTTAAAGTAATGCAATCCTTAGTTTTCCCATGTTTGGATTGCTCGGCTATTACAAGTGGTATCAGAGCAGTCGATCCCCAGACTACTTCTGTATCCATGGCGGATGGAGCTAGGTTGAATGGGTTAGAGATGATCGACAAACAATGGGAGAGAATGGAAGGTAGATTAACAGAGATGATGAATACTGTGAATACCATGATGGAGAGCAACAATGGATCTGAAGCTAGGTATTTCATTAACCCTACTTTCTCTACATACTCTCACATTACCTCACCATTTAATTCTCATCAATTAAACACCACTACACAGACCTCATATACATCTCTGGTTTGCCCAATTGTTCAAAATCCTAATGCTCAGTTACAAGGTCTGAACACCCAATGCTCATATTTCAACTACTCATCACCTAATCAATTTGCAAATCCATGCACCTACTACCCTTCCTCATCTATCCCTAGTGATTCACAAACGTATTCATGGTATCCTTCAAATGCTCAATATCCTGTTCAAACTGTTGATTCCCAAGCCCTTATCAACTCTTATAATCAATGTATACCATATTACTCTCCATATGAGTCACGCAATATGTATATGAGCCCTAATATGTTAGTGGGGTTTTTTGGCCAATTCAGGGAAAACAACACGATAAGAATCAGTTGGAAGCAGTGAGATCACCAGTTAGCCTTGTGGGAGTAAATGGAGTCGAGGAAACTCGAGTTGCTGAAACCTTGAATTTTTCAGGGCTGCAAGTTAGTGAGGAGGGAAGAATTGTACCAATGAAGCAGCCGGACAATAGGGGTGAGTCTACTGATTGTTTGGTCCAACTTGAGGGAGCTAGAGATGCTGCCAATGACAAGAATGTGAATTCTGGAATTGATGATAAAGAAATGAGTATCGGTGTTGTTGATTTGCATGTTCACGCGGAGAAAAAAGAAACTAAAAGATTGTTGGAGTTTGATTTAGTTAATGTATTTCAAGTGAAGGGAAGTTCATATACTGATGAATTGCATATACATAATGAGAAAAAGGAAACGAATAAATCATTGAAGTCTGATGAAGGAGAGGTTAATCAAATGGCTGGAAAAATGAAAGTAACATTGAATTTGAATTTTGGGAAAATATTGTTAAAAAATATGGTTGTTCCGCAATAAGGAGAATCTGGGTTTTGAAAATTTCAGCGGATTTACAAAAGGGCGTTGACTGTGTTTGATGGAAGGCGAGGTTATTAGTTCTGGTGTGCTACCTTTTGGACAGGTCAAGGTGGAGTTGCTTGATGTGTATCCAAAGAAGAAGCCAGATGGAAAAACTGCAATGTTTGTGCGAGCTCATGGCGAGATTGGAAACATTAGTTGTAGCGGAGTACGAACTTGGAAATGGAATCACGAAGAAGCTGAAAATTGATTATTTCTCTCAATAATAATGCCATGGAATTTATGAGAGGAATTAAGGACCATTTTGACTGGATTCATAACTGATCTTGTTGGTGTCTTGAAAGCCCTTAGTATCACCAGTGGACTTCACTGTCGCTTCACTTGCCTATGGATTTGAACTAAAGAACAGACAAAAACCATTATATTATTTGATCCTGGAGGTGGTACTTTCGATTTTAATGTCCTGGGCGATAGTGACATGATTTCAACAACACTAATTGATCGATGCTTGTTTGCATCAAAGCAGCCTGTTGGCGTTGTTGGTGAGATTACTCCCTGGAATTTCCTTCTTGTTATGATCAATCAGAAGGTTGTACCTGACATTGCTTTTGGATGTATTGTGGTTTCATAAAACCTTTTGGACTTACTACTTTTGTTGACTACAGTGGCAGCATGTTGAACAAGAAATTCAACACCTATGCTCACCTCAACAAAGTAAGGCCAAAACAGGTTATGGTAATTGGTCGTAGTAATGATGTGAGTGATGGTCAATCTTACACTGTTTTCAAAGAGGACTTGTCCCAGCCTTCACGGCACGCATGGTATCATGGAAGATTGTTTTTCGAATGTCACTAATGATAAGAAAGTTGCTTGAAAATTTATAAGGAAGGGAAAGGTTATGAAGAAGTCCCACTGAAGTATCTGTTGCTCAGACTGAAAAAGCAAGTTATTGATGGGCTACTTAAATTAATGACTTTAAAAACGAAGGGGTGGAACTTCCATCAGTCGTAAGGCATGAACTCTTTACTGATATATTGGATTACTGATAGAGACTAGCAGCGTAGCATTGAATATGTTCGTGGAGGACTCAGAGAAGTTATTCAGCAGGATTGGTCAAGGAGTCCATGTTATACGTGATCCATGATTTTAGCGTTGACCTTGTATGGAAGAGCACAAGTTTTGATATAGGATGCTACTTGAGTGGTTTTCAACAGCATCTGAGATTAATTTTTCTAGTGTGGTGCAAATTTGTGATTTACAAGGTAGTGAGCAGAGATACGTTGAGGCAATGAATGGTATTGATAAAGTAGTTCTTAGCGGTGGTCTAGTTAGTAAGGGGAGTATATCTAGTGATGCATCCACTCAAAATTCGAAGTTGAGTGAAGCAAACACACTGTAAATTTTCACCAAGGATCTCCTTCAATCTGTAAATTTTCACCAAGGAGTTTTCAACAGCATCTGAGATTAATTTTTCTAAAATTATTCTTGTTTTACGTCAATTAGGTTGTGGACTCTATTATACAAGAGATGGGGGATCGTTTTTCCGAGTCTAGTACACAATTGCTTAAGTATATGGCATGCCTCAATCCGAGAAATAATTTCTCTAGCTTCAATGTCGAGAAACTTATTCGTCTTGCCAAACTATATCCACTAGACTTCTCAGAGACGGATCTTCTAATAATTCATGATGAACTTGAAAATTTTCTTCTTTCTGTAAGACTTGATGAACGATTCTCCGATATTGAAGACTTGAGCAAGCCTATCAAAGAAGATGGTTGAAACTATGAAAGAGAAAATGTTTCCATTAGTCTATCGCTGGATTGTATTGGTCTTACTCTTACCCGTGGCGACCGCAACCGTTGAGAGAGTGTTTTCTCGGGATGAAGTATTGCAAGTCGAGCCGCGAAATAGGATGGGAGATAAATATTTGAACGATTGTTTGTTGGTGTACATTGAGAAAGCTCTGTTCATAGATATTTCTAATGAACGAATCTTGAAGCGTTTTCAAGATATGGCTACTCGTAAAAATCTTTTGCCGAAAATCACTAGTGCCACTAGTGCTATTTAAATTGTAAGTTTTTTTTTTTTTTCGGTTATTTTCCGTTCTGATGAACTAATTTGAACATGATTTTGTGTATGAAATATTATGACATTTTTCCTTATTTATTTGTTTTTCATGGATCCGACCCATTTTTACTTGTCCGATCCGAAAAACTCGGGCGCCGCCCGAACCCCGTATAATCTTGCCCCCCCCACGGAAAATTCCTGGCTCCGCCCCTGAGCCCAATGCTACAGTTTATATTGAAGCTTGGGGCGTCCCAAAGGATTTGCTATTTGTTGTACATCAACAAATGATTTTTGATTTGTTGCAACCTGGAGCTGAGTTTAATGTTGTTGATCCAATATCCCCAGATGCTAGCATTACCAATCCGCGGTCAAATACTGACAACCTACACAGTAATGCAAGGTTCTCATTTTTTGATAATTCTACTAAATGGGGTGATTTTGGGGAAGTCAATAATCATGAAGCAGAATACATGGATCAGAAATCCATGCCTGTTGAAGGGGATATTGATGGCCAGCCGGATGTAGCGCAAATTGAAGTTACCTCAGATTTGTACGTGTACAAGGTGCAATTTGCTGAGCAGCTGATGAAACTTGGTAATTTTGATATATCATGGAATGATGCTGAATTGAGAAAGACGGAGTGACATGGTGGCTTCACTTCCTCTTTCAACTTTTACTCCACCACTTAAGTCGGTCCTTGAGGGGGACATAGATTTTTCAGATTTCAATCAGTTTCTTGCTAGCAACGTTAATATTTCAATGCCTTTGCCGCAAAATGTTTTAGAAGGTCGGGGTTACTGCAACTGATGAAAATCATGGTTAGAGACGAATAATAAAGAGGAGCATTAGTGGCAATGGGTTATTTAGAATTCCTTTCGATAGAGGGAAGAAGAGTAAGATTTTGCCTATGCCACACATTCTGAACATAACACTGTTGAGGTAGAGTAAGTTCCTCATTGTCAATACTCAATGCTACGTGGAAAAGATGCAATAATCATTAATGCGTTTCCTGGATTCTAGCCTTGAGGACAAGGCTATTGTAAGGGGGAAGGATTGTAACAGTCGCGTAATTGACGAGGGTAGTTGCGACTTTTGGCAGCCATTAGTGAGGGTAGCATCGTCATTGGAGCATATCACGTGAATGGCCGTGATGTGTTGAAGGTCGTTGATAATCCAGCTAGGGCTCGTGGATCGAGGTGTGGATTGATATTACGATTGTTTTCCTTCTTCTTGCTTTCATAGGAGTAGCCATAGTTATAATTAGCTTAATTCAGTAGTTGTTTTGTTCTTCTAATTACTTGTTCTAGCTTGTTCCGATAGATTGTTGTGTTTAATCAATTCCATTCCTTATTTCTGATTGAATTGAATTTTAAAGTAATGCAATCCTTAGTTTTCCCATGTTTGGATTGCTCGGCTATTACATAGCCAGTTAGCACAAATTGCAAGCTGAAGAGACAATCACGGCACCCTTTAATTGCTGGAAAAAAAAACTCTATCCAATTGTTCATCACACACAGAGACATCAAAAAAGGAGTAAATTGATTTAGCAAATCTGACAAACCTAACATTATTCCCAAAGACATATAGAAGTAAAAGGTATACAATAATAGCAATTTACATACACTAAGGCACGGATATTTCAATAATTTACCATCTAAAGGTCCAATCAGTGAGTAGATGAGTTAAACATCAGACGATGCAAGAGAGGTAGAGAATACTTACAGAAAGCGCGAGGAACCGTCGGACGGATATTCCGGTCACTTGCGCCATTCAGATTCGTTGATAGTTGTCCGGCGAGGGCACTGGTAGATGCCATTTCTGTGTGAGAGAAACTGTAGAGAAGATTCAGTGGTAGGAGAATAAAACTTTTTTTGATTTGTGTTTTCTTTTTCCTATTCAAATTTACAAATTACGGTAATTAATAAAAGGATTAACAAATATCTAGAAAATTAATAAAAGGATTAACAAATACTCCCTCCGTCCCATCCGAAGCGTCACTTTTTATCCAAAAGGGTGTCCCGTTTAAAGCGTCACCCTTTCCTAAAAAGGAAATATTTTGTTAATATTATTACCCATCCACTATTCCCTCCACTAATTTTTTTTCTCCTCTACACTCACAACACTTTTTAAATTCACTATTTATCCCTAATTCTCTCTCCTATTTTCAAATTACACTCACAATATTTTTTCTTCCCACACTTTTCCTTAATTTGCGTGCCACCCCTAAAATGGCGACCTTCTACCTGGAGATGGAGGGAGTATCTAGAAAGCCAAAATCTTGTGAAAAACTAGTTTTTTCATAACATAATATAAGAAAACTAGTTTTTAAACACTAACCCTAACTAATAAGAGGGATGAACAATGTTTGAAAACTAATTTTTTCATAACATTTTGAGAAAACTAGTTTTTCACAAAACCTACTCATCTAGAAAAGCAAAAGTCTCTCTCCCTCCCATCAATCTTTTTTTTTTTTTTTTTTTTTTTGTGAAACTCTCCCATCAATCTTAAAAAATACTTGCAAATTATCTCTTCAAGATTACTCCCTTCATCCTAAAAATACTTGTCATTTTAGTATTTTTCACACTTAAAAGAAAAAAAAATCAATATATATCAAATATACTAAATTATTTTATAAATATTTGAAGTATCTACACAATTAAATATTTTTACAAATTACAATGACAACTAGATAATCATAAATAATTGTAGTTTAGGCAAAGTATATCAATATTTTATGAAAATTTGTAAAATTGTAATTATTTTGAACAGAAAATCTCTCATAGAACTGCAATTATTTTGGGAGGAATGAGTATTATATTGTGTTGAAAGATCAAGAATCGATAGAAAAACACCTAACATATGCGTAATTGTAGGTAATTTTAAGAATTTAATCATTTTTATAATATTTTTAGCTTTTTAACAAATTCTCGTCACTACGGTTCGGTTGGTAGTGGACAAACATATTTTCAATGATTTGGTGATTGTCGATCAAACATATTCACAATGTACGCCAAAGACTACCAAACATTTAAAAGTTGTTCAAACAACAGCCGAACATTGTGAAATGTTCAATCACTAGCGGACGAACATTTTGAAATCGTTCTCCCACCCTTGTCCAAACATTATGGGGCCGTTTGGTAGGTCGGTAAATGACCGGATAGGATTATTAGTCCAATAAAAGTATGTTTGGTAGATTAAACGCAACCGTAATAATTATCCAAAGCATAAACCCGTATACGCATCCGAACACCTCTTATCCCCTTCTTATTTATCCTAAAAAAGGGTTGTATTATTAATCCCTGGATTAATAACCTCCTCCCTATTAATACACGATAATCACTATCTACTACCAAACGGTACTGCTATGCATGTAAGGTAATTATTTTTTAAAAATCTATTTGCAGTACTCAAACACATATTTAGACGTTTGTGCAATTGTTGCTTTTGAAGATTCAATTACAAACTTCCCACTTGTATTCACAATGCATTTGTACTTTATTTCTTGTGAGACATTCTTTGAATGGACGCGTGCTAAAGGAATGCAGAATGAATTTACTATTGTAATTTGTCGGTTTCAACAGAATGTGAAAGACTATAATGTGTTTTTTGCAATTTAATTATTGAAATCCTTAAATCAAATGTGAATGAATGGATTTCAAATTAAACCAAAATACATTAAAACAAATCGACAAACAAGTTAAGAATTATATAAGTTAAACAGTATTCAAATTTAATTCATATGACTAATACGGGAATTCCATTAAGAATTACATTAATTAAACTATAATGGGCTTTTTGCCTCCTAAAAGATTGATATTCATTTTTGGGTCCTTCACCGCCCAGGTATTTTCCCCGGGTGTCCTTGAATACGCGATTTTTTCATTTCTTTCCTAGCGGACATAATATATCATTCTCTTCCTTATGTATGTAAAAACTTCAAACACACAAAATGAGAAAAAAAAAAACATTAGTATGTCTATACACATATTAAAGCGTTGGAATAATTAATCACTAGTGAGTAAATTTTTTAAAAAAATTGAGAAACCCCGATTCTATTGCAACACGATCTATCCGGCCAAGTCTGGACTCCACTAATTAAGTCGTTCGGTCGCAATTGAGCAACCAGTTCGGCAGTTCTCGGTTGCCATTGGGCAGGCCTGTCGGCTGGTTGTCGCCGCTCATGGGCAGGCCGTTTGGCTACCTATGGCTGCAATTGAGCAAGTTGTTCGGCCGACCATGGTGGTCATTCACCATTTTCCTCGATCAGCCGTTTGCCGAACGAGGGTTAGAAAAACAACGATTTGAACATTAAATCTTTAATTAACCCAAAAAATAATAAAAAGTGAGATAAATTTAAGAGAGATGAGAGCAAAATTACCTAGGAAAAAATTGCAGAACCCACTCTTTCTCTCCCCGCGTGTAAGTGGATGTGAGGTGGGTGTGTGGGTGTGTTCTGTTAATTTAGGTGGGTGTTTATATCACGTTTAAAAGGGTAAAATAGGATTAATACTTTAGTCATGTTATATGATAAGGTTTTCCTTACCCTTTTAGTATTATAGATACATTGTATATATAGATAGCTTTAGTTGGTCGGTTAATACTGTATGTATTGATACATTAGTGTACCTTAGGGGTCAAAGTCATGTATTTATACTTGTTCTCTGTATGGAATGAAGATGCGCGGGGGAAAAATCTCCATTCTTGTTTCTCTCTTCCGCTATATAATCTAACATGGTATCAGTCTAAACTTCGATCCGAAATTAGCACGAGACCATATCTTTTACGTCTCTCGATAATCATTCTTTCTTCTCAGGTTTATTATGGAGTCCACTCCAAAGTCAATTCCTCCTCTACTACTCTCGAGCATCATACACCGGCGGCCTCTACTCTCCCTTTGTTCTACTACCCAAATGCTATCGTGGGTCAAACCTACCTAACGAAAGACAATTACGTCAACTGGAGTACCTTGTTCAAAACTCTTCTCCGCACCCACAAGTTGCTTTACATTATCGATCCACACATAGGAGTACTTTACACTTGCCGATGGATCGATAATCCGCGGCCTGAAAATGTGGGCTACCGTCTTGATCTAGTATGTGGATGGATCGAGGAACGGTCGCGCCGGCGGTTCAACCCTATCTCAATTCTTGTGACTTTGCTCAGAAGGCTTGGGCCGTTCTTGCCAAGCGTTTTGGAGCCACTTCCGCTCTTGATTGAAAATCTTAAGGAAAAGCTGCATGACCTTAAGAAGGCATGAAACTTTGATTGCGGATTATCTTCTTCGGGCCACAACTATCTCCAGATGCCCTCGGCGGCGGGTGATCCGGTTGATGACAGGGTCCTTATTCGAGAGGATTTTGGGTGGTCTTAGTCACGAATTTAAAGAGTTTCTCACCTCTACATTTGCAATTCATGCTCTAAATCCTCTTTCTTTTGATGACATGTCCGAACTACTACTCAAGGAGGAAACGTTACAACAAAAGTTTCTTTGTCCCCGATTCGGCGATCTGCTGCCCTTCTTGGCGAGAAACAACCCGTAGTGGCATCTCGTGGTGGTGGTAATCATGGTGGTTCACACGGTCGTGGTAATAACGAGATGGCGAGAGACGTCATAATAGCAACCGAGGTGGAGGTAAGCCGCAAGGACAGGTGGCTTGATCATATGGTAATCGGAATGGTGATCGTGGTCGGCATGGTGATCGTGGTCGTGGAAATGGTGCACGTCGTGGTGGCTCATCTGGTTCCCACGGTCGTGGTCGTGGCATTCTTCCAACTCCGCCATACGGAGGACGGCCGTTGGATAGTGATTTAATCTGTCAATGGTGTTATAAGTCGGGACATAGTGCTCGATAGTGCCTGCTAATTCTGCTTTGACCAATTTCTCTCAACCACTTACGTATGTCTTGGATTAGGGGCAACTAATCATATGACAGCGGATCCGTCTTCACTTTCCGATTATCATCCACATTCAGGTAAAAATACAGTTGTTTTTGGAAATGGCTCTAAGTTGCATATATCACATGTTGGAAATTCATCTTTACATCTTAATGATCGGTCTTTCCGTATGCGTAATGTTCTTTATGTTCCTAAACTCCATAAACCATTATTGTCTATTCGTCAATTTTCTAAAGATACCGACTGTTATTTTGAACTTGACTCATGTGGTTTTTGTGTTAAGGACAATCGCACACGGAAGACTCTCATCTCTGGCAATAATTCTGGCGGCTTGTATGAGCTGCTCCTTCGGTTCAAAGTCATCTACAGGTCCCATTGCTCTTCTTGGAGAAAGATCGAGTCGGGATGTTTGGCATTCTCGTCTAGGCCATCCGTCCACCCCTATTCTTAAGATTTTTGTATCAACGGTACGGCTTGCCGTTAAGTAGTAAAATAAATGAACAACATTGTTGTCACATTTGCCCGTTAGGCAAATCTAGTAAGCTACCTTTTTCTCTTAGGACTTTTAATTCTTTGCACCCGCTTGATATGTTACATCTGGATGTATGGGGCCTGCTCCGATTAATTCATTGAATGGACATCGTTTCTATTTATCTATCGTTGATTATTTTTCTAGATATGTGTGGCTTTTCCCATTATTTCACAAATCGATGTTACACAAACATTGGCTACATTTAAAGCGAGATTGAAAATCAACTATCTCGTCGTATATGTGCCATTCATGCTGTCAGTCGGTTCAAACAGATGGGGAGGTGAATTCACAAGTCGGGTTTTTACCTCATTTCTTCAAAAAATCGGTATAAGACACCAACTTACATGTCATTACACTCCTCAACAAAATGGTGTTGTTGAGCGAAAACACCTTCACATAGTTGAAACCGGTTTATGTCTCTTATCCAAAGCAAATCTTCCCTTCAAGTTTTGGTTAGAAGCATTTAACTGCTTCTTGTGTATCTCATTAACGGTTGCCCGTGCGTCAACATAAGTTTGTGTCCCCCTATGAGCGATTCTTGTTGCGTAAACTTTGACTATCGCACTTTAAAAGTTTTTGGGTGTTCTTGTTTTCCACATGTGGTACCAATTAATGCTCATAAACTTATGCCAAAATCAATACACTGTATTTTTCTTGGATATGATAATATGCGAAAAGGGTATCGATGCATGGATTTGTCAACTGAAAAAGTATATATTTCACGCCATGTGATATTTGATGAAGCTTCTTTTCCTTGGAAAAATAGTGGCAAAAATGATTTTTTCCCAAGTACTTCCACATTTTCGGTTGGTAATCCACTGCATATGGATCATTCTCTTGGCTCTACATTGCTGCCCCCTC
This sequence comes from Adenophora triphylla var. japonica, assembly GCA_022495995.1. Lineage (NCBI taxonomy): Eukaryota > Viridiplantae > Streptophyta > Magnoliopsida > Asterales > Campanulaceae > Adenophora > Adenophora triphylla. Next base: position 451,167 of record JAFEMH010001227.1, on the reverse strand, counting down.
AACGACTTACTCAAAATGCAACTCCCATGTCCTCCCCATATGGGCCTCCTACAATCCAGCGCCCTCCAAGGCAAACCAGGCCAAGATTTGCATCCGGCCCAATTCCGCTAAATCTGCCAGCAACTCCTGCTCATTCGGCAAATTCCAGCAACACCCAATCACAAACTATAGTTCCTGATCAGCCCGCTGCTCAAACTACAGTTTCTGATCAGTCTACTGCTTCCTCCAGGTAATTCAGTTGAATCGTCTTCTACTCCACCTCTACGGGTTTGAACCGTTGCCGATCTGCTACAAGCAACAACTCCTTACCCATTGCCATCTAGTCTTTTAGCTGTTCAAAAAGACTCACTCACATATGAGTCTCGCACATTCAAACAAGCTTCCATAATTCCACATTGGCAAGCAGCGATGCGTGAGGAAATTTCTGCACTACACAAAAATCAAACATGGTCTTTGGTTCCGTCCCATTCCTCTATGAATATAGTTGGTTGCCGGTGGATTTTTAAAGTTAAAAGGAAGGCAGACGGTTCAATTGAACGTCATAAGGCTCGACTTGTGGCTCAAGGGTTTACTCAACAACCAGGCCTTGATTATGATGAAACGTTTAGCCCAGTGGCAGGGGCGGAGCCAGGAATTGGCCGAGGGGGGGGCAAGATTACACGGGGATTCGGGGGTAGCGCCCCCGAAAAAAAAAAAAAAAGATCGGCCTGGACAAGTAAAAAATGGGTCGGATCCATGAAATGCAATGTATTTTAGTTAACAAAAATGATAAAAGTAAATAATTAAAAGAACGATTGAAATAATGTTGAAGTATTTAACGCAAACAATTTATTAAAATATATTACTCGTACAAAAAAGAAATTCAAATTTGCTAATTAAACTTGGGATAATAGGAAGAAAGACCAAAAATAAAAAAAATGGGAAAAGCCTAACTAATTAATTAAGATTGAAAAAATGTGAGGAAATTAGGAGAAAGAGAAAGAAATGGAGAGAGAGAGAGAGAATAGCAAAGATGGAAGACAAATAAAATTAATTGAAAATGTAGATAGCAGGGTTCGAACATGGATTTGAAAGGAAACACCAAGGCTTTAACTTCATCCCTTCTACCGCTGAACTGCACCACTCACTAGTGTTAATCTTGAAGTTAATTATATATATACATATATAACAAAAATATGGGGGGGGGGCAAAAAAAAAATTTCCACTGCATTTCCGCCGGGGGCGAGTGCCCTCCCCGCCCCCAGCTACGCCGGTGGTTAAACCTTCTACCATTCGCACTGTTCTCGCTGTTGCCCACTCTCGACAATGGGATATCAAACAGTTAGATGTGCGCAATGCTTTCCTGAACGGGGTTATTCACGAGGAAGTTTACATGAAGCAACCTCCGGGTTTTGTCGATTCTTCTCATCCGACTCATGTGTGTAAACTTAAAAAGGCTCTTTATGGACTTAAGCAGTCCCCCGTGCATGGTTTCAGCGTCTACATACTTTTCTCATTAATCATGGGTTTCTCAATAGTCGATCTGACTCATATCTCTTCATCCGGCATGCTCATGGTTCCACAGTCGTCCTTCTTGTATATGTCGACGATATTATCATCACAGGCTCTTCCTCTTCCGTGATTTCGTCGATCATTGATGATATTTGCACCACATTCGATAGTCGCCGCTTGGGTGACCTTAGCTTCTTTCTTGGCATTGAAGCCACTCGGACAGGTGCCATCTTGCAACTTCATCAAACTCGTTATGCCCTTGATCTTCTGGATAGGTTTCATATGTCAAACTGTAAACCTATGACTACTCCTATTATCCCTCACTCTAGACTGTCTAGTCATGATGGGGATCTTATTCAGATGCTACCGAGTATCGGAGCTTAGTTGGTGGCCTTCAATACCTTACTCTGACTCGACCTGATATTGCCTTCGCAGTTAATCAGGTTTGTCAATTCATGCACCAACCACGCTCTACTCATCTTGTTGCTGCCAAGCGCATTCTCCGTTTCATTAAAGGAACAATAGACATGGGGCTTTCTGCTTTCGCCTTCACCGATCTCACCGTTAGTGCTTATTCGGATTCTCGATTGGGCGGGGATCCTGGATGATCGTCGCCGACTACGGGTGCATGCATATTTATTGGTCCAAATCTTGTGTCTTGGACAAGAAAGAAACAAACCACCGTCTCTCGGTCCAAAGAAATAAGCCGAGTATCGTGCTCTTGCCACTACCACTGTGGAGCTTCGGTGGTTCTCTTTCTTATTCCGGGAGCTGCATATACCATTTTCTTCTCCGATCTTATTCTGTGATAACATCTCAGCCATACACATGGCCCGTAATCCTGTATTTCACGCTCGTACACGTCACATCGAGATCGATTATCACTTTACTAGAGAGTTAGTTACTCGTGGTTTTCTCAAACTTCAGTTTGTTTCATCTGATGACCAACTTGCAGACATGTTTACAAAAGGTTTACCCAAACCTCGTTTTCAGGCACTCTCCATCAAGCTTCACCTTCCGTACGGACGTCTCACTTGAGGGGGGTATTAGCCATGTTATATGATAAGGTTTTCCTTACCCTTTTAGTATTATAGATACATTGTATAGATAGCTTTAGTTGGTCAGTTGTCTGTATGTATTCAATACATTAGTGTACCTTAGGGGTCAAAGTCATGTATTTATACTTGTTCTCTGTATGGAATGAAGATGCACAGGGAAAAATTCTCCATTCTTGTTTCTCTCTTCCGCTGTATAATCTAACATATATCACGTTTAAAAGGGTAAAATAGGATTAATGGTGGTGTAGTCTTAAATTTTTTAGGTAAACTTAATAGTTAATAGTTCGGGGGTATTCACTAATTGTGTGGGGCAATTAACATTTCCCCTTTTTATAAGGACAAACAATTCTATCTATTTCCCCGGCTCCACATAGGGGAATCCTTATTTCCCTAAAGCCTCTGGCTAGTTTAATGAAATAATGTAAGCCATTAACTATCCCTCCCTGCCCTAAATAGAGACATCAGTATATCCCTCTCTCATTTCAACATCCCCCTCCCCCTTTCTAAGTTCCCCTCCTCCCTCACGACTCCCCAAAATTTGATAAATTTCATTTACGGAATAATGTACTATCGATGGACACTTTGCTAACAATATCCAAGAATTAAACAAGATTTTATTTCTATTTCAAAGCCTCCATTCACGTAGAAATTGCAAATTGATTTGATTTGTTGAAGTAATAGGCTTGTGCAAAGATGTGGCTTGCAGAATGCTAAAACTGAGTTGTTGGCTGTTGGGATTGGATCCTAAACTGCAAGGAAGGAAGCGACGGAGGAGTTTCTGCGGGGGAGAGCGGCCGCGCTCGGGGTGGAGAGCGACCGCGCTTGATGGTCAAAATTGGGTTTGGAGCCTCGGCAAAGGAGGGCGACCGAGCTGCTAGGGTGCGCGGCCGCGCTGGCGTCGGGGAAGTGTTTTCCTAATCTGATTTTGTTTCCTATTTTATTTAGATCTCTTCCTTGACTAAGCTAGGTTCCTTGTATAAACTATATAAGCATAATTTCGGCCTAGAACATATTGTAGCAACATATTAGAGAGGAGACTAATACATATTGGCTTGGCAATTGCCCCCGGACGTAGTTCACGAGTTGGTGAATGAACCGGGTAAACAACTCTTGTGTTCTTGTGTGTGATTGTTTCTTTCTTGTACGTGTGGGTGTGTTGATTTCTTTGTGTTGATTGCAACGGGGAGCACCAATTTCACAACAACCGGTATCGAGCTTTGGTTCGGAGGATTCAAAATCTTTTCATTAGTTGATTAATTTTGAATCGCGTTCTTGGGGATTTTGGTGAAGCAGTCAAGATGAAGAACTCAATCGAGAAATTCAACGGTGTGAATTTCACGTTTTGGAAGACAAGGATTGAAGACTACCTTTATTGTAAGGATCTTCATGGACCCTTGAAAGCGAAGCCCGAAGACATGTCACAAGGAGATTGGGAGACGTTGGATCGGAAGGCGTTAGGAGCGGTAAGGAGTGCCCTAACCGACGACGTTGCACGGAACGCTATGGAGGCCAAGACAACGGTGGAGTTGCTACAAACGCTGTCGGACATGTATGAGAAGCCGTCGAATATCAATAAGGTGCATTTGATAAAGAGGTTTGCGAATGCGAAGATGTCGTAGGGGCATACGGCAAGTCATATCGGCAATTTCAAAGGTATGGTGGACCAATTGAAAAGTGTTGATATTACTTTCTCCGATGAAGTGCTAGCTTGTTTTCTACTAAAATCATTGCACCGATAGTTGGGAGGTTACCGTCACAACGATTAGTACGTCGAAAACAAAGATTGGTGTATACGGAGGTTAGAGACCTCATCCTTCAAGAGGAGTTGCGAAGGAAAGAGAAAAGGGGAGAATCTTCCGTAGATGGGGCTGCACTTAGGGTGGAGAGAAAAAGGAGCGGACCTAAAAAGGGGAAAAAGGTCAAGTGCTACAATTGTGGTGAATTGGGGCATATCGGTTATGACTCGTCCGGAAAAGGTGGTTGTGCTAACGTGGTGGATGATGGTGGTGATGTATTAATCCTGGGGAGGAGCATCGGGTGAAGATTGGGTGTTGGATTACGGAGCTTCTTGTCATGCTAGTGGGGATGCAGAACCAATGAAGCGATACAAAACCGGGGATGTTGGGGTTCTCTATCTTGGTGATGGTCAACCATCAAGATCAAAGGTAAGGGGGACGTAATGATGAAGACACCTAACGGAGCTCGCTTTTACAACTACACGACGTGATGCATGTTCCGGATTTGAGGAGGAGAGTGATTTACGTGGGACAACTCGACAGTGAAGGGTATGGTGTTTCTTTCATTGGTGGGTCTTGGGAAGTCACAAAAGGGGCTAAGGTGTTGGCTCGTGGGGTTAAGGAGGGGAAGATGTCAGATTCTACCTACAATGTCGATGTTCGTTCCGGTGGGAGCAAAGAGGCTTAAGAACCGGCTGTTGGTGTAAAAGGGGAGACATCAAGAAACGGTATGTTGGGGAGGACACAAAGTTGATCAACGCGGTGTGGATGTCCAAGGGCCCTAACAGAGAGCGGCTGCATCAAGAATGATGCAAGAAACAAGGTGTGTCCAAGTTTCAAGGGGAGGCATTGCGAGGAAGGTGGGTCTGGAGGGAGAAGGCGAAGTTAGACTTGCGGGGAGAAATCAAGGTAGAAGCTGATTTGGGGAGGCAAGAACGATCTAACACGGAGAGGTTGAAACGTCGCTTGATTTCAACTCGCCTTAGTACTTGAGGAGAGGTGCGGTAGTGTCAAGCCAATATGGAGGAGGGGGAATGTGTTCGAAGGTCTTTACTCCGTGGTGGGAGTTAATGGGTGATCTTATGTTTATTGGTTTAGTCTCCGGTGGGAGATTGTTGGGATTGAATCCTAAACTGCAAGGAAGGAAGCGACGGAGGAGTTTCTGCGGGGGAGAGTGGCCGCGCTCGGGGTGGAGAGCGACCGCGCTTGATGGTCAAAATTGGGTTTGGAGCCTCGGCAAAGGAGGGCGACCGCGCTGCTAGGGTGCGCGGCCGCGCTGGCGTCGGGGAAGTGTTTTCCTAATCTGATTTTGTTTCCTATTTTATTTAGATCTCTTCCTTGACTGAGCTAGGTTCCTTGTATAAACTATATAAGCATAATTTCGGCCTAGAACATATTGTAGCAACATATTAGAGAGGAGACTAATACATATTGGTTTGGCAATTGTCCCCAGACGTAGTTCACGAGTTGGTGAATGAACCGGGTAAACAACTCTTGTGTTCTTGTGTGTAATTGTTTCTTTCTTGTACGTGTGGGTGTGTTGATTTTTTTGTGTTGATTGCAACGGGGGAGCACCAATTTCACAACATTGGCGAGGGTACTAGCATATTGCATTCACAAATGCCCAATAGCTCATCATGAATAAACTGTAAATTGATTTCATTTGTCGAAGTAATTGGCTGGTTTTGATCTGCCAAGGAGAAGGAAATCGAAGGGGTGTTTTAGGATATACATATTGTTGAAGGTTGAAAAGAAGGGAAGAGTGGGAGTACCAAATATATATCTAACAATTGGAAAAAATTGACAGAGTTAGTGACAGTAATTATGAATGCAAGAGAAAAAGAGTTGGATGTGTTGTTTGCAACATAAAAGTATTTGGAGATCAATTCCACAAAAAGTTTACGGTTTGGGTAAATTTTTTTGCATTTTTCCTTTCTTTTTTTAATAAAATGTGTTATTTTTTGGTTAAAAAATAGGTCTTATAGTTAAACTATCGAAACTAAAATGAGTCTGATAGTTAAACTACAAAAGTCGAATTTAATAATATATCAGAGTTTATTTACTTTATAGTTGAACTATCAGATTAACTTAAGCCTGATAGCTAATATCATAGTTTTTGGGTTTTTTTTTTAAATACTCCCTCCGTCCCAGCCTAAAAGCCATAAATTTTCTCTTTGGGCGTCCCATTTAAAATGACACTTTCCCAAAAAGGAAACCTTAAATCACTATTCTCTCCACTCATTCTCTCTCCTACTTTACTTTTACACTCACAACATTTTCTTTCTTACATCACCTCCCACTCATTCTCTCTCCTATTTAATTTTTCATACTCACAACATTTAAACTTTTTCTCTTTCCTACATCACATTTCTTATTTTGCGTGCCCTCTCCATTTTGTGCCTTTTAGGCTGGGACGGAGGGAGTATGGAATAAATTAGTCTTATAGTTGAATTATCAGATTAATTTGAGTTTAATAATTCAACTATAAGAGGCGAACTACTATGATGCTTCAACTATGAGGGCAAACATATATTTGGCCGAAAGTGAGAGCGTGCTTGCGTCTTTTAAATTTTGTGGGTATTAACGTGAATGAAAAGTTAAAGGAGCATTCAAGGGTTTTTGTAAATGTGCGGTCCTTAATTATATGACATACTTACATTAGGATAAAGGACCCTCACAAATCGTAATTTATATACTCCTTCCATCCCACCTCAAACTCAAACTGAACTACCCAAAATGCCAAAGGTTTTATACTTTTATATTCAATGAGACTTACTTGTCATACTCACATCAACAATTTCTTTACTATTCTTCCCACTCGTTCCTATTTTACTTTTCATAGTCACAACATCTTTTCACACTCATTCTCTCTCCTAATTTTCTTAAATGTTGTGTAAAAAAAATTAGTTCGATTTAAGGTGGGATGGAGGGAGTAATACTAGTACCACCCTTGCTAAGGCAAGACCCATTTTTACTTCAAGATTATTTCTCGTTTGGTTTGTTTGCCCATCTACAAAAGCATGGGGGTTAAAGATATTTTCTAAAAGTTAAGAGCTTATTGAAAATAAAAGAAGAGTAGTGGGTAAAATGCAACTTATGAAAGTTTGGGGACTAATTTATAAATAAGAAAAGATTAGGGGCTAAATTGTAATATATGGAATTTTAGATATTGGTTTAAAAATAAAGGGCAAGTTACAAATAATAAGAGTCCAAAGTTAGGGGGTGTTTGCACTTTCAGGATCCAATGTTTTACTTTTGACTAATAAAGGTCCAAAGTCATTAAAAGTTGACAGTTAAGTGCTTTTAAACGGAAATATTTTTTTTTTTTGTTAAATTATCACGTGCCATCCACGTCTCGTCTGACCGTTAACGAAGGACATTTTGGTCAACTGGCATTATACTTCCTTCAAAAAAACTGACATTAAACTAACCAAATATCCCTCCAAAAGGTTTAGGAGATAAACATACAGCAACAACAACAAAAGGAATAAAAACAGTTACTACCAAAATAAGCTATGGACAGGAAGTAATTAAGGTTAAGTAAACATAAACATGAATAAAGGTCTTCTCTGAAATAAGGGAGACATGAACCTGGGGAAGTTTCTACTGCTATATATGCTGATCAATCATGAAAAAAAAAAAAATTAAAAATAGTAAATTGGAGGATCAAATCAAAGTAGCATGCTCTTTAGCTGTTCATGGTCTTAGTTCTTACTTGTTCATCATCATCAAGCAAGCAAGCAAGCAGATGGAGCAATTAGCTTGCTAGGTAACACTAATGTCTCAATGTACTCGTACCAATGTTCGGCTTCATCAATCTCAATCAAATGCACATCATTTTTTCGATTAGGAGGGGATCGATGTTTATTATTGAGCCTCTCGAGTATTTCATCATTCATCGTAAAACATATATTCCAACTCAAATTTTCTGAGCGAATTTCAATCCTACTCCAAGACATGTTGTCATTCTCGCTGTCTTCTTTCATCGTAACCAAATTGAAAAACTCATTATTTTCAGGATCGCACAAAAATACACCAAGGCAGTCGCAGAACTTAACTTGCTCGTCCGGTAATGTGCAGTTGGGGAACTTAAGAAACCTAAATATATCATATCTTAAATCAAATATAATGAACTCAGGTTCAGAAGGATCATTAAAAGAAATCCAGTAGAGCGATCCATTGAAGAATCTGCCAAAATGATGGTGTAAACCACTACTAGTAACAGGAAGTTGTTGAAAAGGTACTCTTTTTATTGAACTTGATTTAAGCGAATAAACCTCGGCCTCATTCATCTTCACTCTTACCAACTTGTAATCTTCTGCATGAGAATCGTAACCAAATCCAAACCAGTTGACAATATTAGAAACATTAAAGGGTACTTTCTGGTAATCATTCAACAGTGGATTCCATAAGATGGGATTGCAAAAAACATTAAAATTCTTAAATTTCGGACTGTATTTGCTAAAAATTCCGAGACAAAACAAGCCATTGCAAGAACCCAAGAGATGGACGTGATCGGGAGCTGAAGGTGACAATGGAAGATTGAATTTCTGAAGCAATGTATTTCCATCATGGTTTAGGAGATAAAACCGAGAGCGATCGGAAGATATGGCCATGATTTTCTGGTGATGATATTGATAAACAATACACATCTCACACTCACAAAACCCCAGCTTGCCCACCAAGCTAGGACTGCCGGCAGCTTCTCTTCTCTCCAAGTACTTACCAAGTTTACTTGGGTTTTAATTCTAGTCTTAGATTACAATACAAAGTCTTTTTATTAACTTAGTTGTATAAATAGGGGCATTGAACCATCGTTATCTTGAATCAAGAATTCAATACAATTCATATGCTTTTACACAAACTATCTCAAATCTCTAATATCTTACAGATATTGAAGAGATAAAACATGATTAAGGTGGGATTGAACGAAGATCGGATTTGAAATCAAAGAAAGCCATTGCTTGCCGACTGATTTAAAACGTAAAAGAGATTTGGTGGGTAGTTTTGAGAGGATTTGATGGATGAGTTCTTCGGGTAAAAAGGTTTCCCGGTCAAGTATGCTCCGGCTCCGGTTGATTATCTTCATTGGGTTGATTCCAGGTTTTCCCCTACAATAATATATAAGATAGAGAAATAAATATTGGGAAAACTTGATTGTATTATTGATGTGCTATTGTATTAATACGAAAAGGATGAATTCTAATCTAACTTGGAGTCCAAGGCAATTACAATTGGAAAAGATTACAATCACTAAAATAGGAAATTATATACAAATAAAACACTATTTTATTTATTTCTATCATGCCCCCGTAAGATGGACGACCGGTTAACAAGTCCAATCTTGGAGACAATTTCTTGGAAGGAACCTTGGCTGAGTGGTTTGGTAAGCAAGTCAGCTAGTTGATCTCGATTGGAAACAAAGGACACTCGAAGCTTCTTGTCTTGAACATGTTCGCGAACAAAGTGATAGTCCAAACCAAGATGCTTCATACGTGAATGGAACCTCGAATTGGCAGCAACATATAAGTAGCTCCCACATTATCACAATAAATGGCCGGTGGAGAAGATGAGATGTAACCAAGTTCTTGGAGCATATTTAGGACCCATAAAACTTCAGCAGTCGTAGTAGCAATGGCACGATACTCTGCTTCAGTGGAGGAGCGAGCAAGATAACGTTGCTTTTTGGAACTCCAAGATATAGAATTTTTGCCCAAATAGACAATGTAACCAGTGGTAGAAATATAATCGTCCTTATCACCTGCCAGTCGGCGTCAGTGAAAGCGTGAACAGTAAGAGGAGAATCACAACGAATGAGTAGACCATGGTCAGAAGAACCAGCCAAAAAACGAAGCAACCGTTTGAGAGCAACCCAATGCTCAGAAGTAGGACGGTGCATGAATTGAGCAAGGCGATTGACAGCAAAGGAAATGTCAAGGCGAGTAAGAGAGAGATACTGAAGACTCCCAACAAGAGCACGGTACTCAGTCGGATTGGACATGGGAGTACCAGAAGAGAGAGTGAGAGACGGATGTGTGAGAATATGTGTGGATACATGTTTAGAATTTTCCATGTGTGCCCGAGTAAGTAAATCCTGAACATAATGATGCTGACCGAGGAAAATACCATCTTTGTGAGAGAAAGAACCTCGACGCCTAAGAAATAAGATAGAGACCCAAGATCCTTGAGAGAAAAACGAGAGGAAAATTTGGAGATAAAGGAAGTAGGGCTGTTACACGAAATGAGCCGGCTCGAGCTCGGCTCGGGCTCGACTCGTAAAAAGCTCGAGTTCGAGTGGGCTCGAGGTAAACTCGAGCTCGAGCTCGAACCAATTTTCAAGCTCATTTTTTTTTAGCCGGCTCGTATGTTCGACGAGCTCTGTCCGAGATCGACTCGTTTGAGCTCGGCTCGTTAAGCTCGTTAAAAGCTCGAATGATTTTTAATACTTCGGGCTCAGCTCGAGCTCGACCCGAACTCGGCTCGTTAAGCTCAAATCAATAATTACATTTGTAATAAATAAATATACACATAATACATGTATAATATATAATATATGTATGTAAAAAGTAATATAATTAATTTATATTTTTCTTACATTGTAAACAAAACATAATTAAAAATATTTGTATTTTCAAAATGAATTAAGCCATATAGATTGTACAATAATTAAAATTAATTTAAAAATTTTGTGCTTTTATAATGAATCCATATATAGATTGTATATACAATAGTCATTTAAAAAAAATCTTTTCAAATGCACATATATTTGCCTAATATAATAATCTTTTCATCGAAATAATAAATATACTTAATATATATCATTGTACTTATATTTAACTATTTAAATATAATAGAAAAAAGAGAGACGGACAATAGCATTTACTTTTTAATTTTTTTTTAATTTTTTTTTGGATAAATAAAACTATTTGAGATGTTAGTTAGTGAAATTTTTTACAAAATGTTATATAAAAAAAGTTAAGAAATTTTAAAGAAATGAGAGTATATAATAGAAAAAAGAGAGACGGACAATAGCATTTACTATTTTAATTTTTTTTTGGATAAATAAAACTATTTGAGATGTTAGTTAGTAGTGAATTTTTTTTACAAAAAGTTATATAAAAAAAGTTTTTTTTTTTTTTTTAAGAAATGAAAGTATATGAAAGAAGTTATGATTTAGAATATAGGGTATGGGTTATGTTTTAGGGTATAGGTTAAGGTTTAGGGTATATATATATGGGTTATGATTTAGAGTATATGATATGTGTATATAATACGGAGTATATGATTTAGGGTATAAAGTATGGGTGTCTGGTGTATGAGGTATATGGTATAAGATATGAGTTATGGTTTAGGGTATAGGATATGGGATATGGGTATCTGATGTATGGGTATATGATATATGTTTAAGGGATTGAGTATATTAAAAATTCTCAGTGTTCTAAAAGACCCCGCCTAAGGGCGCCTAGGCCCCGCCTAGGCGCTAGGCCCCTCTCCAACGCCTAGTTCTAAGCCCCGCCTAAGTCCCGACTAGTCCCGACTAATCCCGACTAATCCCCGCGTAGGCGCTAGGCCCGGCTCCACCGCCTAGCATCCGCCTAGCGCTTTTTAGAACCTTGAAAATTCTTAACTTTTTTTTATACGTATGATATAATATTATTTTATATTTTAAATTATTATTATTATAAATTATTTTTACTAATTATTATTATAATATAGAAATGAGGGTTTAGGGGTAGAAATATGATTTAAGGAAAGATGAAAAATGCCAATTATTACTTATTATCAATAAATTATATTTTTAGGGTTTGGGGTATATGTATATGATTTAGGGTTTAGGATTTGGGGTATAAGTATATGAGATTTGGGATGTAGTAATAAGCATTATTAATATTTCTTTTTAAGATTAAATTATTATTATTGTTAATAAGTTTTTTTATAATTTATTAATATCAATTATTACTTAGGTATATTAATATTTTTCAAAAGTTTAAATTATTAAATTATTATTATCAATAAATTATATTTTTAGGCATTATTGTTTTAGGATTTAGAGCGGAATTCAGATGAAAAAACCAAAATATTGTTTTTTAAATATTTATTTATCAAAATAACACCCAAAAAAACTTATTTACTAAAATAGCACTTTTTTTTATCCGAAATTTCAATTTCCGGTTTTAAGGTAAATTCGGCACTCCATTTTCCGGATTTAATTTGGAATAAATCCGAAAGTTCTAAATCCGGTTTTAAATTTTAAATAAATCCGGCACTTCATTTTCCGAATTTAATTTTAGTTAAATCCGGAGGTCCATTTTCCGATTTTAAAAATTATCCCTCCGTCCCACTTCAAGGTTCCTACTTTCCTTTTTGGTCCGTTCCACTTCAAGGTTCCCTTCCATAAACGGCAAGTTTTGAATATATTTATACCCTTATGATTTAATATAATTACAAAAAAAAACAATTAATTATACCCTTATAAAGTTAACATATTTACAAAAAAAACAATCATTAACTTACTATTTCTCCCACTCATTCTCTCTCTTATTAAATGTTTTTAACTTTTACATTCTCTCTCCTTTAATCTTCTAGCCACTTTCAAAAAAACTAATCATTAACTACTGTTTTCTACCCCACATTTAACTTTTACATTCTCTCTCATCTAATTTTTTACCCACTTTCAAAAAAATTTCTTAAAAAACGTGAAATCCACACCAAGGAACCTTGGTGTGGGACGGAGGGAGTATTATTTTATTTTTTTGTAAATCCAGCATTGCAAATTCCGGTTTTAAAATTAATTTTTTTTTTGTCGAATCTCAGAAGAGGAATAATTTTTTTGAAAAATATATACTATAGTATATTAAAGTAGGCGAAAATGATTATGGGCATGACACATCATCCAGTTTTCGGTTTATCTTGATTCTTAGTCTTCCACATCATCATAGCCTATGACTTTGAGTTTTCGCTAATTAGTTGAAAATAATAGGTATTAACAATAGGTATGTGAATGGGTATAAACTAATATGTATAACAATAGGTATGTGAATGGGTATAAACTAATAGATATATATATCAAATGGTATGCAAATGGGTATAAACTAATAGATATATACCAAATGGTATTCAAATGGGTATAAAGTAATAGATATATACCAAATGGTAATATTTAAAAGGAATCAAAGTATACTCTTACATGAATATATATACTAGAATTCTTATCTAGGTACATTTGTCATTTAATGAAGATAATAAATTATGCTATTTAAGAGTCATTTACAAGAGACTCTTCAAATGAAAGGAGTTATTTGCATACATTATACCAAAGGTCACATAATTATTGAAAAATCCAAGTAAGTTATATGTATCCATAAATGAAAGGTTGTCAAAACATTTAAATAGACTTTGAAGTTTATTATACATGGAACCTCATGAATATACGAAGGGTTTTTTTTTAACTTTAAAAACTATTATTAAATCTATACTATAGTATATTAAAGTAGGCGAAAGATATTTTGGGAGTGACACGTCATTTAATTTTAGATTTCTCTTCCTTCTTAACCTTCCACATTGTACTTATTATGCATTGTACTTATTATGAGTAAATGTAACATCATCTCATTAATATACTCTTTAGCTATTAAAATATGTAATTACTAGGTTTATATAGTAGTATATAACATGAAGTATTACAAATTATATATTCTCTAATTTATTACCGAAAATGGGAGGGGTGGGGGAATATGAAAAGTCGTGAACACGAAAAGTTTTGTACAATCTTAAATTCACAGGCTCAATAATTTGAAGAGTCACACAACATAAATTTGTGTACATTAAGAGACGTTAGTGACTACAATTGCTAGATTCTCCTCTTTCCAACCCAACCCAACCAATTTTATTTTTTAGCATGAATTTGTTATTTTCTTACATTTAGCTTATTTTGGATTTTTTGTTGTTATTGTTGTTTTTTTTTTCGTAGTAACCCAACCATTTCTATATTCCAGCATGAATTTGATATTTCTTTTAAATTTACCTTATTTTGAATTTTTTTTTTATGTAGGTAAGCGCTCATGAAGAAATGAAGAAGAAGTAGAAGATCTATTGCGACCTCCTATAACTAGGAAAGGCTAACTAAATGTGCTTTTTGGTATTGCTGATACGATTAATGTCAATAAACTATCTTAATTTTGCCTTCGTTTTCATTATTTTTTTCGTGTCATAACAACATGATTTTTATTGCTCTCTTGATTTTATTTCGCATGATTAATTTTGACTTTTAATTTTCAAATTATTATTTAAGTCATTTTCTGTATATTGATTTTTACATAATTTTGAATAATTTTTTTTGTTATTGATTTATAGATCTGATTGAATATAAAGTAGTCAAAATTTTTGTCATTTTTTATGTTGTATCAAAAGTTACTGAATAATGTAAATTTCAAATTATGTTCAATAATAATGGGAACTTGAGGGAAACTTATCAAGAAAATATACTTTGATCAAGTTTAACTTCTACACACACAGGTAAGTAATACTTATTCATATCTTTTAAAAATTATTTGCGTTAAATAAATTTTTTGAGTCGACGGTTTATGCATAAGTGAATCAACTATTACTGTATTATTTTTTAATATTTTTTGTTATTCTAAACTTTAAGGCAATAATATTTAAATTTCAATCTTCATATGACTGACTGGAGAAGAAGAGAAAGGAGTAGGTCAAAAGAATCTAAATTCAAACATTTTTGTTCGATGTCTGATAGCAAAAATCACGGGAGCAATAAAAGGATTTTTTTCTTATCTATTTTTGTGTTAGTTCAACTTTTATTTTATTTTGCTACATTACTTCCTACAACCGAAATGAATGCTTAATTTCTTATTGAATTAAAAGAGAAAATTGACATTCATTTTGGTTTGAGATGGAGGTAGTTGATTTGAAAATGTATAATATATGAATGGAAAATATTGAAAATGTATATTATATGCATGAAAATTAGATTCGTGGAGGAAAATGTATCTTCAATCAACATATGAATAAAGAAGGATGTATAGATATCCACCATGAAAATAGTAATCTTCTGTACTATCATTTCATTAACGGTTTTTTTTTTTTTGCATGTGAAGTCATAATCTATTGAAGGTTTATCTTCATTTTTTTGTTGGTCCCAAAGGTACAACAAGGATATATAGAAAATAGCTAGAGGGGGGGGGGGTTGAATAGCTATGAAAACTTTTTCTATCCCTTTTGAAAATATTCAACCAAGGCTTACTAACTTAGCTGTGAGGTCAATTTATGAGTCACAACTAAATAGTAAAATGCACAGCGGAAAGTTTAGAATAATAAGAGAAAACACTTGCATGAGACTCCTCTTTGTAGTTGATTTCATTTCATTTTAATGTACTTCACAATTAATTGATATTAATATGAAAATATATATTATAAAAACAATTAATGTGGTAATAACTAAAGAAAATCTCCCAAAAAATGACTAATAATAAATTAAAAAGTATCCCGTGCGTAGCACGGGTTTCATCCTAGTGTGATTTTAAATCCGGAAGTAAAGAAAGAAAGAGAAGAAGAAGGAGGAGGAGAAAAGAAGAAGAAGGAAGAGAAGATTATTAAAATTATAAGGTTAGTTTTTCTTTTCTTTTGTTTTTAATTGGTTGTTAAATCTATTATTATCTGTTTGATTAATTATGTTTTTTAAAGAAATTATTTAAATAATTATAATGCTATTTTAAGAAAATTGTTAAAATTAATTTGATAAACTTGTTGTAATGTATATTTAATTATTTATTTTTAAGTTTTGATTTTTAAAATTAAATTATATATAGTGCTTGTTAACTTAGGATTTTGACACATTTTTTTTTTATTTTTTTAGGAAAAAATATGAATGGAGTTTCACTTGTTTTCATGTGCTATTGGGGAGGAAATGATGAAAATCCGTTTGAATCTGAGAATTTTGAAAAGGCTCCAAAATGTGCACTTATGGCTAAAACTCGATGGAGTTACAGGAAGTTGATTAAGAAGTTATGTAAGAAAATTGGGGTAGATCGAGTCAATATTCAATTCGAAGTTACTGGTAGATATTCTCATCTTGTCGCCCATGGGGTTTCAAACTACATTCCATTTCTAATAGAGAATGATATGGGTATGAAACTCATGTTTGATGTTTCTGCTTAGTTTGGGGGGTTGAGTTGCTTACAATTGTATGTTAAGATGAATTCAGTTGATAATGTGAATGTTGAGGAGTTTGAAATCCATGAGGAGCCATTACAAAATGAGTATGTTAATGACATGGATACCTTACAGATGGATTCTTTAAGCTACTACGATAAGAGGGGCGTTGGAACAAGTACACGAACATATGTGGAAGCGGGAGAGGAAGATGGAGAGGGAGAGGAAGAGGAGGAAGAGGAAGAGGGAGAGGAAGAGGAGGGAGAGGAAGAGGAGGGAGAGGAGGAGGGGGAGGAAGAGAGAGATGGGGAATGGTATAATGATGAAGATAATGATTCAAATTATGAAGAAAATATTGGGGCCCTTATAAATTATGATCGTGATGATAGATACGATGATTATAGTAGTGCTACTGATGTTAGCGAGAATGAGAGTGATGATGGGGTGAGGGAAGATTTGGGGGTACATTTTGTTAGTTTCGAACAGCCGCAAAATAACGTGTATGAGAGAGCAGACTATCAATTTTATGGTGATATTGGGGAAGGATCAGAAATTTATGATAATAATGAATGTAACTTTGATGCTTGGAATGGAGAATTTGATGATATTGCCAAAGGTATGCGCGTTTCTTAGAAGTTTGAGGTGCAACATAAAATGAAAATGTTTCATATTAAGAAAAATTTGCGCTTCAAGGTTAAAAGAAGCACAACCCGAAAGTAGACGATTGAATGTTTGGTGAAAGATTTTCCATGCAATTTTTATGTGAATGTGAGTTTGAAGAATAGTGGTTATTGGGAAATAACCAAGTACACGGGTCCTCATTCTTGCTTGGGTACAGAAATTACTGAAGATCATCAAAACTTAGATGCTAAGTTCATAGGACGAGAAGTTTTGGAACTTGTTAAGGTTGATCCCGAGGTGAAGAATTCAGTTGTGAAGGAAACAATAAAAACTAATCATGGGAAGGATGTTTCATATAGAAAAGCATGGTGTGGTAAACAAAAAGCCATTGCAGAGGCATATGGAGACTGTGAAGGATCTTACATAAGGTTGCCACGTTTGTTAGCAGCTATCCAAAAGTGGAACCCTGGAACAATTGTGGAGTATTCTAATCCTCCTCCTCCTCCTCCTGGTGCTTTAGGTATGTTTGATGGTGTGTTTTGGGCATTTGGCACTTTTTTAGAAGCTTTCTCTTATTGTCGTCCTGTTATTTCTGTTGATGGCACATTCATGCATGGAAGATATAAAGGGGTTATACTTATTGTCATGGGTGTTGATGCGAATGATTGTATACTTCCTCTCGCATTTGCTATTGTTGAAAAGGAGGACTACCGCAATTGGTGTTGGTTTCTACATCTTCTTTGCAAACATGTTATTAAGGGTTGTAATATTTGCTTGATATCTGATCGACATGGTGGCATCCTTTCCACAGTTGGAGGCAACAGTTCCTGGCCACGAAATGTCGTTCACAGATGGTGCATGTTGCATTTGCGAGCTAATTTTCTTAAAGCTCACAAGGGTGTTGGATTAAATTATCTTTTCTGGAGAGCTATTAGCACCACCCAAGACAAAAAGTTGAAATGTTATTTGAGGCAGATTCGTATAATCAACCCTGAGGCGGTTAAATGATGGGACCATTTTCAGTGATATTTTTTGTTGGAGAATGAACTAGGTTCAATTGAGTAGTACTATGAGATTGTTAGGATTAATGTCATTTTGTTGGATGATTTCAGCTCTTATATTTCATGGGTACTGTGAACAAGCAATTGGGTACTTTTCTTTATCTCGTGAATTGAGAAATGTTGTTCCTAATAGTTATACTTTCTCGTTTGTGTTGAAAGCTTGTATTGGTTTAATGGATTTGAAAATGGGTAAGGAAGTTCATTGTGTGATAAAGAAAGTGGATTATGATTTGGATGTGATGTTGGGCAATGCTTTGATTGATATGTACTGTAAATGTGGCAGTATATGGTACGCCATCAAGGTGTTTGATAGAATGACTAACTCAGTTGTTGTTTCTTGGACAAGGATGAGGACCTGGCAGTATATGCTAAATATGTGTACCTTGAAGACATTGGGGAGTGTGATGTTAAGATAATATGCTGATCGTGAGAGGGAGAAAACAACAACCTAAAAATTACAAAACAACATGATTAGATGGCAATATTAATAACGATTCCAGCTGATGCATTTTTGGTACTAACTTCTTAAGTGTACTAACTGATATGATTTAATACATCATACTTGATGAAGTATCATAACAGAACCAACATATATGTCATTTGCAAACTCACTCTCAGAAAGCACTTTCCGATGAATTGTAGCACCTATTGTACCCGTTGGATCCTAACAAAATTTTACCTTAATTAGTAACTTAAGACACATTCTAATCATGCTAGAAAGCATAGAAAACTCATATGCTAACCTTCAAAGTCACCATAAGATCACCAAATTCATTTGGTGTGCAGGTCTTGACAACAGCAACAACAACATTAATCCTATCAAAGTTGACACATCTACCCTTGATAGTATTCAAAGGGGTAGCAGGAATCATACCATCAGCACTGAGCAGTTCAATTGCGGAGAGCCAAGGACTGTGTTGGAAATCTTTATCCTCCTCGGGATTTTCAATCGCTCTCCGTACATACTCTTGTGTCGTAATCAGAGGTTCCTGAGAGGAAACGCTCTGATGATCGAGGTTTCTCTGGCGCATAACGGCCTGCACGACACCAGCGGGACCAGGAATCAGACGCTCTGAAGAGGATTGAAAGAGATTGATTTGAGAGAGGTGAGAGGGTTGAGGGGCAGATGTTTGGCCGGAGGAATGAGGACGGCGATTGGAATGGTAGGGGAGTCTAGGATCCATTTTTGGGTTTTGTATGAAGCAGGTTATAATGAAACTGGTCCTTTTAAAGGGAAGTAATCTTGAAATTCAGATTTGATAAATTCGGCATTGGTAGTGTCGGATTTGTCAGTTAAGATAAATCCGGCATTGGTAGTGCCGGATTTGTCAGTTAAGATAAATCTGGCATTGGCAGTGTCGGATTTGACAGTTAAGATAAGACCATAAATATATGAACAAGTTAGTGTAAAGTAATTAGCGTAAAGTAACCATGTGGGTTTTTGTTTTTGATTGATTAGATTAAATTGAAATTGCAAAGAAATTAAACTAATGATTAAAGATCACAAAATTAAGTAAGGATTGAATTCAAAATTTAACAATTCATGGATTGGCTTTCACAATATATAACCCTTAACTACTAACTAATGGTTTTCACAATAGCCTTACACTTTCAGAAAAGATAAAGTAACAATAAAAGAAATAGTATGAATTAAGATACAAGAAATCCTATAATAATCAATCCAAACATTTAGTGACCACATCCCGATCACATAGGAAATCTGTCACTGCCAGTCAGATGGGGTGAAAGGATTACGAGGATTGCGATTCCTTGACCCTCTTCAAAACATGCGATCTAATAAGATTGGCGAACGTTGCATGGATGAAGATGGCCGATAAGGTTCTATAGATGGATCATCAGGAAATGTGATAGGAGACAAACTAAAACTAGGCGTAAAACTAGGATATTGTGAAAACTGTGAAAACCCAAGTACCTGAGATGGAGTCCGAGTATAATCAGTTTGAGTGATACCGCTCTGCCCATCTGTTCCACTCGAATGTACCTGATTAATCATCCCCGTAAATGAAAATTGACCTACGTCTAATATGTTTATATCTCTTCTCCTCTCCGCATTCCCCCTAACTCCCTCTTCGTCATCCTCAACACCCTCATCCTCGTCATCCTCCGCCTCCTACTCATCCTCTGCCTCTTCCTCATCTTGCAACCCCATCTCTTGCTCCTCATGCATGTGTCGGGCATGTCTACGAACCTGATTTTGCCTCTGTGGCACCCCTCGAACACGATCTATCGGTGCTGGGGGAGCTTGTTGTGCATCCAATCGTTGTTGCTGCCTAATAGCTGTCAATGATTGTTGGATAATACTACGGTCTAGAAGTTTGTCTTGTGATACCACACTGCATCACTCCATTTCGTTGGCTATGGCGGTCTGGTTGGATATGTACAGGCGTTGAAGGTTTTGAATCTGTTAAACAAAATTAAGCAAAATAATTATTACAAATATAATGGTTAAAAAAATGGTAAAATCATCTTCTCAACCCCATCTCTCTCAATCCTCCTCTTCATCGCCTCTTATTTCTGGTCCCGTCGGTGTCGTACAGTTCGCCATGCGCCGAAAAATCCTCGACCGTCAGAGCTTATCTTCGCAGGAAGCCGGTACATATTATCCGTTGAGCTCTATCAAGAAGAAATGCCATAATATTGACACGGTGAATCAGGTATAATATCAAGATTAATTATAGTTAAATGTGTATAAAGATAATTGATTTTTTACATTTATGTATGTTCTATTAGGTTGTTGTTGTTATCAAGTCCTACACACGAAATGGTCTTGGTGATCTTATGGTGACTTTAAAGGTTAGGATATGAGCTTAGTATGCTTTCTAGCATGGGTGAAATGTGTTTTGAGTTACTAATTGAGATAAAATTATTAGGATCCTACGGATACCATAGATGCTTTCATTCATCGGAAAGTGCTAACTGAGAGTGAATTTGCAAGTGATATATCTGTCGGTTCTGTTCTGATACTTCAGAAGGTATGATATATTAAATAGTATACTTTGGAATCATCATTAATACTTCCATCTAATTGTTTGTTTTGAAATTTTTAGGTTGTTGTTTTTGCCCCCCACACGATCAACACGTTATCTTAACATCACACTCAACAATGTCTTCAAGGTACAAATTTTCTTAATTTTGCTGAATTGTTGGAATCATATAGTAAATGATATTAAGCTCATTTGGTTTGCAAGTATTTCCTAAGAATAATTAAGTTAAGTGAATGCTAAGCTCATTTGGTTTACATGAATTTTCTAAATATTTGAATAGATTAATGTAAGATTTCCTATGTGACCGGGATGTGGTCACTAACTTGATAATATTTATTTTAATGTTATTTTAGTTTTTTAAAATTATTTGGTACAGTTTATGTTTGATTTTGTTGCAATTTTTCCTGCCATCATTTTTTTAACACATGCCAAAAAAATGTAAACAAAATCGCTACACCATGTAGCGATTTCACCCTGACCTAAATCGCTACACCATGTAGGGATTTCACTCGGTCCATGAAACTTGCTACATGGTGTAGCGAGTTTAAGCTTGCATTTCAAGTAGATAAGGTTTCCACATCAGATTCAGATTCATCAGATTTGTTCTCAGTCTCTCGTATCCCTCATACTTACTCTTAAAAAAAACTCAAATCTTCATATCATTTTATTTCGTCAGAATCGTTGAAGATCAAGAATCAAGGTAAATTAACATCATCTTAATCATTGTTTTCACTTGTGTTTAGATATAAAATTTAAGTATTTAACTGTGTTTTAGTATATTGTAGATATAAATGTTAGGGTTTTGTTATATAGTGTTTAACACTTTGATTTCATAATGTAGGGTTAAAGATGAACGGGGGTCCAATCATTTTCATGTGTTATTGGGGAGGTGATGATGAACAACCATTTGATGGTCCTCATTTCAAAAAAGGGCCAAAATGTGCAATTAGGGCTAATTGTCGATGGAGATACAATGAGTTGATTGTTGAATTATATAAAAATGCGGTCTTAGATCGGTCTCAATATGATTTGAAAATCATTTACCGATGTCCTCATACTTTTGATAGCGGGATTGGTGAGTACTTTCCTTTCTGTATTGAAGATGATGCATGTATGGATATAATGTTCGACCATTTAACTAAATTTGGGGGGATGGGTAATTTGTAGCTGTATGTGGTTGTAAAATTGATTGAAAATCGATCCAATCCAGAGTTTGAAACACTGCACACAGAGACCCTTTATGGGTATTCACCAAGTGGTAACCGTGATGCAGAAGGGCATTGCAGAGGTTTTTGGAGATTGGGAAGAATCTTATATAAGGTTGCCCCGCCTCCTAGCAACCATCCAAAAATACAACCCCAACACAATTGTTGAGTATACTCATCTTCCTCCTCCTGTCGGTGAATTACACATGTTTCAACAGGTGTTCTGGGCATTTGGGCCTTGCATTGAAGCTTTCTCTCATTGTCGGCCTGTCATTTCTGTTGATGGAACATTCCTGGATGGTAGATATAAAGGGGTAATACTGATTGCCATGGGTGTTGATGCCCAAGACAATATACTTCCTCTTGCATTTGTTGTTGTTGAAAAAGAGAACTGGACGAACTGGCGTTGGTTCTTATATCTTCTTTGTAAACATATTATAAAGAGTCGTGAAGTATGCTTGATATCTGACCGTCATCTCGACATTCTTAAGATAGAAAATTGAAATCTACCTTAGAGAGTATCCGTTCAATTAACCCCGAGGCAATTGCATGGTTTCAGAATTTAGATGCCAGAAAATGGACATTGGCACACGATGGTGGTTACAGATATGGTATTATGACTACTAACATGTCTGAGGTTTTCAATGGTGTCATGAAGGGAGCCCGTGAGATGCCAATCACAGCAATTGTTGAAACTGCCTTCTACCGTTGTGTGGAGTACTTTCAAGTAAGACATGAATTTTCACTTAATGCCTTATGAGGTAATCCTAATAACCCTAACATCAATCCCCTACACCAATTCAGCCAGAAAGTTCATTACCGATAATTGAAGAATAGCGAGAAAGGTGGGACACATCATGTAAGGAGGTTCAACAATCATGAAATGGGGGTGTATCAAGTGACAACCGCACGTCAGGGTGATAAAGGTCAAAATATCCAGATTGTCCGATTTAATGAGCGTACTTGCACATGTGGTAAATGGGTTGCCTATCACATGCCCTATTCCCATCTTCTTGCATGTTTCCATGCAAAACATCTTGATGGTCGAGATTTCATTTCTCGATTTTACACCATTAGGGAATACTACAAGACATGCAAGGGGACATTTGAACCATTACACCATAAGGACTATTGGGGTGTGGATGGTTTGGTGCCACATTTTTTCCCTAATCCCCACCTTCGACGTTCTGCGAAGTCCGGACGGCCTAGATCAAGGCTCTTCCGCAATTGTATGGACTTTCAAGCAGATAAACGGAAGACTCTGTGCTCATCATGCAAACAAGAAGGCCACAATCGTCGTAGATGCCCGAACATTAGGGAGTAGAAGAATGTTTTCCATGTAATTTATGTTTGAGTTGTTGGCGTTGGTTCTTATTTCATTTGGATTTCGTTTGAGTATGACTTAGATGTAATTTTGATTGTTTATACAGTTTTTGTTGTTTGAATATGAGTTTGTTTTTCATTTGGATTTGGTTTGAAAGTTTATGTTTGGCAAAATAACAGTTATGTTAAAAATTTCAGTCCATGGCAAAGTGTATTGAAAGTGTTTGAAGTTTCTGCCTAATATGAAGTTTATGCCAAAAAAAAACCCTGTTCAAGTGAACTCGCTACATGGTGTAGCGAGTTCAGTGAAATCGCTACACCGTGTAGCGAGTTCACTTGAACAGATTTCCACAGCAGCAGCCTGCTCCTGTCATCCCACCTGCACACAGAAAATTCAATACAAAATATATCAAATTGTAAACATGTACAGTATATCATAACACACACCTACTAACCTACATATATGTACTAAAGTCTCAAAAAAAATATACAATAAAAACATCCAAATAAAAACTTAAAAAATCATAGTTTCACTTATTACAATAAAAACATCCAAATAACAATTAATACTACAAAGTTTTATTACATCTAAATAAAAAAATAGTTTCACCTATTTCTCCTCTCATAGTCAGCCGGGGTGAACTTCCTCGTCGGTTGGCGCTGCCGAGACCCTCTTCTAATCAACTCCGCCCGTTGAGCAGGGGTAAGTCGTACCCCACTAGATGAAGTCGCAGCCGGATCAGAGAAGGGTGTAGTGCCCTCAAAGTGAGTCCCGCCAGAAGAAGTCGAACTCGGATCGGAGAAGGGTCGGATCCCTGCTTGAGATGTAGATAGAGGAAGCCTAAAGGCACTTCCACTCCCCGAATATACTCCGAAACCCATAGTGGGTCCAGGGGGAGGGACTGGCTGGGCACTCCACCCACTCCCACTCCCACTCCCACTCTCCCACCCACTCCCCCACCCACTCCCGTCCCCCCACCCACTACCACCCCCACTACCACAAAATTGACTCTGAGTCCACTGTGACGGCCATTCAAATTGTCCATAATCCTGGGTCTGGGCCTGAGGCTCTGGCCTTGGCTTTGGGTCGATGTGAGGCTCGAGCTCTGGCTCGTCGTGCAAGTCCATTTGTGGTTGTGGTTGTGGTTGTGGCTGTGCACGATATCTAACACGACGCTGTCGAGGTTCTACCCCCTGTGCGCGATCTACCAGTGGGGGAGGTGCTGCAGCAGCCTCAAGGCGTTGTTGCTCCCTAACTCCCACGAGCGTGTGTCTAATAATCCTCCACATTGAAGCTTGTCTGGCATGATCCTCCTCCTTATTGTCGACATGCAAACGCTGAAGGTTCTGCACATGTTTTTATATATAAAAAAATAAGTATGAGACATAAGTTAATAAATTGAAGTTTTGTTTAAAAAAACTAGAAATAATAACTTGAAAAATGTAAATACTTACCACAAACTCTAGGCAAGGGGCAACCGACCGGTATCCAACGTCCTCTATATGAATGGGGTTCTGCACAAACATGCACGTTATGCTCCGATACCACATCATATATGGATCGGTGTAATGCATATCGTGAAAGCATAGGACCCCCGAAACCAGAAATTGTCGCCGCTGTCCCCAGAGTGCAATGTATTGTCGATGACAGTCGCTTCAAATCACGAGATTGTTTCCACGCCTATCAACTTTGTGCAAGTCCGGACGAGTGTTGCACGATTCTAGGACCCCCTGTAGCAAGCCAAACTGCCTCATAACACGATCCGGCAAATGCCACTCGATCCTCTCAAAGCATATAAGAGGGACCCGCGCCAACCATACGACCTGTCCCTGAGTTCAGTAGGCCGAAGCATATCTATCTATATAAGACTGCCACACAACCTGATCATCGGTTAGCTTGGCCAGCTGATCACGATAGCCTCGCATGTTATGGGCAGTAACCTCCTTGAGATACAATAATGAATGGGTCCACCTGAAATACCATAAACAGAATAATTATAAGAAAAAGTTAAAACAAACACAACACCTATAACGACGAGCAAAAAAACGTATGATATATGTTACCTGCATCCCAGGGGCATGTGCTCGTAGTCCGGATCTTTGTTTCGCCTACGAATTTCAAGTTGCACACATAGCAACCGCTCCCAAGCCCAAATCTATATCAATAAAATATACTCCCTCCGTCCCACCAAGAGTGTCACCCTTTTAGGGGTGGCACGTAAATTAAGGAAAAAAGGGGGAAGAAAAAATATTGTGAGTGTAATTTGAAAATAGGAGAGAGAATTAGTGGAGGAAATAGTGAATTTAAAAAGTGTTGTGAGTGTAGAGGAGAGAGAATTAGTGGAGGGAATAGTGGATGGGATAATAGAATATTAATAAAACATTTCCTTTTTAGGAAAGGTGACACTTCAAACGGGACGCCATTTTGGGTAAAAAGTGACACTTGGAGTGGGACGGAGGGAGTATATCAAATACTATAAATAATGTCGATAATTTGAAATCAAACTTAAAAACAACAACATAATGAACATTAAAATGAGATAAACATACCTGTAGAATGTTGTGAAATCCTCCGCACTGTTTCGTCACAGGGTTAGTCGCACTACACAACTCTCGATATAGAAAAGCGAGCGACGCACTTTCCCAACTGTACTGGCAGACCCTCGAAACCTCCCCAAACAGAGGGAGATAACACAACTTAACCTTGTTGTTCGTACGATCAGGCATCACCGTAGAACCCAAGGCGGGCATGATATATGCCCGTACGTACATATCAACAAGGTCTTGGAGGGAATCATCAGCTAGGTCATGGAAGTGTGGAAATTGGCTTGTGATCCACCATAGCTTAAGACTACTCCCATCCATATCTCCGGTATTAGGGACAAGTGACAACCCCTAAAAGTTGCTGACATACATCCCGCCAGTCTACAAGTGTTGGGATGTCAGCATCAGTAATATCATCCTCATCAATCGGCAATCCGGAAATCATGCCTATATCCTCTAGGGTGATCGTCATCTCACCAATCGGAAAGTGGAATGAATGGGTCTCCGGACGCATCTCTCGATCAAGGCCTCCAGCAACCCAAAATCGTATTGAATCCTCCCTATGTAATGAACTCCAGCAAAGCCACAATCGGATAATCTGGACAAAATCCTCGGTGCTAGTCTATCCGACAACGTGGCACCATGACGAAATGAGAGAGGACTAGCAACCTCCACTCCGGCCCAAATAAAATGAGCTCTGTGGTTCTCATGCTCGGTCAGAACAGAGTTATCGATTGGTCCGGGATCAATGAAGGAATCCATCTATTTCAACAAAAGAAACCCAATTTCAATATCAAATAAATACATATATAAACATAGAGACTTTGAAACATCAATAGCAAATACTTCTACTTCTCCAAAATTGAGTCACAAATTGAGTTCAAAACCCCAAATTTTCAAATATACCACAATGTAGATCAAATATACCAACTATTGAGTTCAAATATACCAAAAATGGAGTTCACATATACCAACAATTGGGTTCAATAACAACACTAATATTCAAGAAAATCTCAATAATTTCAATATATAAAATCAAAGCAAAAACCTAATTTGAGAGACTACTTCAACAAGTATCAAATTCAAAGCAAAAATCATCAAAGCATATATCATATTCAACAAGTACCAAAATCAAATCAAAGCATATACTCAAATCAAAGCAAATACTCTATTTCAACAAGTACCAAAATCAAATCAAAATCAACAACAATGAAGAAGAATAAATTTTGATGTAAAATTATAATGGTGAATATAGATGATAAAAACCTTGGATTTGATGATGGCAACAATGGCAACCTTTTTCTTCCTCTCCCTTCTCCCTTAACAGTCGACACTTAGGTTTTTTTTCTTTCTTGGTTTGCAGACTGTAAGTCGCCGTTGCTGTGTATGCCTTGTTTTTTAGAACTCGCTACACTGTGCAGCGAGTTTCATGACCGAGTGAAATCGCTACACGGTGTAGCGATTTAGGTTACTTGTAATTACCAATTAAACGTCAATGAGATTAACCCTAATTATACCAAACTCGCTACACGACCGAGTGAAATCGCTACACGGTGTAGCGATTTAGGTTACTTGTAATTACCAATTAAACGTCAATGAGATTAACCCTAATTATACCAAACTCGCTACATCGTGTAGCGAGTTTCCAAAAAGTGGTCATTTTGAGAAATAGTTTGAAAAGTGAGTTATTTTGGGATTTAAATTTTTAAAAATGAATTATTTGAAAAAAAATCCATGCCCCTGCCCACCCTTCTTTCTCTCTCTCTCTCTCTCTCTCTAAATCCATACCACACGTGTGTATATTCTATTTACACACCCATTACCTAGGCTATACTCCCTCCGTCCCATTATTTACTTCACCATTTTGGCTTCGACACGCAAATTAAGAAAATGGGTGGGAAGAAAAAATATTGTGAGTGTAATTTGAAAATAGGAGAGAGAAATTTGAAAATGGGAGAGAGAATGAGTGGAGGGAATAATAAATTATAATGGTGTTGTGAGTATTAAAATAATGTAGGAGAGAGAATGAGTGGAGGGAATAGTAAAGATTTTTTGTCAAAAAAGAAAAGGTGAAGCTTTCAATGGGACACCAAAAATAGCAAAAAGTGAAGTTATTAATGGGACGGAGGGAGTATAGTACATACAACACATCTTCTCTTTGATTCCATTTCGTTTGTCAAAAGTAGTTTGATTTCTACCTATGATTTTGATAACTAACCATGTTTTTTTTTTATATAAAAAAAATTAGTTTTTTAAATATAAATAATTTAATCTATTATAAAAATGACACTTGAAAATATTATAAGATGCATTAATTAGGTTTGAACTTCTGAGGGGTGTAAACGGTTCGGTTTAGCTCGGTTTGGGGAAATTTTGGAGCTAAACTGTTAGTATCGGTTTGGAGAAATTTCAAACCGAGCTAAACCACAAAAAACTTCAAACCGAGCTAAGTTAAATGGCCATGGTTCGGTTTAGCTCGGTCTAAACCGCGGTTTGATTATACGGTTCAGACCGCGGTTCAAATCACGGTTCAAACCGCGGTCCAAACTACATTTCAAATCAACAACTTAATTACTTTGAAGACAAATAGCAATCACCAAATAACATTCTTAAAAATATGTTTAGAATATAATACAAATATACTAGATAAAAATTACAAACCAACATTATCAAATTAATCAAAGGAATAAATATAGCAAAAAGTACCCGATAGCAGATGAAGACACTTCCGTGTCTTGAGTTGAAGAAGCTTTTCGCTCTTTATCCATAAATGAGAGCCCGAAGTGGGATCTTCTACAGCTTTGACTAAATATAGCAAAAAGTAAAAAATTAATGTTAACAATTTGAATAGAAATAAATAGAAAATTACCAAATTAATTAAAGGAATAACATTAATTTGAACTCAAATTAATCAAAACTTACCAAAGCAGACGGAGAAAGAGGAGTGAGGGAAGTCGGAGAAGGTGAGACAGAGCCGGCGAAGGTGAGGATCTAGCGATTGGCGAAGGAGATAAGACCGATGTAGACGCCGGAGAAAGAGGGGTGAGGGAAGTAAGGCAGCGCCGCAGAGAAGGTGAGACAGAGCCGGCGAAGGTGAGCTTCTGGCGGATGGCGATGGTGAGGTTCTGGCGTGGCGAAGGTGAGGTAGAAGACGTGAAGAGAGAGAAAGAATAGAAGTAAAATGAAATGAAATGAAATCTGAATAAGAGTGAGGAGGAGGCGGATGATATCTAATTATCTTATTTAGGATTTTGAGAAAATGAAGGGTTTAGATTAATTTTATTATGAATGGATGGACAGGATTAAAATTTAAGTTAGCTCGGTTTCATAGCTCGGTTCCATAGCTCGGCTTGATAGCTCGGTTTCATAGCTCGGTTTGACGGTTCGGTTCCATAGCTCGGTTTAACGGCTTCAACGGTTTAGCTCGGTTCGGCTCGGTGCACTCAGACCGCAAGCTAAACCGAACCGACCAGTTTGGGAATTTTTCAAACCGAGCTAAACCACATAAAATTAAAAACCGAGCTAAACCACGTGGTTTAGCTCGGTTCGATCTCAAACCACGATTTGAGCTAAACCACTTACACCCCTACTTCTGATCTCTAATATCAATTGAACTAGAGCTTTTTGGTAACTAAGTTTGAGACGAGGGTCAAATTAACAAAATAGTCTATAACCATTGGCGAAGTCAGATTTTTTTTTTCAAATGGGTCAAGAACGTATTTGGCATAAATATTATAAGGGAGAGATTCAAATTTAGCATACGAACGAAGGGGTAAGAATAATAGTTTAGTGCAAACTTTTCTAAAAATTAAGGGGGTCAAAGTATAAATCCATCATTTTTAGTAGTAAAAGATCATTTAAAAAAAATTAAAATTACTAAAATTGACACA
Organism: Adenophora triphylla var. japonica; assembly: GCA_022495995.1. Lineage (NCBI taxonomy): Eukaryota > Viridiplantae > Streptophyta > Magnoliopsida > Asterales > Campanulaceae > Adenophora > Adenophora triphylla. The sequence continues at coordinate 421,065 of JAFEMH010001227.1, read as the reverse complement.
TTTCAAAACGAAATGGGGTCGACCGACCCCCTTGGCATGTGCATAGAGCCGTTAATTTGGGTTGGGCTCGTCGGGCCAGCCCGCCCCGCCATACAATAATGATGAGTTGGGTTTTAAAACTAATAACCCAAATAAAAGTGGGCCAATTTGGGCTGGCCCATATGGGTGCGGGCCAAAATGGGTTCGGGGTGGGTCAGTCCACTATATTTTTTATATTTTTTTCACCACAAAATAACGTAATTTTTAAGTGGAAATTTTGGGGCTATATCGATTTTGTGTACTCAATCCGTGAATTATTAAGTGAGAGAGACTCGAGAGAAGTAGAGAACAGAAACAGAGAAACCCTAAGAAGACGTCGCCTCCCTCGTCGTCGTTTCCAACGCCATCGGTGCACTTCATCACGATTACTAATTCAGTGTCGTTACTGTCTCCGATCCACACACATATATCTCTAATCTCTCTATCTTCATTCTTATTGATATAAATCTTTATTTCTAGAATCATGTTTTACCTGCCTTTATTTGTATCAATTTGTGTAAAGTTACTTGTGTTGCATGCTTGAGAATTAATTTTTATTGCTATGAATTTTTGTTTGTGTTTTTTTTACTGTTCTGATTTTTGTTATCTTTTGAGATATTATTGTGTTTGACAGTTTGTGTTTGTTTGACTATTATGATTTTTTATTTTTTGGTATCAGTTATGCACAATTTCAAGCCCAAAATTCATTTATTTGATTGGCCCGCATGACCTGCCTGGCCCACCAACCCAAGGTGGGTTGGGTTGGAATGACATATTTTCAGCCTGGAAAAAATTTGGTCCAGTCCGCCCCACCATGTTTAATGGCTAGCTTTGACAGATTGGGTCTGTCCCGCTCCGTCAGCCCATATTGACAGCTAATGTGAATAGCCTGGCCCGCCACTGAGTCTAACCCTTTCTTCTATGGGTAGATTTTTTTTTTTTTTAGTGCAGAGGAAAAACTATGGGTGGAACTAGGAGTCTAGGACCGCTCATTTTGATTTTATTTTTTCTATTCAAACTAGGGGATCTAATTTAGGGGAATCTTGAAAAAGATGAAGGTAAAAAAATACCAAAAAATCCCAATTAAAAACTTTCATATACAAAAAATTCTACAAATAATTCTTCTATAAAAAAAATTCAAAAAATAGATTTGCAATATTAAAAAGTTCAAAATTTAACGATTTAACAAATGCCATTAGATTTGAGAAATCAGATGATGGAAACTTGATTTTCTTTTCAATTATGAGTTTACAAAGATAAATTTATCCATCTTGAGCAATAATAGTCGTCATAATTTTCAAATAATAATACTATTGATAATAATAAAAATATAAAATAAATAAAAGTAATAACGTCAAAAATAATTCTTAAAATAATGATTACATTGATAATATTCTGAAAAATATTGTTATTAATTATTTTACTTCAATTTATAATTATAAACTATAATTAAATTTAATAAGCACAATGCAAATGCTTTTCTAATCATTATTGGACACGGGATTAAAATATATCAAATTATTATTACTATTTATAATAAATATAATATATTTTATTATTATTAAATCATTATTGTTTGCAAATATATAATAACTCTTATATTTGTAAGTCGTAACGCCTCATTTAAAAAAAAATTGACAAATTTTCATCCATATAAAAGCTCCAAATTTAACGACATTGGATTAAATCGTTAAACTTTGTACTTTTTGATATTGAAAATTTAACTTTGTGACTTTTTAGATTGAATAAATATTTTTAGGACTGGATTGGATTTGAAAGTTTCTTAAGGGACTTTTTAGCATTTTTCCCAAAGATCAATGTGGGCAAGAAGGGCAAAAATGGTATTTGGCAATTTAGGCCTCTCTAAGTATAAGACTATTTACAATGGGTGAATGAAATGGGGGTTGAAATGGGTTTAAGTTGGTTGAAATGGTGCAATGGTGAGTTGAAATGGGGGCGATTGAAATGGTTGGATGAAATATTTCATCCAACTGAAAAAAAAAAAAAAATTGAGTGACACGTGTCGGCTTCTGATTGGAAAGTATTTGGCACGTGCGCCTCACGGCCCGGCAAGGCGCGTGAGGCGCTCCGTTTTTTTTTTATGGTTTTTTTTTTCTTGATCTGACATGTGGCATGATCTGATTGGTTTGCAGGATTTTTGAATTTTTTTTATCCCAAATCTTTGAGCTAAATTATCACCTAGTAAATTGTTTTTTTTTTATTTATTTTTTCGCCAAAATTCATCATTTTCCCCCTATAAATTGATGCAAGTTTCATTTGATTTGGACACCAAAAAAAAATACACTCATTTCTCAATTATCCCTTTTCATTTTAGCCTTTATTTTAAAAAAATCATCATTTTTTCCTATAAATTGATGCAATATTTTTTTAATTAAGTGTGAATTATTTTTTTAATTATAAATAATAATAATAATTTTACTAATCATAAAAATATAGAATATAAATAAAATAAAAGTGGTGGGATATAGAATGATGAGTTGGAGGGAGTTGAAATTTAATTTAATTCAATCATTGTAGGGGAGTTAAATGAAATTGATAGTTGAAATATGAGGTGAATGAGATAAAGTGTTAAAGTGATTAAATAAAATGAAAGAGTGGAATGAAACCATTGCTCATAGTCTAATAGTGGTGGAAAGAGGGCACAATAAAAAAAAAAAAAAAAAAAACAAGTCCATCACCACAAGTCCAGGCCTAAAAACAAGCTACTACCAACAATGATGGGTTTTCCGAGGAGGAAGTAGTGCTCTACCTCGGCTTAAACGAATTCAAACGGGTTTTCCATGTGTCACGAGGCGCTTCATATTCTGTCGGTTATTTCGTACAATGATGGGGTGCGTCTATCGAAGTCTGACAGTCGTCTTGGGAACCCACTATAGCATTTAATGCTTGGAAAGGATGGCGTCACTTTACCCGGTTTTGACCCGTACCCACTTTCTGATTTGGGTATAAAAGCCTTAACCTTCTTCCATTTCAATCTTTTATCACCTTTTGAGTTTAAGAGAGAAATAGCAAGGTTGAAACTGCATTTTCGTGTTCTTTATTTCGTGCCCCTTTTCGCTCGCTTGTGCTAGATTTCTCTCTGATATCTCCATCAAACTTCGATTTAAGGTATAATTCTTCTCCTTTACCTCTATTTTTTTCATTTGTATTTTTAATTTCTGGGTTTTTGGTGTTCGTTCTTGGTGGGTTTCTTCAAAATCACCATTGTTGTTCTTGAAGCATTTCTTGAGAAATCTGTTTCTCTTTCGTACTTAGAGATGGCAAGAATATGGAGGAGCAACCCGAATGCCCTTTACGGCTACCATATCCAAAACCTTAGGCTCTACCACAGGACCGATAGGCCATGGCTGATGCTAAGTCTGACAGAGATAGGAGAAATTTTGACAAGATATCAAAGCCCTAAAACCGACTATTTTGACAAAATAGTCTAACCATCGGCGAAGTCAGAATTTTTTTCAAATGGGTCAAGAACGTTTTTGGCATAAATATTATAAGGGGGAGATTCAAATTTAGCATACGAAGGGGGTTAGAATAATATTTTAGTGCAAACTTTTCTAAAAATTAAGGGGGTCAAATTGTATAAATTCATCATTTTTAGTAGTAAAATATCATTTTTTTAAAATTTAAAATTACTAAAATTGACACATTCCAAAACAAAATGGGGTCGACCGACCCCCTTGGCATGTGCATAGAGCCGTCAATTTGGGTTGGGCCCGTCGGGTCAGCTCGCCCCGCCGTACAATAATGGTGGGTTGGGTTTTAAAACTAATACCCCAAATAAAAGTGGGCCAATTTGGGCTTGCCCATATGGGTGCGGGCCAAAACGGGTTCGGGGCGGGCCGGGGTTGGCCAGCCCACTATATTTTTTATATTTTTTTTCACCATAAAATAACGTAAATTTTGGAAATTTTGGGGCTATATCGATTTTGTGTACTCAATCCGTGAATCATTAAGTGAGAGAGACTCGAGAGAAGTAGAGAACAGAAACAAAGAAATCCTAAGAAGACGTCACCGCCCTCGTCGCCGTTTCCAATGTCGTCGGTGCACTCCATCACGATTACTAATTCGTTGTTGTTACTGTTGCTGATCCACACACACATACTCCCTCCGTCCCATAAGTCTTAAGAAAAAGTGAAATGGCACGGGAATTAAGGAATATTATTATAGTATTAGGAGAGAGAATGAGTGGAAGAAGTGTTGTGAGTGTGAAAAATTAAATAGGAGAGAGAATGAGTAGAGGGAATAGTAAATTATAATGGTGTTGTGAGTATTAAAATAATGTAGGAGAGAGAATGAGTGGAGAGAATAGTGATTTAAGGTTTTCATTTTGGGAATTCTTAAGACTTATGGGACGCCCAAAATGGAAAGTTTTCTTAAGACTTATGAAACGGAGGGAGTATATATCTATCTCTCTATCTTCATTCTTATTGATATAAAACCTTATTTCTATGATCATGATTTACCTGCCTTTATTTATAGCAATTTATGTAAAGTTTACTTATGTTGCATGCTTGAAAATTAGTTTATATTGATATGAATCTTTATTTGACTGTTATGATTTTTGTTATCTTTTGAGATATTATTGTGTTTGACAGTTTGTGTTTGTTTGACTATTATGATTTTTTATTTTTTGGTATCAGTTATGCAAAATTTCAAGCCCAAATTTTATTTACTTGATTGGCCCGCCTGGCCCACCAATCCAAGGTGAATTGGATTAGGATGACATATTTTCAGCCTAACAGAAATTTGGGTCAGCTCGTCCCGTCCCATTTATTGGCGAGTTTAGGCGAGTTGAATCTGTCCCGACCCATCAACCCGTATTGACAGCTGCATGGCCTCGCCGACACCGAGTCTAACCTTTCTTCTATGGGTAGATTTTTTATTTACTACTACAGAGGAAAAACTATGGGTAGAACTAGGAGTCTAGGACAGCTCATTTTGATTTTATTTTTTCTCTTCAAACTAGGGGATCAAATTTAGGGGAATCTTGAAAAAGATGAATGGAAAAATACCAAAAAGTCCCTATTAAAAACTTTTATATCTAAAAAATAATACAAATAATTTTTCTATCAAAAAAATCTAAAAAATAGATTTACAATACTAAAAAAGTTCAAAACTTAACGATTTAACCAATGCCATTAGATTTGAGAAATCAAATGATGGAAACTTGATTTTCTTTTCAATTATGAGTTTACAAAGGCAAATTTTTCCATCTTGAGCAATAATAGTCATCATAATTTTCAAATAATAATACTATTGATATTAATAAAAATGTAAAATAAATAAAAGTAATAACGTCAAAAATAATTCTTAAAATAATGATTACATTGATAATATTCTGAAAAATATTGTTATAAATTTTATATTACTTCAATTTATAATTATAAATTATAATTTAATAAGCACAATGCAAATGCTTTTCTAATCATTATTGGACACGGGATTAAAATATACCAAATTATTATTACTATTTATAATAAATATAATATTTTTTATTAAATTAAATCATTATTGTTTGCAAATATATAATATTAGTAAAAGCCCGTGTTCAAGGACACGTGTTTTTTTTTTTTCAAATTAAAATTTTTTATTTTTTTTAATTTTAAAAAAATTTTAAGGGCAAAATGGGAAAGAGACAACTTAGTGAGGGCAAAATGAAAAATTCGGCACTTGGTACTGTTCATTCAACTGTCGCAAGGACCATTCCCATTTATACTATAGACTCCCTCCGTCCCAGCCCATGCTTTCCATTTTTTTCAAATCACGCAAATTAAGAAAATGGGTGGGAAGAAAAAATGTTGTGAGTGTAATAGTGAATTAGGAGAGAGAATTAGTGGAGGAAATATTAAATTTGAAAAGTGTTGTGAGTGTAATAGTGAATTAGGAGAGAGAATGCGTGGAGAAAATAGTAAAGATTCTTTGCCAAAAAAGGAAAGGTGAAGCTTTTAACGGGACACCCAAAATGGCAAAAAGTGAAGTTTGGGCTGGGATGGAGGGAGTACTCCCTCCGTCCCACTACAATTGAGTCATGGCATCTTTGCACGCTTTCTAAGATTTTTTTTTTAAAATGAGTAAATAATTGAAAGTGGGTAGAAGATTAGAGGAGAGAGAATGTAAAAGTTAAAAACATTTAATAGGAGAGAGAATGAGTGGGAGGAATAGTAAGTTAATGATTGATTTTTTTGTAAATACTAGTAAAAGCCCGTGTCCGAGGACACGTTTTTTTTTTTTAATTAATTATTTTTTTAAGGGCAAAATGGGAAAGGGACAACTTAGTGAGGGCAAAATGGGAAATTTGGCACTTGAAACTATTCATTGTACTGTAGCAAGGAGGGGTGTCATTTATACTATACTCCCTCTGTCCCGCTACAAACCGCACACTTTCTATTTTGGGCGTCCCATTACAAACTGCACACTTCCTAAAATGGCAAAGAATCTTTACTATTCCCTCCACTCATTCTCTCTCCTACATTATTTTAATACTCACAACACCATTATAATTTATTATTCCCTCCACTCATTCTCTCTCCTATTTTACTTTTACACTCACAACATTTATATCATTATTTTTTTCCTTAATTTCCGTGCAAACAGTAACAGTGCGGTTACTAGCGGGACGGAGGGAGTAGATTTTAAAATTCTAAGGGTATAATGAATGATTTTTTTGTAAATATATAAACATTATGAGGATATAAATGTCTGAAACACTGTTCACTTTTTTCCATTTATGAAATGGCTCATTTGAAGTGGGACGTCCCAAAATGGAAAGTGGCTCAATTGAAGTGGGACGGAGGGAGTAACTCTTATATTCGTAAGTCGTAACGCCTCATTTAAAAAAATTGACAAATTTTCATCTATATAAAAGCTCCAAATTTAACGACATTGGATTAAATCGTTAAACTTTGAACTTTTTGATATTGAAAATTTAACTTTGTGACTTTTTAGATTGGATAAATATTTTTAGGACTGGATTGGATTTGAAAGTTTCTTAGAGAGGGACTTTTTAGTATTTTTCCTAAAGATCAATGTGGGCAAGACCGCAAGAAGGGCAAAAATGGTATTTGGCAATTTAGGCCTCTCTAAGTATAATGGTGGTGGAAAGAGGGCAGTCAGTCACAATCAAAAAAAAAAAAAAAACAGTCCATCACCACACGTCCAGGCCTAAAAACAAGCTACTACCAACAACTGCAAACACATCATCTTTCTTTCTCTCTCTCTCTCTCTCCTGCTTTTTCTTCAAGCACCTTCTCACCCCCTCTCCGTCTCTCTCTCTCTCTCTCTAGACTTTCCTTTTTAATAATCATCCTTTCTCTCTCTACATCTATATACTTGCACATATCCTATTCCCATGATCCTATCCCCCTCAGCAGAGTTCCAAAAGCACACGCTCACCCACTCACAAGGAAGTGTGTGTGGAAACAAAGAAAGAAACTCATCATCAAAAACAAACAAGAGTCCACAGTCACCACCCATCTAATGGCCCAGATGGACCAAAATTTGTTACAGAAGAAAGAAAAACAAAAAAAGGAAACATTTTTATAAGGAAAGAGATATGTCTGTATTTCTTTCTCTCTTTCATGTGTCCATCTCCTCCCAACCAAAACATTATTATGGTTGTTGCCACAAATACCCTTTCTGCAATTCCACCCATCATCTTTCTTCATCACTTCACTGTCCCTCAAATATGTTTTTTTTTTTTCGTTCCCCGATTTACTTGGGGCTTTTTGGGGGTTTTCTTGGTCAAGAGTTTTTACAGAGAAAACAGGACACCTTCCCCTTCCCTATTTCTTTCTCTCTTTTTATCTTTCTTTCCTACCCAAGTCTCTTCTTTTCTCTCTCTATCGCTTTCTCTCTCTCTAAATTCAGGAGGTCATTAGTTAATATCAAGTGGGTTTGTTTTAGATCTGAAGATGAGTAAGAAGATGAAAGGGTTTGTCTTTGATTCATCAAGTTATGGCTCGTATGAGGATTCTAAGGCTAGGGTTAAGCATCAAGGGCTTTTGCAAGATTACCAAGAGCTTCAGAAGGTAATTTATCTTTCTTGGCTTTATTGTAATTTTTGTTTTCATATCTAGATCCTTGACTTTTGATTTGTATTACTACTTGTTTTAGGGTTTGTTTATGGTTGTTTAATTCAGTATTGTGTTGATTTAGGGTAATTCCTTTCTGGGTTTATGTTTATTGATCATTCTGATTAGTGGGTTTGATTTGTTTTTCAATTTCAACATGGATCTCCTTACCCTTGGCAGTCTGTTCTAAGTTGTAATCAACCCCCCCAAAAAAAAAAAAATAAATAAAAAAAAATAAATAAATAAATAAATAAATATACTTGTATATTAAGATATAAAAAATAATAAGTAAATATAATATAGAAGAATCCCTTTCGACCCGATATAAATTGATCCCTTGATCTCTATGATTTGATGATTCTTGTAAATAAGTTTTAACTTTGGTGTTCATATACTTTCTGGTTTTCTGTTTTAGAAGCAAATTTCTCTTTTCTATACTTGCTGTAGTAGAAAGTAGAAACTGAACTGTTGGTTCTATTTCATTGTAAGCTGTTCAAGGATTGGTTCTTGTTGTTTATCTTCCTGGTTTAAGCTAATTGATTTCATTGTTCATCAAAGTTGAGGTCACGGGTTCGAACCTTGGCGAACAGTCTCTTGGCAATTGTCAGGGGAAGGTTCTAGCAAATGGTTCCCTCTCCCAACCCCCGCTTGGCGGGGAGCGCTTGGCCCACCGGGGTTTGCCCTTTTTGCCCTTTATGATATCTGAACGATCATTTGTTTGGTTTTCCATTCATTTTACTCAAATCTTATAATTTTACTCAGTGTTATTGCTCTTTACTCAAGAAACCTAATAAGTTGCCTACTCGAGAAACTTAACAAGTTGAGTTCTCTGCAGGAAGCGGAGGCCACGAGGAACAAATTGGAAGCCATGAAACAAAGAAAACTGACTCTATTAGCAGAAGTTAGGTATGGTTTGAACTTGTATGTAGTTATTGTTCTTTACTCAAATACTTCAATCAAGCTTGTGATCTCAGTTTTGCGCCTCCATGTTGCCATGATGGATAAGAAATTCAGCCCAACTTTAAATCAAATTTTAGTTCTCCATTATTACTTTGGTAGGGTTCCCTTATGCTTTCACAATTTTTATTTACTTATATATTTTTTTCCCTTTTTCTTTTTCTTTTTCTTTTTCTTTGAACCACAGTTTTTTGCGAAGAAGATGTAAATATCTGCGAAAGAACAAGCCGCTGAAACCCCCTCAAGTAGAAGAATTCGCAAAACTGCCATTTACGGAAACCTACCTACAGAAAAACAAAAAGAAGGATCGGTCCAACTCCAGAAAGGAGGCCACTTTGCAGAATTTACCCTCAATATTCAACCTTAACCAGAAGGGAAGAGTATATATGGAGAAGATAGCTCCAGTTCCTAACATTGCTCCGGTTTTAAATTCAAACCAGAAGAATACTTCACGAAATGCGAATGAAGCACCTCCTAAAATATCAACTCCAACATCTAATCAGAACCATAAGAGGAAGACAAATAGGGGGAGGGAGGTTGCGCCTCGGAAATTAATGCCAGCAATCAATTTGAATCAGAAGAGTAGTACTGTTCTTAGGAATTCAGCCCCAGTTTTTGATTTGGGTCAGAAAGGAAGTTCCTTAAGCATTAAAGAAGCTGCTGTTGGAACCCGAGCTCCTGTTTTTGACTTGAACCAGATATCAGTAAGTAAATGAAGCCTTCGTTTTATTCGACAGCCATATCAGTATTTTTTGTCTGGTCGTTAAGTATGTTAATTATTATCTTTTGCAGCGGGAAGAAGAAGAATATCAAGAGAACAGCGAGCCAAGAAAAGTTTTGGTCAGAGGTGGGCTCGAAGAGCAAACACACAGTGATATGATGTTATCTGTGTGTAGGAATATTGGGGACACATCAACGAGTCGTCCGGGAAAGAGGAAGCTCTCATGGCAAGATCCTGTTGCTTTAAGGGTCTGAATCTTTGGTCGAGGGCAGATAGTCAGGCTTATTGAGTTTCCCCCTGCCGTGGTATGATCAATTTTTTTTTCTCTATTATAAATACCATGTAGGCTGTAAGACCTATAAATTTTGTGTAGGAAGATTGAAAGATGTAGTATATGGAAGAAATCATGAAAATGAACGGGGTAGAATCTCATGGAAACTTACATTATTGATCTGTTCTTTTGTACTTTATTTGAAATCATGAAAATGAACGGCGAAGAATCTCATGGAATATTGTATACCATTGATCTGTTCATTTTTTGGTTCAGACAAGAATAGTCAAATACTCAAATGTTTCGTTTCATACGAAGTTTCACGGAACATTTGGTCAGTACTTTGGTTTTATACAATCACGAATGTTAAAGACGAAATCGATACTTTCTCATTTCCAGCTTCAGGAAGACTAGATCAACCTGTCAGATTGTCAGAGAAATTACTTTCTCATGTCTAACTTCAAGAGACTAGATCCACCTGTCAGTTTGGAAGATGAGAATATTTCTTTCCCATTTCTAACTTTGCAGTAGTATCAACTAACTTGCAAAGTTCAAGATACCATTTCCCCTTTAATGGTTCCCAAGGGAGTTTGAAAAGAAAGTGAAGAAGCTAAGAGCACAACAGTCAAATTTCCAGTTTTAAAGCTACAACAATACCCTGCAATCCAAACCCAGATCTCAAGATCTTGCTAACTTATTAGTACCAAGATCATTGATAGAAACTCTAAATCAACAGACATATCCAGATTCCATACAGAAGTTGCGAAAACGTTGCAAACGAACTAGAACTTACATCAACCCCGAAACTAACTTTGGGGGACGACGAGCATTTGCAAGAGCCACTTTTTTCGATGCATGATCATCATTCATGGCTTGTACTGTACAACATCATAAGCATCTCTTCAATCAGATACTAGCAAGCAGTATCAGCAACCTCCTGTGACTCGAGATGAGCTTCATTTGGTGACTTTGTCAGCCTTGTCAGATGCACCCATCATTTCCTCTTGAGCAACTCCTTGCAATACCTTTATGTTGGTTGTTTCTTCTTCAACAGTGTCTTCTTCTGATTGCTTCTTCTCCATTGGAGTTGTCCAAGTGGCCCCACCATTTAATTTGAATTCCAGATTTCGAGCATGTCTCTTTCCCCTCCTATGAATGTTCATCACTTTCTCAGAGAAAGCGCCAGCTTGGCACATTTCACACCAAAACTTAAATTTATTTTTTCTATTTTCGTCCGTCTTCCCATCTTCAGTCTTTGAAACATCCGCATGCTTCTTTGAATGCAACAATGACTTCTTCTTTTTCAGCAACGGAGATATCTTCTTTTCAATTATCTGCACTGGGTTTGGTCTATAACTCGTTTCTACAGGCTCGATGGAAGCAGGAGTTTTCTTTGGTAAGATCCCGATGCCAAAGTTTTTGCCCGTCTTCTCTGCCCAAATTGCTGCCTCTTTGGACTTATGCTTCTTTCCTTCAAGATGTTCGTTTAAGGCATGCTCGCTTGTGGCACTAACTTGGCAGATGGCACAACTCCACTCCTCTTTAGGCTGCTTCTTAGAACCAACTAAAGCTCGCTCACTGGTATCTGCAGCTGGTGGAGTCACAGCTTTCCGTTTAGCTCCAGTTATGTTTATATTCGGCTTGCCCTGCAATGAAAAACTATAACAGAGTCCATGATAGGAATTTCAGTAGTACTGAACCACCTGATGTACAGTCCAAGTCTTGAAAGATGCCCCTTAGTCAAATATAGTATTAACAGAGTAAATACTCCCTCCACCCCTAAATGAATGTTCAAATTTTCATTTAGGGGGCATTTGAAAATATTTACTTTTCAGACAATTAAATGGCAAATATGCATAAATATTCTTGATATCCACTTTTTTCTAAACATTTAGTTTTGCAAGTATAAAATGACCAGTGAATTTATTTTGGTAAAATACCATTTAGGGAGAGTTTTTCACAAAAAGGACATTCATTTTGCGACAAAATTTTCTTGAAAATGGACGTTCATTTAGGGACAGAGAGAGTAAAAAAAATAGCAGTCGAAGTATTTAGATTTCTTGGATAGGGTAGTGATAGGAATACATGTTTAATGTATTTACTTAAGTTTTCCAGTATTGCTTCCTTTTCTAAGACGGGATATAGAAATGTACCCAAAATCAGTAAAATTTCACTTTTAGCCGACAAAACGAAGTATAGAGCTTCACTTGCAATGAAATATACACAAAGTTGGTGTAACAAACAGAACACATAATGTAATATCTATTGTAAGGCATTAAAGAGAATTTTCATTACCATATATCACTACTACTCATATCATAAATTTGCAACTATGGTCAGAGATCTTTCAACAACTCTCAAAATATAGGAACAAATGAAGACAACCAATGAATACCAAAACATAAGGATCAAATGCATGTCACTATTTGATCAATCTTTGCACTGTTAGTTTGCCCTGACAACATCTATTTACACTATAATCAAAAGGAGGGTGAAAATGAGTGACACTCTATCATACTTGTTAGCATTTCCCATCTTACCCGTAATCTTAAACAATGATTACGGCTCATATTACCTAATAAAAACTCGTATAAACCCAACTCATATTTCTAATTAGTAATGATATCTCTACGTAGCAATATCAATAACGATGTAGTAACAAAGTGCACAAGGGTGGGTTATCATATCAATTTTTACCATACGACCCCAGTTGCTCCAGCTCATATCATATTACTCTAATAACACCCGTATATTATTTCAAATATTCTGCTATATTCAAGAGGGAAACTTATACATGAATATACAGGCACATGCATGTTCATGTGTACCGTTAAATATGTGCACAGGCCCAGTGCTCATACACTCGCCCACTCCAGTACAGACCACAAGTATAATGTATAGTGTTAAATTGCAGTTGTAGGGGCAGGAGATGCAAATGTGCAGACAATTCAGTAATTTGTATCAGAAGGTATAGGAGGCCCATTGATTTCTCCCTCATTCTTCACTCTTTTTTCAGCGTCAGTTCTTTCTATCAAACACAGCCGTTAAAACTCGGTTTGGAGAGTGAATGACAACAATGTAGTGCATCATCTCCAAAGTGGGTAGCGACCATGGTGATAGTGAAAAACAACTGAAGCTAAAGGAAGAAGAACAAGGGCTCTCCTTTCTGATATAGACTACTAATTTGAACACATATAGCACTTCTACGTGCAATTACAATGTAAGATTATACATTCATGTACAACCTTGAATGACTCAAGAAGTTGCACTTTGTTGACCAGATTTACTGCTCAGTATCTCTATTTATTTCATCATTGATGCACATGTGCTTCAATTTTATTTTATTTTTGTGTTGGTTGTATTATATTGGACTAAATTAATGCGTTTGTGCTTCAAATAGCAAGTTCTGGCATGAAAAACAACTAAGATAAGAGTATGCTATGTAAATTGGAAAAAATACCACAAGCTAATCAAGAAACTCCCTTATTTTTGTACTAGCATCACATAGAATTTTGGGATTTGTATCTGCATAATATGTACATAATTATTCCAAACACAGACATGAATTAGAAGTTCTTCACAGAGTTCGGAATGCGGGAAAAGACTCTCACTAGTAGATGTATGAGAACCATTATTTAAAGAAAAATAAAACAATAGCTATATTACAAGAATTACACAAATAGACAACACTTATACAACATTTTCAATTTCCACTAGGGGGACACTTAATGGTTTCTTTGTATTTTGGGGCATAAAATGGTAAGGCAGATGGTGAATGCAACATAATTTGTTAGGCCCACAAACATACGTATGTTACTCTTACACATATGTATGTCAGTAGGAACCATACATATGTTAGATAGTAAAGTATTTTATTCTGTTTTAATTAAGTGTTTTTATTCTGTTTTAATTCATGAAACTTAAAACAAAATAGTAATTGGCAGTATTGCTCTTTGGTGAAAAGGACTCAACAGATTCAGGCAGCTAGCGTATCAAGGGGTTTGGGGACAAACCCCTAAGGGGGGAGGAGGAAGGGAAGCAAAGGGAACCAATATCATTTCGATCACTAACGAATTAGTTGGCTAGACACTGACTTGGGGTTACTGTCAGGTCATCCTAACCGCAAAGAGGCGCATCAGCATTTACCCGCAGAGTAATTAGCTTTATAGCAGTGGCGGAGGTACACAGTGCCTTACAGGGGCAATTGCCCCCATTTGAGTAAAAAAATAGTGTAATTTATTGAAACTTGCCCCTTTTGTGTAAAGAAAAAAATGCACCAAGTTTATTTTGCCCAATGTTATAGTGAAATGATTTTGCCCCTCCTTCAAAAGATTTTTTGACTCTGCCACTGCTTTATAGAAACTTAGATTATATCATACCTTCAAAACTCATGACCTATAATTGATAACTAAACACAATTCTCAATAATGTCCCCTCTACCAGGCTGCCTCGGTTATAGATCCACAATTGGAAAAGACTTTCACATTATAAACACCAATTTATGGAAAATGTTTCAGTGCATTGTGGAGGGTTCACAATGCAAACATTTTAGAACCGGACAACAAAAATCCCAGCAGATGGTACTTGTTAACATTTACTTTAAAAACAAAACATATGTTGTAGAAAAGAAACTTACAGAAATTCACATACATTTCCCCTTGGCAGAACATTTAAAAAGTTTATTGTATGCAATTCAAAGTCCAGATAATTATGTAATCATGATTACTCTCATACACTGAAATTCAATATGATCTAATACTACCAAGATTAAGCACAAATGCATCCCTGCTAAAACAAAGAAAAGATTAGTTGCATATGCAATGGACCAGCTAAATGTCTACTTGACTAAATAGACCTATTTAGACTTGTGGTTTTCCTTTATTTCATATTTTTTTGGTGGTTTTGTATGATCTTATGAAGTAAGAGAGAGATAGCAAGAAAAACGTAAAGTCACCGACTAATACACGGCTTGTTTTTTCCTGACCACCTTGTGGAGTCAGGAAAAGCTGACACAGTTTTTGTCCTCCCTCTTTTGTTTTGTATTATAACCTGTGCTGTAATGAATTTATCCTAGTAGTAATAAAATAAACAAATAAAATAAAGAGTTGTTGGCTTATGCACATTCCTTTTCTTGTTTTTCATTCAGCTACTGCTTCAACGTCCAACTATAAACCTCCAATAGCAAAGAAGTCCTTATGTTTCACAAGGTTTTCCAGAAGAAAATGATCCGACAAAGATAACATTGGTTCAAACAAGGCCTGCCTGCCATTGAGCACTGAGCAGCCTTGCCAACCATGAAGATTAGCTGCCCAGGTTATCTAAGTGCATGCTTCCATGCAACCACAGACCTTACACAACTAATAGCAACTATTTCACAACACCTCTTTGCTTTTGAAAGAAATACAGCTATCTAAACCAAAACTAATACAGGAATCGAAAATCCAGATACCAGGAAAGAAACCGAGTTGGATGAAATCCAATAGCCAAGACCTCATGAAACTCGCGTATTATATTATTATATATATACGCAATAACAAACTTAACAAGTTACCTACACATGGATGAGAATCTTGATATTAGCGAAGTACCTATATACAATTAATATAAGAATGGTATAGTCTAACTACCTCACTCAAACGGATTAAGAATTTAACTTCACGTTCAGAGGAAAGGATTACTAACCAATACCCTTAGGAGACTCTTTAAAGATCCACATTTAGAAAGATCCTGCGTTAGATGCTCCACAATAGAGCTGTAAAATTTACCAATGACATTTTGGTGAACTTTTACATGGAATCTTTCTAAATCTTGAATACTTACAAAGTGCTCTTAGGGAATTTGTTAGTAGATAGCCAGATGAAATGAGTCATAGAAAGAGATGTACACTACTAACGTTTTGACTTGATAAGCTTCATTACTTTAACTTCATTAGTAAGACATGCATGTTACTTTTCTTTTGGCTCAAAACAGTGAGAACTTTAAACTTTCTGATA
The DNA here is from genome assembly GCA_022495995.1 of Adenophora triphylla var. japonica. Classification (NCBI taxonomy): domain Eukaryota; kingdom Viridiplantae; phylum Streptophyta; class Magnoliopsida; order Asterales; family Campanulaceae; genus Adenophora; species Adenophora triphylla. The sequence goes on along the minus strand of JAFEMH010001227.1, from coordinate 405,015 downwards.
AGTATAATCAAATGCCATCTAAATCATCGTCAACCAAGTGTGACTATACTTTTCACAGCATTAAACAATTCACAGTTTAAGAGCTTCAAAAGATCACGCAGTCGCAATTTCATTCAGGACACAGAATATATCACACTGCAATTCTTCAAAGCAGCAGACAAACAACGATAGATTAAAAGAACGAAAATACTAAATAGTAACAAAAAACACGGGAGATAATAGAACTGACCAGGAAGATGACTTTGTCTTTGTTAACCTCAGGAACAGGCTTGATCTCCGAGATTCGAGGCTCTGTACGAGGCTGAAATGGGACCATCTCAAATCCCCGCGAAGGTTGGCGCTGTCCCAATCTTTCCTCAAGCGACAAAACAATTCGTTCCTCAAACGATGTAACTTCATGCTGATGTACAGTTGGCAGGCCACGCGGCTCATACCGATGAGAAACGAATGGGAAGCCATCACTTCTCCGTAACGCCATTTCTTTCTCCATCATCAGCTCTCTCCTCACTTCCGCCTCCAGTTCGCGCCTCCTTGCAATCTCTTCGGCGATTATTTCCTTCCTGATCCTCTCCTTCTCCAGCTCCCGTTCAATCGCCTCCCGCATGTCGTTAGGGTTCCAAAAATAATCAAGCGGGCGACCGAAGTTGTTATTCGAGTATCCAGCTTAAATAAAAAAAAAAACACACAATAAACCTCGAATTTCTGATCTTTTCCATGAAAATGCAAAAGAAAGAACTTAATTAAAACCGCATTTTCAGCATTGACTTAAAACTAATCAAATTCATGATCAAATGATCAATTTTTTCGATTCTAGTACAAATTGAGTGAATTTCAAGAAAATCAAAGGGGGATTAGACAGACCTCGCATGGCTAAAACCAAACAAACAACACACAATAAAACTCAATTTTTTGATACTTTCCATGAAAATGCAAAAGAATAACTTAATAAAACCCGCATTTCCAGCATTAACTTGAAATTAATCAAATTCCAGAACATTTAAGCATGAATTGATCAAATTCTTCGAATATAGTACAAATTAAGTGAAGAAATGAAGAAGATCAATGGAGGATTAGACAGACCTCGCATGGCTTGTTCAGTGAAGTAAGTGAAGCTCGAGGACTGAGGACGATTCGATGGAGGTTGACCATTCTTGAATCGAAACTTGTTGAACTCCATGAGTGAGAGTGCCTATGAAGATGGAGATGGAAATGTTAGGGTTTCACAGAAAAATAAATCGTGGAGTACTGGTATTATTATTGGGGGAATCTTAGTTGGATTACACTTCTGTCGGGATAGGGAGTTGGTTATTACACGCGTCGCGTGGGTTTTGTCAAGAATGGAGCAATTTTCAGTCAAAGGAAGGGGTTACAAAATTTGACAAAGAAAGAAAGTTCCCAAAGATTGACAAAATATAGCGCACGCTTACCCCTACACAGTACACACACCTCTCAATTCAAATTACCCAATAAGACTACAACAACAATAAAGTTTTGATTCCAAAATAATTTGAAATTCTAAAACAATTTGGAATCAATTAACATGAATCCTCATATATGTCATCGCGAAAAAAAAAATAAAAAAAATAACCCAATATGACAATCAGACAAAAAAAAAAAAAAAGTGTTACCGTAAGTGTTGGGATGGATATAAACATAGCCAAATCAGGATTGAGGATTGTGATTGCAATAAAAAAAAAAAAAGTTGAAAACGGCAAAAAAAAAAAAAAAAAGAAGATGTTACCGCAAGTAAGTGTTGGGATGGATATAAACATAGCCAAATATGACAGCAGTTAAGTTCCTGCGCCATCTTCTTCTTCTTCTTCTTCTTTTTTTTTTTTTTTTGAATTGACATTACTACTTTCTCCGTCCCAAAATGATTAACCATTTTAAGAAAATATTATTTTTGAATTAATTTTGTACATTCATTTTGAGACGGAGATAGTATATATTTTTAATTTAATATTTGTTATTTGTAATATTAAATTTTATTTTTATTTTTATTTAAGAAAAACTATTCAATTTGTTCTTATTTGTATTGTTAATTATAAGTTAATTGTCTATTTAAATATTTCTTCTTATATATTTGTATTTTTAATATATTCATTTATATTTATTAATTGTCTTATTTAATTATTTCGTTTTATACCATAATATTTAATATAATGTAAATTGAATAATATTAAATATGATTAATGGGAAACATTTTAATTAAATGAAATAAAAGAAATATTCTGAGAATATTCTTATTTGATGTAAGATTTGAAACAAGCTGTTGGAGATGGTGGAAAATATTTGGTGCTGAAATTGCAACATTTTGGTGTTTTGGTGCAAAATTTGAAGCGGGCTGTTGGAGATGGCCTCAGGAAGCTTCGGCTGGGCAGGATTCTGCAGGAATTTGATTTTTTATTTTGGCGTGTTCCCTTTTGGCAACGAATTTTTTTCCGTGGATAGAAAGCAGTTTACTTAATGTAGAAGAAATTGAAATTAATTAGGTTTAAGATTAGGTGCCTATAAATATAAATGATAACTTATAATATTGTGGTGATAAGAAAATTAGTCAAAGAAAATTTGTGAGATATACAAAGAAAGTCAAAGACATTGGTAGGTCTGTGGGGTGCCCTTAGGGGCATATCATGGATGGCATAAGTTATGTCTATGGGTTATATGGGTGGTGTGTGTTTCCATAGAGAAAGTGATGATTTCGAAGAAAGATTTGTAACACAATAAATTATGATATTAGTGAATATTCTGGCTTATTAGTGCCCCCAAATGTAGTCCAATTATGGAATAAATTAGGTGAACAAATCTTGTATTCTTGTCTTTTATTACTTTTAATAAGGATGTTGCATGCACTTCATCTATTCCTTATACACTTGGTATGAGACAAATACTGCTCGTAGGCCATTAATTTCCCAACAACTAGTATCAGAGCTTTGATTGTTTGAGATCAGGGCTGCTTTAAATTGATTGAATGTGTACTGCAAGAACATGGATCAGAATTGACGACTGCAAAAATACAGATGAGTTTATGTTACATATACCAAATAGGATCAATGTTTCATAAAATTTAATGGGTTTGGGGCTGTCGGGATTCAAAATAGGATTATAGAGATTCAATCAATATTAGGGCAAAGATTAAAGATCAGGCTTGCAGGGATACAAACGGGATCAGGACTATTGAGATCAAGGTGGATCCGGTATTATTAAGGATTTGATGGGAACAATGAATATGGGTTGAGAAAGATCGATATTAAATTTGATGAGATCAAATTTAAGAACGGATCCGAATTTATGAAAGTCACAGAAGATTTAAGTTTCTAAGACTTTGATGGGTGTGGATTGCATAGGTATGCAAATCATGTGCAGATCACGTATATATTGCATTAATCTTGAAAGAAAATCAGTCAAGCGAGTTCGTTGATATTTCGACACGGAAGCATCGTTTCATCAAAGTACAATAACGCGAGAGGATGGAACTTTACTTTGGGAGAGTCGGGTTAAGGATGAGATTGTGTCGTAGTTGGGTGATTTACATGACATTAAATGAAGGAATAAAAGACTTGGATTTTGTGAGCAATTATGTAAAGGAAGGTTGGTGCTCGCCTTCGACTGTCGTAATGGAGGATTAGAAATAGCTATCTTAGTAGCTTAGAGTGCAATGTGTTGTACATCACATACAGCTGTTTCGTTCGGGGAAACGAGGACGCTCCCAATAAAAAATGGCCAGGGTCCGATATTGTCATGGTGTTGGTGTGAGAAATCTTATGAACGGTATGTTGGTAGAGAGTTGGGCTGTGATGGAGGAAATCTCCCTCATATTAAAATTACCTAGCAAGTTCACTAGTTTATCAATGTAGTAATATACTTACTTGCAAGGGTCGAATTCACAGGGACTAAAGTGGAACAAGTATATTTTATTAGTTTAGAATAGTAACCAAAAAGGGGTTTTTGATTGGTTTGAATTATTAACCTGAGAAAGTAAAATAAAACAATTAAAGAAATCAAGAGAGCTAAGGATTCATGTATTAGGGATTATAACAATGATCATTTTATGTTATTTAAATCATGTAAAAAGAATTCAATCTCATTCTTGGGTTCATTTACAAAAATATAGAGTTAAGATATTAATATCTTCCGTGAAGTCGACAAGAACATTAAAACCCTAATGTCTCTATCTTGTTTATACATTTCGTGAAGTTAATACAAACACTTAAGAGATTCAATTAAGAACACAAGAATATAAAATCCTAGATTCATTGATTTTTCGTGAAGTACTCAGTTAAATTTAATCTTCTCAACTATGGTCAATGTATAAATCATCCATGTGAGTGAAACGATTTATACCCAAATAGATTCAAATGTCAAAAGTATCTTAACATACAATTTAAGCTTAAAAATGATAATTAAGAATGTTGAGAAAAACAAGAATGAGAAAGAGATAGGAAGAATTAAATTAATAGCATAACGATTTAATTGTTACTTACCTCAATCCACGAATCAAATAATTTAGCCTTGAAAGGCTATTAAATAAAACCTTGAATTCTTTTCTTCAATATAATAAAAACACCCTAATATAAATTGTAATATATATTAAGAGAGAAGAAGAGATACAAAAATATGGTTAGAGCTGTTGTTTATATAATAGAGTGAGAGAGGAGGGTCAAAAATTAGGAAACGAGAGTCAAAAACCAAGTCTGAAGAGGAAACGTAAAAGTCAAGTTGCGGGGAGCGTCCGCTCCCAAAAAAGGGGAATGTGTGCTCCCAATGGGCAGAAGTTTCCTTAGTTTATGTAACTTGGGAGCGTGCGCTCCCAATGCTTCGCTGACTTGTTCATTTTTCGGCAAGCTTCTGAAATCTATAACTTATTGAGAAATTATATATATATATATATATATATATATATATATATATATATATATATAATTTTTCATACCCTTTTGGCATATTTATTGTTTATCTTTACACTCTCAAAACAAATTCCTCTTCCCAATCTTCAAAAAAACAAATTCCTCTTCCCAATCTTCAAAACGCACCTTCACACGCACACACACAGCCACAAAACGTACGGTCACCTCGGAACATAAATTACAAACTCTTTTCAATCTTCTAAATAAATAAGGTTTGATTCTCAATTTTCCTCACTTTTTTTTAAACAATTCATTGATTTTTCAAAACAATTCAATTTTTTTGACGTTTGCAATTAAACTTTCTCTCCTAAAAAATTGGTGCGGTTTCTGATGGAGTTTGTTGTAAATTGTCCGGGGAATCCATTGTTGTAATTTGTGGTTCTGCTACACTATTGAATTGATTAGATCTGAGTGCGTTAGGGCAGAGATGAGCCAGAGGAAGACGTGTTGGCGGCGATGTTGGAAAAAACGACGAGAAAACAGAGTGCATGAGAAAGCTGAAGAAGAGTGCTTTGGAGAGAGAGAGAGAGAGAGAGAGAGGTTGGAGAGCAGTTGACTATGTTAAATAATCGTGAGGTTAGGGGTTGCCAAAGGTTAGGGGAGGGGAAGGGTGGCCGAAGATGGGGAAGGGGTGGTCGGAGATGGTGAGGAACGGGAGGGGAGACGGGAGAGAGTGTGTGTTTGTGTGAGGGTATAGGTGTTTTTAAACTAGCGAGTGAATATGTGGAATTTTGTTTCTATTGCTAGACTAGGTGGTTAAATTCCAAAATCCTTGTATTAATTGATACTAGTGTTACTCCCGTGCGATGCACGGACAACTACTAACACATAAAAGACGAAATTCATACAAATACAACAGAAAATAGAGATGTTTGTATACATTGTAAAACACATCTTTAAAAACTATATTATCAGTACAAATATCAGATTGAAGATCACTAAAATAAATCTATATTTAAGACATAGTTAGTTTTTACAAAACGGGTTTTATACCATAATTCATGTTCTATTCAATAATACTCACGTTTGACATCCGTTTTTCAATTCTATGAAATTAAACGCATATTTTTGATGTAAAACATAGTTATTGTGTATTGAACGTGATATGTGCGTAATTTTAGTTAAGAAACAAGTAATTAAGAGAAGTAATTTGTCCACATTATCACTTAGTTTTCACGAACGATTGGGAAAACGTTATCTATCCTAGTTCTAAGTCTCCCAATCTTTCTCTTCAAATGCAATTCGGAACTCTTGACTCTAGTAATTCTCCAAACAAAAAAATTACATGAAACTTTCAAGTATCATCGATTTCGATTTTTGATAAGTGATTTTGTTCTTGAGCAATATTCAACTTCTACATCCAAATTTGATTTTTACATATTTCGTTAATGTTATTGTTATATAATATTTTAAGATTTATATATATAGATTAATATAGTAGTACTATTTCCTCCGTCCCAAAATATATAATTAATTTTCATTTTTTGAAAAACAATAAAGAGTGTTATTTTTTTACATCCACGTTTGATTTTTTTCTTTCTTTCTTTTCACGTGAGAGTTAAGGCATATTTTTATAAATATATTATACTTCTAAAACATTAGGTAAATGTATAATTAATATTCATAATTTACCTATATATATTTATTATATTTTTTCTATAATTTTACGTATGTAATTTTGACTATGATACATATAATACACGTTATATAAAAAATACAAAATATTTATATTCCTCTTTTTTCATGCCGTATTTTTTGGCATATTTTTAAAATAAAATTCGTACACAAAAGACAAAAATTAAAATAAAACAAACATGAAACATATATGCTTTTATGTATTATGGGAGACCTTCTTGAAGACTACGTTACATTGTTAGTACAAACATTAAAATGGTCAAAAATTTCTTCATTATATATCAATATTTTAAGACCATTTGGACTTTTAACTCTAGTTAAATGTACAGTTGGCCATGAAAAAAATGGCTTCTTCATTACATCAAATCTCAATATGTCCCTTGAATTGAATGAAATTAGCTTTCAGGTGGTGAATAAATATATATTTAGTTCTTTCAAAAAGAATAAATATATATTTAGTTATCTTCAACAAGAACTACTGTATTAAAATAAGAAAATTCAAAAAAAAAATATAATAACAAAATATTCTAACTTTTTTTAAGAACAAAATATTTTAACTAATCAATCTGAAAAAAAAAACATAGTACAAAACAAATATAACCTGGTCCATTCCCCGTAACCCCTTCCTATCTAGTTTCTATAATTAATATTTAAATGAAGGTTTGAGTAATTTTAGAAGTATTTATGAAATATGAGATAGTCATCTTTCTGACCAAAAAAATGAAATAAGAGAGATAACAAATTAAATTCACCAATAATTATTGAATTGTATTTATTGAAATAACTATTTGATTGTCCATAAAGATGCTAGCCTTGAAATCCGTCAACCACCTTTTATATTCCCATGATATTTTAATCTCCTTATTTAATTTTGTCAAACCCATAAAATCTGGCTTGTCAATCTTTCTTCTTCTCAACATACAGTATACTCATCTCCTCACCTCTTACATGAGATAAAGTAAAAAAAAATCATGCGGTATACTCATCTTGTTTTTTTTTTTTTTTAAAGAAACAATACTCATCTCAATATATATATATATATATATGTATATATATATATATATATATATATATATATATATATATATATATATATATATATATATATATATATAATTTACACTTAATAATTATTAAAAAAACACTAAATTGAATTTTTTTTGTAATAATAATTTTTAGATTTGACTAAAAATTATTATTTGAAAAAAATAAAAAATAATTTATTATTTAGATGGGTTGTATAGAAAATTGTAAAAAAGGTTTAATTAAACAACTTAAAACAAAATGTTTTTTTTAAATAAACTTAAAATAAATAAATTATTAACTTATAATTATTTTTACTTGAATATAGGAATAGTAATACAACATCTATTTGAATTAATTTTTTTGGATAAAATAAATAAATTTTTAATTTATGAATTTTTAATATTTATAGGTTAATTTTTAAATATATTTATAAAAAAATCTTTTTTAAGTCTTGAAATAAAACCTTTGTTAAAAGACCTAAAAACGTTTTTTGTAAAAGTCTTAAGATTTTATGAATATTACAACTATATTCTAAAGTTGGAAGACTTGATTGCCCTTAATGAAATAATGTGTGAACTATTTTGCTCTTTGATATTGACACCTTTGAGAGGAAAAGCAACTTTCTTGCTTTTATATAGGCTAGCAGTACCCCAGTGCGATGTACGGCGATATAAATAGTTTTTTTTAATTTACAAACCAAAAAATGGTTATGATGAAATTATAAGTATGAAAAAGTAAGACAACAGCTTTTTAAATATATTAACAATTTTAATTATAATGATCGAAATATAACGATAAGTGATAATGAGAAATGAAGAAAAAAATTGAAATACATTGCAATTTAATTACACATGACTCAAATAAAAGTCTCTTATTATACATTCTCAACTACTTTCTTATATACAACATCCGATAACATATAAGTAGTTCAACCTTTGAAAATACACCCATTACATTCCCTCATTTTTGTGGCCCACAAAAACCTAAAATCATCACCAATTGTGAAATAAATCATTTATTACACGCGTTATTTGGGTAATTTTTAATATTAGTCATTATCTTCATTCCATTAAAAAAATTAAAATTAGCAACAATATAATCTGAAGATTAGCCTATTATCTTGCCTTAACCTTTCATGGGCAACTAAACAACTTGAATAGCATGAGTCACAAATATAAAGTCGATATGTTTTAGGTATGGTAAGTAGAAGAAAATAAATAAAATATTTCATACACAGTTTTTTGAGCAAATTTTATACACAAAGAAAAATATTGGCTCACATAATTTAATTAATGCAACTAATATATCATACGTTTTAAAAAAGCATAATTTTTTTTAATGAAATAAAAATTGAATTATGATTTTTTCGAGTAATCTATAACCAATTTTATCTTTTAAAAGTAATCAAAAACTACTCAAAGAAGGACAATCTTTAATTAATTTTTAACAAACAATCTATTATTATTTTAAACGAATCTATTTTTTCTGATTTTTTGAAGTGACTCTATAATTAAATATTTCTTCCCTACAAACAAAGCATCTTCACATTTTTAATATTTTTCGATTTATACAAATAAGAATTAATTAAAGATTGTCCTAGGTGGAATAAAGGGTAAAATATGAAACATATAATGGCCTTTATATTTTGTTTCATTAATAAGAAGGACTAAATACATAGAAACATTTAACCCAACTAGTCTAACACCCGTGCGTAAAACGCACAGCCATAACACTTTGACAAAAACAGAGTCATAAATAAAAGTGTAAATATAAATATAAGGATAAATATTAAATTGACTATTCTCTTAGACTTTGTGTCAAGAATATTTTAAAGAAAGTTTAGACTACATTATTGTAATAACTTACACATACTTAAATGAGAAAATAAACAACTATACTACTTGGATAAATCAACCAATAAATTACACAAACTTTGACAAATCGCAAAAATTAAATCAAGAGTTACTATAACTATAAAAATTAATTTAGATTTAAAAAAATATATAATTAAAAGGTACCCAACAAAAATATATAATGGCAATAATAATAAAAGTTGTAAATTTTGACAAAAAAATATTGAAGATACTTCATCATCTCATTAATCTTTTCCCTTCTCAAGTGTCATCCAAATAAATTGACCACAACTTAGATGAATTTAGACAAATTTAATCTCCAATAAGAGAATTATTGCTCAAAAAGATTTCTTAATCATTCTCCGAGACTATGGATGTTGGTTGCCTGACCTCTTCTTGCTCTTATATGTGAGTAGTCTACCCTGGTATCTGTTGTTGGAGATTCCTATTCCCTGCTTTCTACCTGACTTAGTGCCACCTGTAGCTTGATTTTGATCACCCTTTTGTTGAATATGTATAGAGAGGGAGAGAGAAGAATTATGGAACTGTAGTAAGGAATATATTTTCCAACGATAAGCGAATCTTACAAAAAGATAATTCTGTGTTTGCAATAGTGATAAAAAAAGGTAAATGATTTAGTGCAGTTAAGAAAATAAAGAGAGAAGAAAAAATATAAGATCATATATACCTTAGAAAATGCGAGAATAATCGTGAGATTCATGCGAGGATTCCTTTCGTGTTTCTACTTTCTAAGATGTAAACCTTAGAATCTCCAATTTTAGCAACAATTACTTCAGTTTCACGTGTGAACATATCCTCCAAATCTAAATTTGAGAACAACAATAGTGCTCAGCATGCATTAGCATATTTGATATCATCGACATTAAAAAGAAAATTAGTACTCCCTCTGTCCCAAATTGAATGATCATTTTTGTCCATAATTGAATGACCATTTTTATTCCAAAATGAGTGACCTTTTTGAAAGTGAATAGCCGAGAAAATTTATACATACATGCCCCAAAAAAATTGTGGTATACTTCCTCCGACACAAAATGAATGTTCAAATTACTCTTGATAGAGCAAATTTGATTGATTTTTCCCTCAGATTTCAATTTATGGTACACCCCTAGTTCATTGTTAATATCAGCAGAGCCACTCCACCATAAATTCAAACCTTGTACACATCTAACATCTACATAGAAAAATGAAAATGCTATTAAGAAGTCAATCACATCAGTAAATAATAGAGAGAGAGAAAGAGAGAGCAATAGTAAAATGGCAAAAATCTGAATATTAGTCAAGAAAGATCCGAGAAGAATGCACTTACGTTGGATGTAGTAGATTGAATGTAGTAAATTGAAAGATCTGAGAAGAGCGCCTGCTCAATAAAATTGACTTGTTTCATCTTTCTGTTTTAAGCGTGCATGGTACTCTAGTTAGTTATTACTATGAAAGACCCTTTAACCCCCCCCCCCCTAAATCAACTAAAAGGAAAAACCATGACAACTCCTTATGACTTGAACAATTCAGTCATATTTCTTATATTAAACCTATATGCACAAACGAAGAAGACTCCTCCTACAAAGTAACAGACAAAAAGCTACGTACCTGCTCCTACAAGTAGGGTACTGAAAGATATATGATGCATAAGCATTGTCTAATAATGCATATGAATTGATGTCTAATGAGAACTGAAACAGCCTTGTCACATACCTTAAGAGGAGGGTTATCTGGAGCCAACGCCTCTGCAACGAACTGTGGTCCAGGAGCTGAACCTCCAATACCAACAGAGTATTTGTGTGAAGCGGCCTTTAGAAGAAGATGGGAGCTTAATCTGCATTTTACTAATGATAGATCACTCGAAACAATTATCCCAACAATGACCTGACTGATAGTCATGAATGTGATAACTTACCCAATCACATGCATAACTTCTGAGCTTTCGCGCGTAACTACATTTAAGCTAATATGGAAATACTGGTACATTTCTAGCTAAATATAGTGCCTATAACAATGACTTTCATTAATTAGTATGCTACAAAATAGATGGAAGAAGTAGTAACATATGGTAATGCATTACATAATAAAGTTCAAAATTACCAAATCATTAGCTTGTCATTTAAGCTAAGAAGTTTAGCTGGCCTTACCCTCAACAACATCATCAGCAAAGTAGCAAATAGCTTCAAGCGTCTTCTCAATCTGATTCATATGATCAAACATCAGTCCAAGATGACACGAAGAATAATCGTAGGGAATGTTTGTTTTTATACTTCTTTGGGTTAGCCATCATGGGAATACTTCCAATGTGGGTACGAGATAGAGAAAACAGGCATTCAAATTATGTATCAGAACATAGTGAATCTCCTATGGATGAAAGAAAACCAAAGCTGCCAAGCCCAGTGGTTCCTGGTGGGGCCATTGGAACAGGGGCAGTGATTTCAGTGCATCAAGTCTCGCTTTCTGCAAAATGATAGTCTGTGATCAAGTAAATTTTACCTAAAGTATTGGATCAAAAAGAAAGAAGCATAATTTAGTAGATGAATAACTAACCTATACAACGTTGCCTAAACTGTTACATGAAGTTAGCTGAATTTCAAAATATATCCCAAGGTAAATCTGTCAATAAATTTGGAGATCGAGATAACACATTTACATTGGATTATACAACAAAACAAAGATGTACGTATTCAAGCATAATGTGGATATAGAAAAATTCATCCTAATTAATCCCAAGCAGAAATCTATAGCTATGAGAATTAATTAAGAAATAAATGGAATTGGGCAAAGAGTGAGGAGTGAAACCAGTAAATGTACATCAAGATGGAAAATTAGGCTAGCCAAAACAATTTAGAGATCTAATTTCATATACTACTTGAGCATACAAGAACATTAAGTTGCAGTACCAAAAGCAAAACTTTCTCATCTATTTCCAGATATAGTAATGCACGATTCATTTAGATGGATCTTTTCTCACTATCCCATAAACCTAATACTTAAGTTATTAGAATACGTGGCAAGGACTTACAGAAGCAAGTTGAATATTTTGCTGGCTTTTGACCATGGCCTTCCTTGATAATTTGCTTCGTGGCTTTCTCATGTAGGACTTCCACTTCTGAATCAACTACTGGAGGACCACTACCATCTTGAGGTTCTCCATGCACAAATGAAGCACCTTCAATTGATATTTCAGGTTCACCATCTTGAACTGCAAATAATACGACATAAACTAATATAATATCTTAACAAAACCACTGAAACATTATGATTTCAGATACAATTTGGTGGGCGTTACCATCTTTTGGAGGTTCTTGATGCAAAAGTGAATCACCTTCAGTTGTGATTTCCTTTTCAGTATCTTGACCTGCAAAGTAAATAAGGCAAATATGGTTTGCCATATTAAGTTTCTCTCAAACAACAATGTAGAAAAGAATTGCACATCATTTTAAAAATCAAACTGCAAAACTAACCCATATATTAGAAGATCGTCTTTAGACGGACAAAGAAAAATACCAACAGACAACAATAAAGAGCATAAGAGACATCAGTTTTTTTAAAGAGTATTTTCAAGCTAATGCAAATTTGTGCTTGACTGACACTAAAAAATAAATGTTTGCTGACCTGTAGCGGCACTGAACATGCTCCAAGATCCCAAACATTCATCGGTTAACTCAGAGAAAACCAATCGGAATCATGAGGGATAATCATGTTACAACAGAAGAGATGTGAAATGGGTGTTTCGTTGCCGAGAAAATGGAGGAGAATTAGTGTTTGGATGCCGAGAAAGTGAAGGAAAATTAACCGTTTGGTTGCGGAGAAAATGAATGTGAGCACCCCAACCCGGGACCTAACGCGTGTCCCGAGCTTGAGAAGCTCAAACTAAGAAAACCCATCTTAGATTTTTAAAACTTTTAATTGCCTTTACAAGAAAACCAATTCTCAATTTTTTCCATAAACAAAATCAAATAATAATATCTCCACTTGGAGGAATTTAAACAAATACTTTAATAACCATACTTGATTAATTACATTGAAAACTCTAATTAACATTGTTTAACAAAAGAGTTTTCCTTACAACTTATAAAATAGTAATACTTAAATATGACTCCCGACAACCCACATATATACCTATCCTGACAAGTCCCAAAAGCAAGAGTCCAAACTCTTTTCCCGGCCTCACTGGTTCAGTCACTGTCTCAAAGACAATCTAAAGCAAGAAAGGGAAGGGGTGAGAATAAATCTCAATAAGCTATTATGAATGCAGCAAGATGCAACACATAGCATGGTATCACGTAACACATTATGAAAGCGATAAACACCTTACGTTACCTCATTTTACCTTTCCCGTCTGAACAATAAGTCGTACAACGTGGGAGTGAAACTCCTCTCTTTGGTGAACTGCCTCCAGCACATTCACCTCTTATAGGACTCATACTCCAGAGATCCATATAAGAAAAGATACCTATATCAGAGTATCCAACAATAATATCGCTTACTGTAAAGCTTTAGGCTTAATACAGAAGCATTCCCTAATCACCAATCGCAACGGTCTGTAAGGCTTCTTCATGCTCAATACAGTCGTTAGCACACCCACTCTGTGGCCGCGAGAGGAACGGTCACAGGTATAATGAACCTTCAATCACTTATAGAACAAATCAATAATTGATTGAATTCCATTATACCCCCGAATATCAACACGTTCAAGCACATAATAGATACTTGAAATAAATCCACAAAAAGGGATAATCATATATCAACATGGTAATGTATACTCATGCTAATCAATACCATAGTGCAACAATCATTTAATACACTATGCATAGTATCATCAATAAATATGAATGATAACAAATAAATCCACAAATGGGATAACCATGCAACCACATAGCAAGCATATCCACACATTGGAATAACATAACAACGTGTCAAATAATCCACACTTGGGATACAATGAAACAACAAGCCAAATAATCCACACTTGGGATACAATACAACCATATACCAAATAATCCACAATTGGGATACAATATATTGATGTAACACATATACATTCCTAACCAACACAATAGTGTGATTAAATCTCTACACCGTTCAACTAATCACCAAGGTATGGGAGCAAGTAAGGCCACCCTAAACCATAAACCATTCTTACTAAGTCATTACTCAACCTTGAATAATATTCATAAAAGTGCAAGACCTACTTCCAACAATTCCATTTTGACCAAATAAGACCTCATGGCCTAGCCAAGGTATTCTACTTTAACTTAGGTTAAAAATGATTAATTCATATCCCGGGTTGGACTAGGCTCTACTAATTTATAACGGTTGGGATTCAAGCCACGAGGTTATTGGTGAAAATCGGCAAGAAGGGAAGCGAGGAAATTACGGTGACATGGGCGACCGCCCAAGTCACTATGGGCGACCGCCCAAGAGGGTCTAATAAGGGTTACACTTTACGGTGGGTTGGGCGGCCGCTCGAGGGCCTATGGGCGACCGCCGAAGGAAGATTTCAAGACTTCGAATTTCTAACTCCTTTTTACATATTTTCTTTTCCCCATTTATAATCTTTCTTAAAATTTCCCAAAAGGATTTTCTAACTTTACAAACCTCAATTTAAATCATTAAATCCCCAAATAACATAACCCTAAATCATTTACCCCTTGATTCTCCACCCATTTCACTACCACAATTCAAGTTTAACCTCCTTAATTTAACTTAATCCATTTTCTTACCCCATTGATCATCTTCCTTAACAACCATATCATTCTATAGCATAAACCACTTTCTTAACTACAAGGAGGTTTCCAAAGCATCTAATAACCCTTTTAGTCATAATAACAACACCAAATAATTCATGAACATTAATTAGAAGAGAAAATCATAATAACCCCAATCAAGTCATTAACATATTACACCCATTATAACCTCATTCCTTCAACTTAAACCCCCCATATCATAACTAAAATCAATTAAATCTTGAATAATCATTTTACTCAAATAAACATATTAAAAATACAATATACCTTTTCTTTTCATAAAACATTCATTAACACATAGAGTGTGCAATATTTAGAAAGAAGTCATAATAACTTACTTAGCAATTATTGGATGGAAAGAAGATTTTTCTTAGCTTGATGAGTTCCCCTCTTCACCCCGAACACGGAAGTACACCCGGATCATCAATTGGAGAAGACTTGAATGCTTTAGAACTTTGAGAAGAAAAGCTTCCATGGAAGAGTTTCCATGGAATTAGGAAGAAGGAAGGAAGAGGAAGAATGATGAGGAAGAAGTGGGGAGGTGAATAAGAATGATGGAGGAGGCATGGGGAGAGTATGGGAAAAAGTAGGGTAGTGTGTTGACTAAGGAAAAAGGGGAGGGAATTAAGGGGATAAATGGACCCCCACAAATAACCTCCTTCTTACTTCTTACTTCTTTTTTTTATTCTTTATATTTTTTTCCACACAAAATAACTACCCACATTTTATTTATTTTATCCATTTCTAATATTATATTTCTCCCAAGAATATTATTTTAATTCCCAATCATTTCATTTTAATATTAAGAAATCAAAGATATAAATTAAACACATAATATTAAAAATAATATTAAAAGCACATTTTATGATACTAAAATAGGTGCCTAGGTTTAGGGTCGTTACACTCACTCCCCCTTAAGGAAAATTCGCCCCGAATTTTAAACTTGATTACCTTAATGATCAATAACAAAGGCTACTTCTCCAAGCATTTCAAATTTCAACCTTCAAATAGTTTCCTTAATGTCATGATTCTTATATATATTCTCACAATCCAAACACTCTAGAATTAAATCCCGAAATTGAAATCCTAATAACTCTCAACGTTTTTCCCTACATAATTCAAATTTGCCTAACCATCCTTAATTGCAGAATTCCATACGTACGAAGGATCATAAATAAATTTTCTCATACCAATCTTTAGACAATACCCATTCAATTCTAAACTAAACTGCTATTATACTAAACTCCCTTAAGATTAATAGAACCTCTCCAGTTGAAAGGAAACCCAACTCACAATCTATTCTTCAAAAATCTGGATAATCTTCTCATCCTGAGACTATCCTCTCATCCTATTAAATTTTGAATCACCGTTGAACTTTCCTTAAAGTCTCCACATTCTATGGGTCTAACTTGACTATTTGCAACAATATCTCGCCTTACGACTCAAAGGATACACTTTGACGACACATAAGCCTTTCGGCTGATTGCATTCGAAATCACAATAACTTTTCCGGATAATATAAAATGACGCAACTAAAATCTTTTAATAGTTCCAACCCTCGCTTAGGCTTGTAGATCTCTCCCCCTCGAATAATTAAATTCTCCAAACTCATAGGGTCGGTCACAAATCCCAAAAGGAAACTTCAAAAAGATAAGATTCTTACTTAGATAACACAACACAATTGTAGTCACTCTTAAGTAAGGAGTAAGAAAATTTCCGCTTTATCTAAGTTAACTTCCTCAAAGCATACGCTATCACTTTCACATTTCTCTTAATATCACAACCAAATCTTTCTTTAATACGCACTTAAAATTCACAAAATTCTCACATTCATTAGGTAAGGTAAGGATCGGATCTATAGTTAATCTATTCTCCATTTCTACCAATATGATTCATTCTTATTACATTTTACACCATTGATATCCTTTCGAGTTATCTAAACCAACGATTTTATAATTCTCGAGAATTCCTTGAAAATTCCTTTGGTAGCACTTTGCCAACCTCAAAGATTACGGACACAATCCTCATAAGATCCATGGTAACTTCCAAGCTTAAGACTATAGAACCCCAAATTTTGGAAACTTCTCGAGCCAACTCACACTAGCTAAACTTTGCATACAAGGATTTCTCACCAAGGAGTATTAACCCTATCCTCCAATGATTTTCATGATCCTCTCAAAACTTTAATTAACAAAGAGACCATTAATTTTAATTACCATAAAGCCATCAAAATAAGGCTTAAAAATTCTGCTTATCATACCCATAACCAACACATGAGATACCTCGATGGAAGCACCAATACCATCTACTCACAACAAATACATAAAATTTTTTTAGAGGGACTCCTTATTCGAGTCTAGCACACACCAAATACCCTTCACACTTTTAACCAAAATTTTCTGCCTTTAACGCATATATAACAAGTATGCCACATAAAGGTTCATCTGTATCAATTACCAATATAAGCAATTCTAGGCATAGAATAGAAGACTCACTTATTATGATAGTCTACCAATGCACAACAACTACTTACCCATCTAGGTCAAGTATATCTCACAATCAGAAATTGGTAATCATACCAAATCAACTGGCAATATATGCTCAGCCATAACCACATCACCACCGTGGCAAACCAAAGGAGATTCGAGGTATTCTCTCATAAGAGCAGAATCCTCTAACAATAAAACAAATTCTCAAGTAATGTATGCCACATAGAAGCAACATGTGATGCCAACATAAATGATATGCAACGGGATCTATAAAAATATGACCCTACTTACGAGACAGGGAATATACCTCTAGTGACCAATGAGGAATCTATCTCTCCTGGACCCGAAACACATACTCGATCACAGACCTTCTCTTTCGGTTCCCCTTCGTTATCTCTTTTGGTACCACCTCTTTGTCGTCCACCCGGCTGACCGCTGCTTAAAGCTCATCCCCGCTGCAACCTTGGGCAATTTCTCCTAAAGTGTCCTATCTCTCCACAATTAATACACTTGCCTTGCTTACTTCAACACCGATCTTCGGTATGTCCAACCTTCTTGCAAAATTTACAAATCATCCCATACTGTTTGGATATTGGCCTAGGCAGAAGAAGCTACTGACAAGTTTCTCTCTCACACTTTCTGAAGTTAAAGCCCTTGGCTGTCCTCTAATAATTTTGGATCCTTGTCCTAGATACTTTGGCTTGTTTCCAATTCCACCTTCCGATTTCTCACTATTTTCCTCAATGCTATTCTCGATTAGGCCTTATGCTCTACCTATGTTTGTCGATAATCGGTGAAACTATCAATCCATAATTTCTTCCTAAACTCACTCCTCAAACCTGTTACAAACTTCGAACCTTTTTCACTTCATGCGATACCAAATGAGGGCAACACCTAGCTAATTCCTCAAACTGGTGAATCTTGATCCACCGTCATGTTCCTTGTTTTAGTCCTAAGAATTCAATCTCCTTCTTATCCCTTGTAACCATTGAAATGAAATAGTCCTCGAATTGTTGAGTGAAATTATCCCAAGTGCAGGGCGTATGATCCCGCTCCCAACTTCCCTTCAAATTCTGCCACCACCGATCATTTGGACCCTCAAGTTTGAAAACGGCATACCTAACTTTCTCTTCGTTGCGACTCTCCATAACCTCAAAGATTTTGTTCATTCTCTCTAACCATTTTACGCCTTTAACGGACCGGATATCCATTAAAACTCGGTGGATTCATCTTCACAAACCTTTCCCATCCATCACTTAGACATCCCTCGGGTTGATTCGGGCGATCCTCTAGCCTCCATATTACGTACAAACATCCTAAATAATTTCATCATCTCTTCATCCCGAATTCCACCTATACCCATATCTCCTTCGGTTTCTAGAACCTTTCGCTGATCCTTATTGCTTCCGGCCATTAGAACGAACTCCTGCATTAAACACTCGGCGTAATTTCCACACATTCCCCCTTAGTTTAGACATCTACCCTTAACCTCTAAACTAAGCTCTGATACCAACTGTGAGCACCCCAACCCGGGACCTAACGCATGTCCCGAGCTCGAGAAGCTCAAACTAAGAAAACCCATCTTAGATTTTTTTTAAACTTTTATTTGCCTTTACAAGAAAACCAATTCTCAATTTTTTTTCCATAAACAAAATCAAATAATAATATCTCCACTTGGAGGAATTTAAACAAATACTTTAATAACCATACTTGATTAATTACATTGAAAACTCTAATTAACATTGTTTAACAAAAGAGTTTTCCTTACAACTTATAAAATAGTAATACTTAAATATGACTCCCGACAACCCACATATATACCTATCCTGACAAGTCCCAAAAGCAAGAGTCCAAACTCTTTTTCCGGCCTCACTGGTTCAGGTCACCTGTCTCAGCACAATCTAAAGCAGTAAAAGGGAAGGGGTGAGAATAAATCTCAATAAGCTATTATGAATGCAGCAAGATGCAACACATAGCATGGTATCGCGTAACACATTATGAAAGCAGTAAACACCTTACGTTACCTCATTTTACCTTTCCCGTCTGAACAATAAGTCGTACAACGTGGGAGTGAAACTCCTCTCTTTGGTGAACTGCCTCCAGCACATTCACCTCTTATAGGACTCATACTCCAGAGATCCATATAAGAAAAGATACCTATATCAGAGTATCCAACAATAATATCGCTAACTGTAAAGCTTTAGGCTTAATACAGAAGCATTCCCCCTAATCACCAATCGCAACGGATGCAGCAAGGCTTCTTCATGCTCAATACGGTCGTTAGCACGCCCCCGCTCTGTGGCGCGAGAGGGACGGTCAGTATAATGAACCTTC
This sequence comes from Adenophora triphylla var. japonica, assembly GCA_022495995.1. NCBI lineage: Eukaryota > Viridiplantae > Streptophyta > Magnoliopsida > Asterales > Campanulaceae > Adenophora > Adenophora triphylla. The sequence continues at coordinate 385,018 of JAFEMH010001227.1, read as the reverse complement.
AATCACTTATAGAACAAATCAATAATTGATTGAATTCCATTATACCCCCGAATATCAACACGTTCAAGCACATAATAGATACTTGAAATAAATCCACAAAAAGGGATAATCATATATCAACATGGTAATGTATACTCATGCTAATCAATACCATAGTGCAACAATCATTTAATACACTATGCATAGTATCATCAATAAATATGAATGATAACAAATAAATCCACAAATGGGATAACCATGCAACCACATAGCAAGCATATCCACACATTGGAATAACATAACAACGTGTCAAATAATCCACACTTGGGATACAATGAAACAACAAGCCAAATAATCCACACTTGGGATACAATACAACCATATACCAAATAATCCACAATTGGGATACAATATATTGATGTAACACATATACATTCCTAACCAACACAATAGTGTGATTAAATCTCTACACCGTTCAACTAAACACCAAGGTATGGGAGCAAGTAAGGCCACCCTAAACCATAAACCATTCTTACTAAGTCATTACTCAACCTTGAATAATATTCATAAAAGTGCAAGACCTACTTCCAACAATTCCATTTTGACCAAATAAGACCTCATGGCCTAGCCAAGGTATTCTACTTTAACTTAGGTTAAAAAGGATTAATTCATATCCGGGTTGGACTAGGCTCTACTAATTTATAACGGTTGGGATTCAAGCCACGAGGTTATTGGTGAAAATCAGCAAGAAGGGAAACTGAGGAAATTCTGGTGACATGGGCGACCGCCCAAGTCACTATGGGCGACCGCCCAAGAGGGTCTAATAAGGGTTACACTTTCTGGTGGGTTGGGCGGCCGCTCAAGGGCCTATGGGCGACCGCCGAAGGAAGATTTCAGCACTTCGAATTTCTAACTCCTTTTTACATATTTTCTTTTCCCCATTTATAATCTTTCTTAAAATTTCCCAAAAGGATTTTCTAACTTTACAAACCTCAATTTAAATCATTAAATCCCCAAATAACATAACCCTAAATCATTTACCCTCGATTCTCCACCCATTTCACTACCACAATTCAAGTTTAACCTCCTTAATTTAACTTAATCCATTTTCTTACCCCATTGATCATCTTCCTTAACAACCATATCATTCTATAGCATAAACCACTTTCTTAACTACAAGGAGGTTTCCAAAGCATCTAATAACCCTTTTAGTCATAATAACAACACCAAATAATTCATGAACATTAATTAGAAGAGAAAATCATAATAACCCCAATCAAGTCATTAACATATTACACCCATTATAACCTCATTCCTTCAACTTAAACCCCCATATCATAACTAAAATCAATTAAATCTTGAATAATCATTTTACTCAAATAAACATATTAAAAATACAATATACCTTTTCTTTTCATAAAACATTCATTAACACATAGAGTGTGCAATATTTAGAAAGAAGTCATAATAACTTACTTAGCAATTATTGGATGGAAAGAAGATTTTTCTTAGCTTGATGAGTTCCCCTCTTCACCCCGAACACGGAAGTACACTTGATCATCAATTGGAGAAGACTTGAATGCTTTAAAACTTTGAGAAGAAAAGCTTCCATGGAAGAGTTTCCATGGAATTAGGAAGAAGGAAGGAAGAGGAAGAATGATGAGGAAGAAGTGGGGAGGTGGGGTGGGGGTGGGGGTGGGGTAGGCGGGGGGTAGGGGGCGATTACAAAAAAAAAAAAAAAAATTTTTTTTTTTTTTTGGGGGAGGTGGGGGTAGGCGAGGGGAGTTGGGGGCGATTACAAAAAAAAAAAAAAAAAAAAATTTTTTTTTGGGGGTGGGTGGGGGTGGGGTAGGCGGGGGTAGATTACAAAAAAAAAAAAAATTTTTTTTTTTTGGGGGGGTGGGGGTGGGTGGGATGGGGTGGGGGGTGGGGTAGGCAGGGGGTGGGGGGGCGATTACAAAAAAATTAAAAAAAAAAAATTTTTTTTGGGGGGGGGGGTGGGGGGGTGGGATAGGCAGTGGGGTGGTTGTACCGGGCGTAATATGAGTTGTACATTAAGGCCTCCATTTTCCGGAAAATGTTTTACTTAGGACAAGGTCAGTATGTCGTTTTACTTAGGAAGGGCGTAAAATGTTTTCCGGAAAACGTTTTACTTAGGCAACCAAACAGCGGAAAACGAGTTATTTTCCGGAAAACATTTTCCGGGGGCTAACCAAACACCGTAAAACAGGTTATTTTCCGGAAAACATTTTCCGGAAAATGTTTTACGGTGAAACAAACGGAGCCTTAATTTTATCAAAAATACTGCTATAGGCACCGTAATTACAAATTTGGATGAGCAGTAAATTACTTTTTTTGTCCTTATTTTGAGCGGTAAAATGAGTGCTTGCACTTGCCTCATTATATAGTTATAGATTTCATAAAAGTTCCACGCTTTACGGTATCAAAAAAAAAAAAAAAACCACCCTAAGTAGATCAGATCCAAAACTTTCCCCTCCTCAAGTCCTCATCTCTCTCTTTCTCTGCTAGAGCAGTTGGCCCACCCTCACCTCACGACAATGGCCGCCGTCACCAACATCTCTCCTTCTCCGGTAAAACGATGGCCAACCCCCCCAACCGCACCTCCCCCTCCTCTACACACAACGTTCCCCACCCTCATCACCCCATAAAGCACACCAAAAAACCTAGATCTACATCACTCTCTAGTCCTCTACCTACAGCAAATTATGCCGCTCACCCCGAAAACCACCCACAATGACGCCACCACTAACGATGACGCCATCAAAAAACCTAGATCTACATCTCTTTTTCCGGTAAAACGTTGTCTCCTTTTCTATTTTCCTCTATCTCACGCTCTTTCCTTCTGTTTTTGATTTAGTTGAAGTAAGACTTTAAGCAATCCCATTAATATTTTCCTCCAACCAAAATATCATCATAAAATCCTCTGTTCCACCTCTTTTCCATCGATCCTCTCTTTCTTTTTATCATTTTCTTTATTAAAACATCCTGTCTTTCTTTTTTTTCTATTTCCTTTATATTTTCACATTTACACATTGTCATTTCATTTTCAATGGCAACACCTTTCTAATTTATGTTTCTTGAAATTTATCAAACCCTTCAATTTCCCATAAAACCTTCTATTTTTTCCTTTATTACCCTTTACTGTACTCATTTTGTCATAAGTTTCTTGAATCAAACATTGATTTTTTTTTCTGCTCTCCGCATTTTTGAAATTTTATATCATTTTTCTTTGCTAGATAAATTGTGGTTCCAATCCCTCGATTTCGAGCTAATATATTTATCAACAAAAGATGACCTTAATAAATCAAATTTGATCAGCTACATGTTCTTTGTCTAAATTTTGTTTGATATATTGATGTTTTCTGTCTTTAATTTTTAACAAATGTGGGTTGCAGCGGTGGAAATGGAAAACACGTCATTGCCGTAACTACTCACCTCCTCCACCAAAGCAACCACCACAGCAGGATTTAATTCCCAACTTTTACTTTTTTGCCCGGAGAAATATTATTGGGGCCGATGCGTTGAAGCAGCGGGTGAGGACGAAAGATAAGGGGCATTTGTTCTTATTTCTCAAAAACCATAGCTGAGGAAAGGGGCAACTTTTATGAGGGAGATGAAACTTGAAAATAGGGGGTGGCTCGAATTTAAATGTGGTTTTATAAACCATGGTCCAAAACCATTGGATACATTTAAAATTCAAAATTTACAATCCTCCACGTGTCTGCGATTCCAGATGGTTTTCCTTCCACAAAACAGCTGTCGAATATTCCTGATTTTAGTCAAAACAGCTGGTTACATAACCAATGACTTATTTGCCCCAGGTTTTACAGGAATTGACAAAAGAAGATAACTTTTCATTTTCGTTGACCTTGACAGCGACGTTTTCGGGCGGAATAATTCCACTTATAGAATGACAATCTTGTTATCTTGTTATAAGATATAGATAGATAGATAGATTTTGACTTGGAATAATGGAAATAGCGGTAATTTTCTCATTTTTTAATCGATTGCTTCTATAGTTTATTATTTATTTCCATAATAAATAATTTGAAATTAGATAACAATGATATTCAGACACCTTTCAACTAAAAATAAACATCTTATTAAAAATGCCCTTAAAATAAAGAAATACTTCCTCCTTCCCACTTCATTCAGTGTGGACTTATTTTTTTTTTTTTGGGACGTTCCACTCCAGTGTGAACTGTCTAAAATGGCAAAGAATTTTTAGTATTTCATCCACTCATTCTCTCTCCTACTTTACCTTTACACTCACAACATTCTCTCTCCTAACTATTCCTCCCACTTATTCTCTCTCCTATTTAATTTTTCATACTCACAAACACCTTCTCCACCTATTTCTCTCTCCTACTTTTCCTTAATTTTTGTGTCCAAAAAATAGGTTTACAATGGAGTGGGTGGAGTGGGACGGAGGGAGTAAACATTAGTTTGGGATGAAAGAAAGGTACAAAATCATTACTCAACTAAAAATTATAGTACTCCATCCGTTCCAGTCTAGTGTGAATTAAAATGTTGGGCACGTCAATTAAGGAAAAGTTAGAGTGAGAAAAAGTGAAGAGAGAATGTTGTGAGTGTAAAAGTAAAATAGGAGAGAGAATGAGTGGAAGAAATAGTTAGGAGAGAAAATATTGTGAGTGTAAAAGTAAAATAAGAGAGAGAATGAGTGGGGTAAATAGTGAAGATTCCCTTTCATTTTGGACAGTTCACACTCAGCTAAGACGGATCCAAAGAAAAATAAATATACACTCGACTGGGACGGAGGAAGTATGTGCTAAGCACTTTGAGTTTCGTTATTTGTGGAATAATTGCAAAGAGAGCAGTGATGATGAGAGGTTGTTTGAAAATCATTTTAAAAAGTTAGATTTTAAGAGCACATCCAAATAAATATTTTGATAATATGAAAATATAATTCAATAATTATAGTAAAGAAAGTGGTGGGATTATTATAGTCTTAATTTTTTTGGGTACTAAAAGGAAAAATTTATAGTCTTTAAAATGGTCATATAGATTATATATAGTATATAGTATATAATTCAATAATCAATGTGGTTAGATTAGGTGAAAAATAAATTAAAATAACACACCCGGTGGGACTCGAACCCACAATCGCTTGATTAGAAGTCAAACGCCTTATCCATTAGGCCACGGGTGCTTCTATGCTATGGTAATTGGTTTTTATTTTATAACTAAAATTTTCAAATAATGTATGGTAAAATAAACGTTTGTTTCTAATTTATTATCTATGGTATAAATGGAACCTCCACTATCTACAGTACTATGAACAGTTTCATTTGCCGAATTTCCCATTTTGCCCTCATATATTTGTCCCTTTTCCATTTTGCCCTTAAATTTTTTTTTAAATTTTTTTTTTTTTAATTTAAAAAAAACAAAAACAAACACGTGTCCTTGTACACGGGTATGTACTAGTAAACTTATAAGATAGATAAAAATACTATCCCTTGGTTTCAAAGCAAATATTTTATTATAAAACAAAAATTTCTACTTAATTAAGATTGAAATTATTTTTTAAAATATTTATTTTGAAATCAAGGAAATAATTTGGTAATTTTCAACTTCACTTTCACCTTCATCTTCACCTTCTAAAAGTAAACATGTACCTACAAGCAAGAACATTTCAAGTTGTACAAAACAGAGTTTTAAAATCTTGTTAAGATAATGTATTAACGATATTTTTATCGCTTGTATCGATAATAGACTTATTATAATTTAATTAAAAGTATCAATAAAATTATTACATACTCCGCTTCGTTTCACCAAAAAAAAAAAAAGAAAAAAATGGTTATTGTACGAAAATTAAGAAAAATATATAGTGGAGTAAGTGTTGTAAGTATGAAAATTGAGGTAGGAGAGAGAATGTGTGATATGGAATAATAAATGAATAGTTATTGTGATTATGACAAGTGAATCCCATTAAAAAAAAAAGTATTAAAAATTTTTAATTTTGAAAATGTAAATTTTTAAACAGGACACCCAAAATAATTTTTTTTAACTTTACGAGTTACAAGGAAGAAGTATAAAATTTTGTGCGCAAAATTTTGTAATTATTTTGTCCCCATGAACGAAGTTGGGTGGGCAGGTGGCCGTTCATCGTTTGCTTATAGAAGAAGATAAAAAAAAGGTAGTCGTTCATTAGCCATACCGCTGCATATGTCAAAATAACATTTTATTTGCAATAAAAAATTAATTAAAGTAGAGGACGACGACTCTCCCATGTTCCTCATTCACACTCAAAAACCCCAAAATAAATTAGTAATTTATTTTATTCAAACAACCCCAATTCCAGAATATATCCAGATCAGGCAATCGGGCAAATCTCGATTCTTCTTCTCCAATGGTGTCGAGATGTGCTATCCTGTGCGAAGTACTTCTGGCGATCCTCCTCCCTCCTCTCGGTGTTTGCCTCAGACATGGCTGCTGCACTGTAAGCTCTCTCTCTCTCTCTCTCTCTCTCTCTCCTCATTTCTCTCTCTCTCTATCCCTGTATTTTTTTTTCTGCGTGAAATTGAACATGTTCTCAATCAGTGGCGTAGCCAGATTTCTTAAACTAGGCAAAATTATTACTATTAATTTAGAACCCAATTATGTAATATTAATTTAGAACACTAGGATGTAGTATGTAAATTTAGTTTAAACGATGGCAAATTTATAACGTAATTTTTTTTTCCGGTAAAAATGGGGTAAAAATACAATTTTTAATGGTTAAAATCAAGTTTTTCAAAAATTATACTGAGCAAATTTGAAAAAAAAAATTGATCATTTATTTGGGACGGAGTAAGTAGTACTAATTTGGTAAATTTTGAAAAGTAAATGGGGGCATTTGCCCCCTTATATCAAAGCTTAGCTCTCCGCCCCTGTTCTGAATCTGAATGTGCTGTTGTTTTGCAGGTTGAGTTCTTCATATGCTTGGTGTTGACCTTCTTAGGCTATCTTCCTGGAATTATCTACGCACTCTATGCCATCCTCTTCATTGAACGAGACGGCTATTATTATTACCGCGATTATTACACGCTTTCCTAGTGATCTCTATCCCTCTCTTCTCCTGTCTCTATATGGTATTTAAATGATCTCAAATTCTGAATATAGATGCTGAATTTTAATTATGTTATCATATGATACTCTCATTATAATACTCTGAATTCATCAGAATCATGGATTTGTATCTGTCTTGTTGTTTATCATGTGCTTTTGTCAACTTTCCTTATTTTTCTTTGATCTTAAGCTCTTTAAGTAGTAACTGAGTCAACATAGACAGGCATAATTTGTAGAGAATGTCTGATGATTGTTGTGTGTGGAGTGTAGAACTCTAGGGATGGAATTGGACGTAGATCTTTGGCTCTCCACTAACTCAATTTTGTTTTAATATGGTATTGGAGTTATATCTTCACTAGCTCAAATCTTCCTCTAATCTTGCTTGAATTTTGATCATATGACATGGATTCTGTACCTCCATATGTTGGGAATGCTGAAGATCCCAGTTGGTTGTTGAGATGTTCGGATTGAACTAAGATAGTAGAGCTTGTGAGTACATTGTCGATGGTAATTACTACTCGGTAGTATGGTTCTCACTTTGAGTGATCTTATTTCCTGAGGCGTATTTCCAGGTTGAGTTTTAGTATAAACTTTTGAATGCCCAATTTATTTGAATTTACTGTTTATCGGGGACCTAGGATGCCAGATCATTGTCCCTAGAGTGCCATCAATGGAGAATGCAAAGCCTCTAGGTTCTTTTGTTTTTGAGAAGTTTACATGTAGGCCGAACAATTTTTTTTCCGTGATGCCCTGCTCCGACAAATTGTGGTGAAGTTGTGCTCTTGGCTGTTTTTTATCACTGCTAGAGGAAGTGTAGACTTCTAGACTTTGACGGAGCTTTAAAATGGAGCATATTTCCCATCTCTTTTAGGTTACTACTTGTAACGACCCAAAATTTCAATAGCTCAAATTCCATAAATAATCAATATATTACAACTTAAAATCTTCAAAAAATGGTACTATTATTTCTAATAACTCCAAATGCTCTAAAACTTCTATGAGCCAAATCTTTAATTCTCAATCCTTGATCAACGGTCACAATCGCAAAACTGAAACTGGAGGGGGTGAGCTGGAGGCTCAGTAAGAAAGGGGATACAATGTATCACAGAAGTCAAAGGAACACATATCACAATTACACTGTCCATAAAATTACAAATATAGACATGCCAATGAGACTCATTTCATAAATCGAATCTCGATCGATTATACTTCACAGTCCGATTAACTAATTATGTTCAGGCCCAGTGGCATATCAATAACCGATCAAACTTGTTGGCGCCCACCCACGGAACCGACCCAACACAATAATTGGCGGTCACGCTCGGAGCCGACCCAACACAAACACAATAACTAAGTCCACTGCGACCGTCACATAATTAGCTACATCAAAACTATTTCATGTAACAAATTTCATTGCTTTGAGAACCAAAATAGATAAAGCATGCTTTCACTAAAATCAATACTTTACGGACCACTATCAATAGCAAAACAATTATCAAATCTGACCAATCAATCGATAACGTTTCAATGAAATAGAGCACAACGATTGGACGGATATAAAAAAAAAAAATCACGTGATTAAACTGACACAAAATCAATACTGCTTAGTCTCTTACCTCAAATTAACAAACCATAAAATAATTGGTGAGACTACACCTCAACCAGGAAAATCCATCCGTCCCTTTTTTTCGTATCCTTTTTCTCCCATTGTTTTCTTTTATATCCATAATACCAATTCAACTACAGTAAAACCTAATATAATATTATAATCATTATTTACAGTATATCTATATTAGGCTTGAAATAAAATCTTACCCATATGAAATATAATATTATAATCATTATTTACTTCTTTCTTTCTCTCTGGCCGCAGTGCCGTCCTCACCCTCTGTTCCAACTTCTAATATTTAACTATTCAAGGTTTAGTGTTATAACCTTATTTATAATGGAACCCCCTTTTATCAGTTTTACCCTAAAATAAGCAAGGCCCAAATGATCACAAGAAATTTAACTAGTATTTATCAGCCCAATAATAATGTTTCGTAGTGACCCAACTAAATATTTATACTAATATCTACAAATTAAAATTAAAAATCCCAAAATAAACCTCATAAATTTTCGGGATATCACATTACTATTCAGGAGTAGCCATCTTGCCTTTCTGTCATCTAATTCTGATCTCAATAGCTGAAGTTACTACTCCCTTTACTAAATGAATGTCCAAATTCAAGAAAGTTTTGTTCCAAAACGAATGTCTGTTTTGTTAAAAACTGTCTCTTAACTCTTTTGTACTAAATAGTTTTCGCTATTCATTTTATTATTGTGAAATTAAATTGTTAGAAAGTGGAAAGTAAAAATATTTATGCATCTTTGCATTATAATATATAAAAAGCACAAATTTTCAGAGTGTACTTGAAAATGAAATTTGGACAGTACTTAATTTGCAGTGGTCGATAAGGAAGTCCATGTTTGTTGTATGAAGGTATAGCACTCGTGAATCTTTGGAGTCAGGCCGAATGAAATGGTGTCAAATGTATTAAACTTATGATGCATGAAGTCATGAATTCCAAATCTCTCTCACCACTGCATACTCTACCACCCTTCTAGATCCGAATATTTGTAGTTTTTTACCCCTTTTCTGTATGAAAAATTAGAGTATCTAGGATTTGATTATGCTCGGAAATTGGTATCAGTCTGCAGATTAAGTTCTGGTTCTGGTCTCTAGATTAAGCTACCCGTTGCAGTCAGTTAATTTCTAAGTTTTGGGTTTCACATTCGCAAAAGATTAATAAGAGCCTACCTCTCATCATGTTCTTCTGACATAGAGTATGAGTTTGATTCTAGTTGACATGGCTGCAACTTTCCGCAACAGAGTGGAACTTATTAAAATTGTTATAGATAAATCAATTGATCCTTGTGTCGACCATGTGCCCTTTTTGACAAGGGACGGAGTATCTGTTATTTGAAGTTGTGCGAAGTTTTCATGAAGGCCGAATGAAATGCAGGGTCATTGTAGAAAGAGGGTCTTCAATATGTTCTCGCAATAGTTTTGAATTAGCAGTGATAGGTTCATATGGAAAATTTGTAGAAAAACTTTCGACCTCTATCATCCCGTATGGGGAACATACTTTCTATTAACGCTTCTTTGGAGGATAATTGGCTCTAAAGTCTGGTAAAGAAACAGTGATCTCTCCCTCACTAGATTGTTGCGCTTTGGTTGAAAGCAAGTTTAGCGTGGTTGAGCACTTGGTTTCTCCTCAGTCTTTGGGAAGACAGAAACCAGATTATTACGAAGTAAAATTGAGGCGGTTTCAGTTGGAACCTAACTCTGACTTCCAGTCACACGGCACGCTTTCTCTCCATCAAAACATTCACCCAAGCAAAACACTAGAAAGACATCATAAACAAAGGATCCAAGCCCACAGTGAACTATACACCTGCACAATCGGAATTTTGGCGAGTGCAGTCGACTGCAACTGCAACTGCACCAACTGTCTAAACTCAATCTTTAACTATGGCCCTAGACTGCACCAACTGTCCAAACTCAATCTTTAACTATGGCCTTGTTGGTTGGAGCCTTGGAGGTAGGGATGTCAATGGGTAGAGCTGTAAACGAGCCGAGCCGAGTTGAGCTTTGAAGTTTCGAGCTCGTATAAAAGTTATCGGGCTCGAGCTTTTCTCGAGCGAGCTCGAGCCCGGTATGACTGTTCGAGCTCGGATCGAATCGAGTTTCGAGCTTTTCGCGAGCTGCTCGAACTCGAGTATTAACGAGCCGAGCTCGAGCTTGGACTTATTTTTTGAAAAAATCTGAAATCAAACGAGCTTTATCGAGCACTAATTCGAGTTGTAATCGATCTCGAGCCTAAACGTGCCTAAACAAATCATTCGCGGACAAAATTCATTCGAGTTTTTTAACGAGCTTAACGAGCCGAGCTCAAACGAGTCAATCTCGGTCAGAGCTCGTCGAAAATACGAGCCGAACACGAGCCGGCTCAAAAAAAAAAAAACGAGCTTGAGAATTGGTTTGAGCTCGAGTTCACCTCGAGCCCACTCGAACTCGAGCTCTTACGAGCCTCGTCCGATCCTGCTCGATTCGTGTAACAGCCCTAGCAACAACGGGTGAGTTTGGGATGAGTTTTGCATTTCCCAAACCCTCTCCCACTCAAGACCATGAAAGCCCGGCCCAGCCCAGCACGGCCCAGTTAGGACAAATCCGAACCTGTCCCCGCCCCGTCTCAATTAGGAACATTTTCATTATACAATTGCTATTATTTTTTTCCTTACATATATAATATGATCATATAAAAATAAAAACATATTACACCATAAAAAAATAAATAGGAATATTTATATAAATAATCAATAATTTGAAGTTTATTTTGAAGAAAAAAATTATATTATGCGGGTTCAGGTTAGACGGAAGACTGTTTGAGGCAATCTCAAAACCATCCCAAAGTCAAACCCGCATCACACTTATTTGGTAGAAAACTCGATTGATATTCCAAATTTTGCAATATTTAGGCCCCGTTTGATTTAACTTATGAGAAAGTGCTTATGACTTATGACTCTCCATAAGTCATTTTTAAATCGTTTGATTTCATTTTGGACTGAATAAGTCATAAGTCAAGTCATGTACAAGTCAATTAAAGCACAATTTCCTTATAAGTCATAAGCATTAAGCCAAGTGCTTAAGCTAAAAACACGTATAAACAATAAAAAAAAATAAAAAATAATAAAAATAATAATAATAATAATAATAATAATAATAATAATAATAATAATAATAATAATATAATAAAATAATAATAATAAAATAATAATAATAATAATAATAATAATAAAATAATAAAAAATAATAAAATAATATAATAATAATATTTAAAAAAATAAATAAAAATAATAAAAATAAAAATAATAAAATAATAATAATAATAATAATAAAATAATAATAATAATAAGAATAATAAGAATAATAAGAATAATAATAAAGTAATAATAATATAATAATAATAATAAAAATAAATAAATAAATAAATAAATAAATAAATAAATAAATAATAATTAAAATAAAAATAAAAATAAAAAATAATAATAATAAAAATAATAATAATAATAATAATAATAAATAATAAAACAATAATAAAAATAAATAAATAAATAAATAATAATAATAATAATAATAATAATAATAATAATAATAATAATAAATAATAATAATAATAATAATAATAAAATAATAATAATAATATTTAATAATAATAATATTATTATTATTATTATTATTATTATTATTATTATTATTATTATTATTATTATTATTATTATTATTATTATTATTATTATTATTATTATTATTATTATTATTATTATTATTATTATTATTATTATTATTTTAGTCTTTATAATTTCATTAAGCACTTTTTCAGCTTATTAATCAAACACTCATACTTACTTATGACAGCTCATCAACACTTCAAAAAAACTAAATCAAACAGCATCATTCATCAACTCATCAGTCATAAGTTATCAGTCATAAGTAATAAGTCATCAGCACATATCAATAAGCTAAATCAAACGGGCCCTTATAAATTACTCATTTATATTAAAAATATGATTGTATATTCATTTGAAAATAAAAATAATAATAATAATAAGGACTTTTCTATTGTGTGTCCATGGGCACATGGTAAAAATTAAAGATTCTCTTGTAATGTGTGTCAAATTAATACTTGACACACATTACAAGAGATTTATTTAAAGATTCTCTTGTAATATGTGTCAAGTATTAATTTGACACATTCTGAAGAATATTTAAAAGATTTATTCAAAGATTCTCTTGTAATGTGTGTGTCAGTATTAATTTGGCCATGGCATTCTGAAATCTTTAATCACTATCGTGTATAGTGGTAGACATGATAGAAAAGTCCTAATAATAATAATGCGTAAAGAATTTGTAACGAAATACAGCTAGTAAGAAATCTTTTGGCTTTATGATATTCACAGGTTAATTAATTTTATGATAAATAATTGACCATTGAGTAATGCGTAAGCGCCCTAACCAAACAACACCCAACCACCGTTGAGTAATGTGTAAAGGCCCCAACCACACAAACACCCAACCAACCGCTAGCACTACCATTATTATGAAATGTTACACCTGTCAAATGAGTAGATGGAATTGGATATATGTCGAGCAATGACGGATTGATAGGTTGTGGCGGGTAAAACTCATTACAATTCGTTTAACTTGCAGGTTAAATAAGTTGGATGATTAACGAGTCGAAGTCGGATAAGAGGATTGGTGGGTCAATCCATTAATTTTACGTTACTGTTATAATTTTCGACATATTTCGGGTGCTGATTAAACAGGTCCGGTATGATGTGAATCTACTCACAAACTTATTAGGCCTAATTTATCATTCCACCCACCCTACAAGAAAAGGACCATTAAGACGTTAAACAAATTGTCAGTACCTTTCAATAAGACTGCCTAATAATTGGTACCACCATCATAAATATTCACTCACCGGCATTTTGGGTATTTTAAATAAAGAACCCTTACAAAATAGTATTCCCTCCTCTCAAAATATTTGTCTCATTTAATTTTTTTGTTGAACTTTGATCACAAATTTATGAGAAATTAATCATATTCATGAAATTTTAAAAGTTGTTGTTGATAATATTATTAATGGTGAATCAATAGAAATTTTTAGAATTTCATGAACATAATTAAATTGTCATATATTTGTGGTCAAAGTTCAACAAAAAAGTCAAATGGGACAAACATTTTGAGACGGAGGAAATATAAAAATAAAATAATATCATACTCGGTATTCATTTGAAAACTTGTAAAAATGAAAGTAAAATACTTTACATGAAAATGTGTGTGATTCAATATGAAACTTTTGTTTAACAGAAAGGGTAAAAATCTTTTCATAAACATGTTCACGGTTTCAATTTAAGCTTCATATTTTAATCAAAAGAGCGTCTTATTATTAGGAGATTCATATTTTCTAAAATGACAAAAGTTTATTAGTGTTATATTATACATACTTCATTTGTCATACCCACATTCTTAATTATTATTTCACTCACAACCTCTTTCCACTCACATTATTTTGAAATATAAGTAATCTTTTCTTAATGTTGTGCCTCAAGAAACTTTAATTGAGACGGAGGGGGTACTCCTTTCTTTTCCCTTTAAACATTCCGTAGCAAATCTTATTATTCAAAAATATCAACGAGACTCGCTTATTACTCTAATAATAACAATTTATTTACTTTTTTCTACCATATTTCTTTTTCCTATTTTACTTTTTATATTCATAACTCATATTTCTTCTTTTTTTTCTTTTTTATAATTTCTATGCGATTAATTTTAGTAACATCTGTTGGAGTGAGGGACTATCTTGCTATTATTTCAGTTTCTCCAGTTACATAAAGGGTAAAAAAAGCAGTGAACATGATTAAAAAAATGAATTATTCTTTATAAATAAAGAGCAATTTTTCTGATAATTTATTTTGAAACATAGGTAGTATTTATAAAACGAAAAATAACACTAAATCACTTCTCTTATTAAAAAAAATACTACATTTGTTTTAATAAATAAATAAAAATAAAAAATGCGTTATTTATTACAAACGGAAAAAGGAGCATTATCTGTACATATATGCATGATACAAAGTGATGTACAAACCTTGCAACCATCAAATGTTTGACTCTACGATAGACTCCGTCATTTCCTTCTGGGAGATCTTCCAAATAATTCCTCCAGTTTCATTTAGTTTCACTTTTGCCCCCCTTCACTTTCTCAAAACTCGTACAAATACTTCTCAAACAGAAACATATGATCAGCGTCCAAACACACCGCTAACGACACACTACGGTCGTTACTCGGACTAGGTATCACATAAATAGTTCCTTCATATAAAATGTTAGCGGGTCCCATGAAAATCGGTCGACCCCACCCGAAATCTGCATCGTAGATTGGCAGTCGTGTCCAGCTATTGATATTCAGATTTGGGCATGCAAAATAGTTCGGACCACGAATAAGTGCTTCTAGATCAGTTTGCAACTCTAAGTAATCCAATGCCGACCGTAAGTACTCATTGTCCATATTAGTCAACGCATTCTGAATTTTCTTAGCTGAATAAGTCAACGGTTGCGACACTATCTCACCCGATTCGGCTACTGGTGTCGCCGTGAAAACAACGTTGCCCAAGTAGCCGGGCGGTAGAGTTGGGGACAATCTACATCGTCCATCTGTCGCCACGTACAATTTAGTCATTTGATCATCTGAGAGGCCCCGCGCTTTGCAAGCGCAATGCCACAAGTGGGCCGCTAACGTGACATAGCTACTATATTTATGGTCTCTCATGTTGGCTTTTGCTTTGATTTGATTGAGTTGGTCAAGGGTGAGTTTTAGGATGGCCGTTGAAACGAGTTTGGGACTGGATTGAAATTTTGGGATTTGATGAGGGGTTTTCATTGAAGGAGGTGGGTGGTATTCAATGTGGTCGAAGACTGGAGTTGGCGGGTGCCTAGCACGGAGGAGGGTTCGATCAATGAATGGTGGGATGGCGATGGAGAGGCCTCGGGCGCTATCGGACCATGCGTTGATGAAATGGAGGGAGGATAAACCGTCGGATAACGTATGGTGCACCCCGCAGCCTATAGAAACTCCGCCACATTTAAAATATGTTACCTGCAAAACAAATGTACCATGCCATTCCACCAGTTAACGCGTCGCTAACGACCAAACACAAGGGAAAAAGAAAAACCTCATTCGGAAATGAACATTCTTTGATCACAAAATCTAGGGAGAAATTTCTCCATAAGTTATGGAGAAACGGGTCCGACGTGTCATGTGACGATGAGTGATAATGAAACCCATGAAAGTGATATCAGAAACCTTCAATGAATATCAGAAGCCTTCAAAGGTTTCGGATATTCATTTGAAGGACTGATATCCGAAAACCTTCGATAGCAATTTACGGATATGCCTAACACATTTACGGATACGCCTGCGGTTTTACGGATATGCATCTAACGGTTTACGGATATACATTTCACGTCATACATTGGCTATCAAATACAAAGCTACGGATATCTTGCAAAACTACATTTATCAAATCTGAAACTTACGGATATTCATAAGCTTTTGGTCTTGGCCTTGGATTTTTAAGTTATCGAAATGTAAAGCACGGCATGAAAAACACGTTTCTCCATAGTTATGGAGAAACGCGTTTCTCAGCAGACGCACTCTTCTTTGATTGACCTTTTTTCTAAATAAAAAATTAGGGAAAAATACCGTAAAGTCCCTTAAAAAAATTCATATCCAAATAACCCTACAAATAATTATTCTACCAAAAAAGCCCTGAAACTAAATTTTCAATATCAAAAAATTCAAAATTTAACGATTTAACTGATTTCATTAATTTAAGAATTTAAAATGATGAAAACTTGATTTTCTTTTCAATTATGAGTTTTACAAAGATAAAATTTATCCATCTTTAACAATAATAGTAATAATAATTTACAAATAATTATATTACTATTATTATTAATATAATTGTAAAAAAATTAAAGTAATAATTTAAAATAATGTTGATAGTGATGATATATGAAAAATAATTCATGATACTATAATTATATATTTTTTAATTTTTTTAATTTTAAGTTATAACAATTACGAAAAATCTGTTTTTTCATCTCTTAGTGTAAAACACGTTTTTAGTAAGACCGACTCTTTTTCTAGTAGTAATGATGGTAATTGAAATATTAAAATTACATACATAAATAAATACTATTGTTAAATAAATAGCTAATTATAAATGTACAAGATTTTGAGGAAACTAGTTTCTCCTTAAGTTATAGAAAATCCTGTTTTATAAACTGTTCCTAAATATTCACTAACTACTTGTAAATAAAAAAAATAAATTTTTTATAATTTTTAAAAAAACTAGTTTCTCCCAAAACTTGCTTTTATAAATTTAGGATTACATATGATAAGCCACACGGGCCAGTAATGGTTTGAGGAGTAGAATGGTTCCGTACAGGCTTTGTTATTCTTATGTACTTTTCCGTCCATTTGGATTAAATTATGCCAAGTTTTTTATTTTACGGAAACGGAAAGAAATTATTGGTCCCAAAAGTGTTGCATATTTCATAAAAATTCATTTTTAATTAATTATTGGTCCCAAAAGTGTTGCATGCTTCATAAAAATTCATTTTTAATTAATTATTGGTTGACGTTAGAGAAACATATATTTTTTTCATCTAAAATAAATATTTAAATTTGTTTTTATCTTTCTTTCGTAATGATATTTTCACTTTTTTTATTGTCAATATTAATGAAATTTGTTTAATAATTATAGATTATTTAATTATTTTAATTATCATAATGAATATTTAAAATTTGTTATTGATATACAATTATAAATAATATATTAAAATAGTTACAATTAATACTATTCTCTCCGTTTCAAAATTTATGTCATATTTTACATTTTAATTCGTCCCAAAATAAATACTTCCTCCGTTCCTGTCGAGTGGATACTTATTTTCTTTTTGGTTCGTCCCAGCCCAATGGAGACTGCCCAAAATGGAAGGAAATCTTTACTATTTTTTCTACTCATTCTCTCTCCTATTTTACTTTTACACTCACAACATCAATCAAATCACTATTCCTTCCACTCATTCTCTCTCCTATTTAATTTTTTATACTTATAACATTTTCTTTCATTTTTTTATCTCTTTTACTTTTCCTTAATCTGTGTGCCTAAAATTTTTGATATCCACTCAACTAGAACGGAGCTTAAATTTTTTATATCCACTCAACTATAACGGTGGAAATATTATATTTCTAAATAAATAAGAAAAGTGATTCAGTTGGATTTCAGCTTGGCCACACACTAGTATAAGCCCAAAATACAACAAACTAGCCATCGGTCATATTCAACTATTTAGTTCAAATTCCAATAGCCTTTCAGTTTCATCTTTGTTTTGTCCGGCGGCTTGAATCATTGAATTTAATGTACTACTCTTCTTTGACACGTAAATACTTTTTGCATAAATTTAAATTTTGAATTATAATTTTTGTGGTTAAATTTTTATTAGCGAATTTATGTTTATAAAAATGTTAACTTATAATTCATGAGTTGTATTTAAAAATTTGAACAACGGCATGCAATTTAAAAAAAAAAAAGCTATTTTAATTTTATATATAAAAAGATAATAATTTTAGAATTTTAATTTTGAAAATTCAAAAGTGCATATCGGTGTTCATAATTTTGTTGCGTTTAAAAATCTTAATATATAATCTTTTTGTTGATTTTTCGTCTTCAAATTTCATGAACATGTTTATATTTAAAAATTAAAAGTTATAAATATTTCATAGATACTATTTAAAAAATTAAAATCGTAACTAATTCAAAACATAAATGAATGACCGTTTAACTTTTTTTCGTTAAGTGGTTTCAAAATATCCTTTATTGGATTTTATTTAATTTTTTCGTTTGGTGGTAAGGTTGAATATTTTGAAAATTAGTAGCCTATGTGAATCGCTTGACAAGGTTGAGTGGTTCAGAATATCGTACCTGTGCAATGAAGAGTGGATAGGAAGAAATGTGGCCGGAGTAATCAACCACCGGAGCCAGCCGCCGTTGCTCAGCCGACGGAGTAAAGTCACCAAAATCATCTAAGGCGAAGTCGGTTTCCGCCTCCACGAACAAAACACCCTCTTCATTACAATCAATCTCGAGCCGACCTTCTTCATCCTTAGCCAATCTTCCGGCCATGGGATAGAAAGACACAAGTACATTGCTCAAGGCCTCTTTCAAAACCCTAGCATCGAAGAAATTGGCCGACCCGTTTGGTTCGTAGAAATAAACGGTCAGGATGTGGATCCGACCCACCACCAAGTCTAGGTTAGAGTTCCATAGCTTCTCTCTTGGTGTTGGCTTTGATGGACGAACCATTGTTGAGTTCTTGATTCTTAACTTCATTGTCTTATCCATTCTCATTTTTTTTTCAATAAAGATAACCTCTAAAGAGCAAGAAAAGTATCTTGTTATTTAAGTGAGAAACCTAAAAGTTTATACTCCCTCCGTCCCAAAATGTTTGTCCCATTTGATTTTTTTACTAAACTTTGACCACAAATATATGATAATTTAATTATGTTCATGAAATTTTAAAAATTTCTATTGATTCACCATTAATAATATTATCAACAACAACTTTTAGAATTTCATGAACATGATTAATTTCTCATAAATTTGTGGTCAAAGTTCAATAAAAAAGTCAAATGTGACAAACATTTTGGGACGGAGGGAGTACATGTAATATATTTTTGCATATAAAACATGAAAATTAAAAAATCATGCGCAAATGTGCACTCACATATCAAGCAAAAATCTCAATTTCAAAATTAATGACTATATTTTAAATTTAAGAAAATGAACATTCTTATATTTTAAGTATTTTATTAAAAATGAATAACAAGATCAAAAGCTTCTCTCTTTGTCCTGAGTTAATCTTTTTATTTTGATTTGACACGTGAATTAAGAAAAAATAACTATTGTGAATATGAAAAGTAAAGTGAGAGATAGAAATTGGGCATAAAATTTTTGTTGTGTAAATAAAAAGTAGGTATAATTGTCCATTTTAGTTAAAAATAATAATTAAAAACCTTAAACTGTGACAAACTAAATAAAAAAATAAATAAAAATCTTGAACATGGACGGACGAAAGAGTATTTTATTAAAAATGAATAACAAGATCAAAGCGGGAGGGCATATAGATATACCTCTTTTAGCTCGACAGACAAAAAGAAAGGCTTGAGTATAAGAGAAGCTGTTTTTTTTTGTATGTGTATGTGTGTGTGTCTGAGAGAGAGAGAGAGAGAGAGAGAGAGAGAGAGAGAGAGAGAGAGAGAGAGAGAGAGAGAGATGACACAGGTTAAATGTTTAGGGACGTTTACGTTTATAAAGGGATGGAAGGAGATGCATGTAACATTGTAATCCACACGTTACATGCGTGCAATGCAAGGCTAATTGTTACTAATATTTATTAAATTAAATAAAACTAGTTAGGCAAAAGAAAAGAATATACGAGGGAGGGAGAGGTTGCACTAGACAAATTGGATACTTTTGTTGAAAATATTGCATTTCATATTTGAATAAAACCTTTTCTGCTCCATACTAGAAATGAGTTATTTTAAGTCCAAAAAATTTAACTCTCATCAAAGGGGAGGGCTTTTTTTCTCACTATTAAACTTTATTATCTAGTTGCATTTTGCCATGATTCGAACTCTGAACTTCCTGGAGGAAACCACACACTCTTACCAACTGAACTGATGCTCCTTGGTAACTACCTGTTTTGAGAAGGGAACCTGGGGCGAAACTAAGTTGTTTTGGGAAGGAAAATTTAACTCCCAACAAAGGGGAGGAGTTTTTTTGCCCACTATTAAATTTAATACCTAGTTGCATTCTGCCAAGGCTCGAACACGGTAGCTCCCGAAGAGAAGTCGTTTTTTTTTTAAAAAAAAAAAAAATTAACTCTTTGCAATTTTTAAATTTAACATATTCAGAGTCTGAAAAGGAAATTTCAGGGGTTCTAGTTAGACATGGGCAAACCGGAACCGAGGCAGGGGCGGAGCTAGGAGGGCAGAACCGAGGCAGGAGCCGGAAGAACCGGGCCGGCGAAGCCGGAGCCGGTGAGGGCAGAAAGCCGTCCAGGTTCACGGTTCAATCCGGTTCCTCATTTTAAAAAACCGTGAACCGGCGGTTTTGGAACCGGAACCGAGCAGGGAGGCCGGAACCAGAGCACGCGGTTCGGAACCGGGGAACCGGCGGTTCTTGCAGAAAATTCAAAAAAATTTGAATTTTGCTCGTTTTTTTTCAAGCTTTTACGTGTTTTTGCAGTGGGATCCAGAAGCAAATTTCTTCCAACTCTGCTATTCGTAGGAAAATTGCTCTTTCTTGTATAAAGATCAGCATGGCATACAAGGAGTTCAAAAGAATATATGAGGTTTATATCTTTATAAATTCTTTTAATCTTTTATATTTTTGCCATGATTTTCAGTGGTTCTGACTTTTAGGGTGAAATGTTAAACGGTGTGAACTCTTCTTCTATTAGTGGTGACCACAGACTAGAACCTGTTTGGCTATTGCTAAACCTTCAATATTTATCACTAAGGGCAAAAAAATCCTAGATGGATAAAAGCTCTTTTCATCTTCTTCTTCGTGTCTAAATTTGTCACTGAGTTTTATTCTTTATGTAGGGAAAATATCTAGTGAAACCTCTGAAGCAACATTCGTTTCAAATCAGAAGATTGAAGATTGCTTGAATTTGGATATGGGCGGTCGCCCACCACTCTTGGGCGGTCGCCCACCTAGACAGTTTTCAAAAAAAAAAAAAAAGGATAAAAAAAGAACCGGGAAACCGTGGAACCGGAACCGGCATCAAGGAACCGGAACCGGGAACCGGATTTTGGCGGTTCCGTCTCGGTTCCCCCCTTCCCCGGAACCGGAACCGGCGGTTCGGAACCGGAACCGGAACCGGGAACCGGTTGCCCATGCCTAGTTCTAGTTTCTAGCTAGTTTCGCCAACAATTGCAAGCAACCCACGAGCTCCCCATTTACTTCACAATATTGACAATTTGGTACCTATAGGTTTAAAATATTTTTTTTTTTTTTTTTTGGGGGGGGGGGGGTTAATATTTTCAATTTTATACTCCCTCCGTCCCAAAATGTTTGTCCCATTTGACTTTTTTGTTGAACTTTGACCACAAATATATGACAATTTAATTATGTTCATGAAATTCTAAAAATTCCTATTGATTAATCATTAATAATATTATCAATAACAATTTTTAGAATTTCATGAACATGATTAATCTCTCATAAATTTGTGGTCAAAGTTCAACAAAAAAGTCAAATGGGACAAACATTTTAAAACGAAGGGAGTACATTTTAACCCGTTTTATTAAAAAAATCTTTACCATATACTCCCTCCGTCCCATAGAACATTACACGTTTACTATTGAGAACGGAAAATAAGGAATAATGTTATTAAAGTAGGTGTTGTGAGTGGGAGGAGAGAGAATGAGTGGAGAGAATAGTGATTTAAGGTTTCCTTTTTAGGAAAGTGGGACTTTAAATAGGGACGCCCAAAATAGCAAAAGGGGTAATGTTCTATGGGACGGAGGGAGTATATTTAATAATTTTTATCCCATTTTTTAAAATTAAATTAAATATTACTACAAATTAACTTTCTAGGCAAAACCCTGGCTCTAGTCACAACCCTCCACCATCTATACAACCCAACCCAATCTACATTCTGCCACCAACAATCACTTACCAAAATCCTAGGCAAAATCCTGGCTCTAGGCACAACCCAACTTCAGAAAAATTTCAGCAAACTGATGTAATCTCCAGTGTGATCACATCGGCTATCACACCAACCATTCAGAATCTCCACCCTCGCGTACACACTGCTACAGCCCCTTCCACCATCTTCACATCCTGGCTTGTGGATAGTGGGGCAACACACCACATCACCAACAACCTCTCAAACCTAACTCTTCATCGCCCATATCATGGCAATGATGGTGTAATCATAGGTGATGGCTCCTCTCTTCACATCTCCAACATTGGTACATTTACTCTTTCCAACCCCACTTTCACACTTCACTTTCATAATACCTTATATGTTCATACCATCTCTAGAAATATCCTTTCCGTCTCACAATTCTGTAAGGATAACCATGTTATCATTGAATTCTCACCCTCATCCTTCACCATTAAATCAATCGCATCAAAACAACCTCTTCTTCATGGAATCATTGACCAAGGTGTCTACCTTTGGAATCCGACACAATCTCATGTCCCCACAAACACTTCCGCTTCCATTGAAGCACACCCTAGTATCACTACCTCTCTCCACTCGTGGCACCACAAACTAGGCCATTCCACAATCCCTATAATTTTCATACTCCAAAAACAATTTTCCCTGCCTATCTCATCAAAACCCTACTCCAATTGCAATGCCTGTGACATAAATAAAAGTCACAAATTACCTTTCTCTACTTCTTCCTTACAAATCAATGCCCCTCTCGATATTATTACACCCTGTATTATTATTGAAGATCTAACGACTTACTGGGAATATGATGTTCTGTCTTTATGCCATTTATGCCAGTTGGTATGTTGTGAGAAAAAATTGCTATGAGCCAAACTTGATAATGACAAGAAAATGGAACTTTGACAAAACCATAAATATTGTACTGTAAAACAACTCTAGAACCACTCCATTTATACACAAATATAGCTAACCCTAATTATTTTTTTAATATTCCAACAAGAATAATTAAAGATATCGAAATTATATTGCTTAAATTAAGGTAAGATAGTAATTAAAAATTAAAAAAACCACAATCTTCTAACTACTAACTCTAGGCACGCAGGGCCTGACATTGCTCAAGATAACTGAGGCCATGGCCTAGGGCCACAAAAAAATAGGCTAATTTAGGGACGTCAAAATTTGTTGTGTATATGTATTAGGTAGGCACAATTTTAACTCAAAAACTATATACAAGTCAATATTTGGCTCACACAAAATCAACAACATCCCACATTTAAAAAGTTCAAATTTAAATTCCCCTAAATTCTTTTTGATCGGGCATTAATTAAAAAAAAACCGAAAATAAAGATTCAAGGGAAAAAAAAAAGAACGACGGTCTTGGCTAGTTACACTAACTACGTTAAGTCCAACACTTAACGTTGCTGCTGCCGCAATCAACTAATCAGATAATTCGTTCTCATTCTTCAATCCCCATCCCTTAATGGCATGTCTTTGATAAATAACTGTCAAACAAATTAGTTCAGACAAATAAATTTCAAGTTCACAAATGATGGCAAAAAATAACAAGTGCTTGTTGCACAAAATTTAGTGCATATGAAAGAAATAATGTTGTAGGTCATAATTTCCACATGGAATGTGACATGTAAAATTATTGTAGGTCATAATTTCCACATGGAATGTGACATGTAAAATTCATAATAGTTAACTTATACGACTAAGATTGAGTGCCAATTCCGTTAACGACCGACCAAGGGAATTGGACACTTTTGTCTAATTTCTACGCCCTCGGCCCCATTTTAGAAATTGAACCTTTTTGCATGAAAAATCAATTTAATTTCAAACACGTGAATGTGTATTTTTTTTTAGACAAAACTCCAGAGTTTAAAAATATAAATAACTATTTTTTTAATTCTTTATTAGAATAGTTAAATAATTATATTTTTAAACTTGTATTAAAATAGTCAAATTTTACATTACAGATCAAAGTTCAATTAATTTTAATATTAAAAAATGGGACTATGAGGAGTACAATTAATTCATTGTTATTATATATATATACTCCCTCCGTTCCACATTAGGTTACTCGTTTGCTATTGAGAACAGAAAATAAGGAGTGAATATATATAATGTTATTAAAGTAGGTGTTGTGAGTGGGTATGAGAGAGAAAGTGGGGTAGAGAATAGTAAGTGAATAGTTGTTGTGAGTATGACAAGTTGGTCTCATGAATAAAGAAGTATTAAAAAGTTTCCTTTTTAGGAAAGTGAGACTTTAAAGAGGGACACCAAAATAACAAAATGGGTAAGATTTTATGAGAGTGAGGGAGTATGTATATTAAAAAAAGAATTATGATGATTATAATAATTTGAGTAATTAGTTTATGACAATAGCAATAACACTATCCTTTTTTCGGAATTGTGGTGCGGGTGCCGTCTCATAAATACGATATTGATTACTATGTTTACTTTCCAGCTCGCATTTATGGTGTGGTTGATGGACAAGAACTTAAGCGCTATCTAATTGTGACAAATTTATTGGTGGCATTAATTTATGTGCTGGTATGGGACTTCAATTGTTTGTAATTTTGAGGATGATGAATTCGTTGTTGATCAAACGAGCTTAAATTAGCAATATTGTGTATGTTGGTTAATCTCAATTTATCATATAATGAGGATGATACATTGGTTGTTGATTTGGTTATTTATTCTCTAAACAACAACGCATCAAATTTATGTTTGTAATGTATTGAACTGATTTTTAAATTAATTACGGGCTTATACAGAACCATATGTACTTCATTTGGCAGACTTGTAAAAGTGTGTTTATGAAGACGTCGTGATTTCTAAAGAGTGTTTAACTGAATCATGTTGCCTCCTTCAAATATATCAAGATGTGTTTCATGTTTATAATTCTCGGTATGTAAGTTGATTATCGAGTAAATGCTTTGGCCGATTGTATTATTGGACTTTTTAGTTACGTTTATAAGCTCCACTCTCTAAATTGAGCATTGGTATTAGTAGATAATTAACTTCTTGTTATTTATCGTTGCTAATAAATAGGTTCTTATTTACCGTTGCTAATAAATAGGTTTGTTTGTAAAAAAATAAAATGACTAGCATAGAGATACAATCACTTATAAATTTGTGTTCGCAAAATACAAGTTGGTTATCATTAATTGAATGTTTATTTTATAGACATGAAATGATTTCAATCCATAAATTCATAATTAAAAGAACAAAATACTAACTTCATGAATTTTATACCGATCCTCCAAGTAAAAATGCAATTTTTTTTTTTTTTTTTTTAAAAGAAGATATAACTGGTCCATTAAATCCAAGTATTCAAGAGGTGAATTTAGACTTGAGCTTCTAGAAGGTTTAGGACATAGATCAAAAGCATTATTGAATGGAAATTTGAATGCAACTGGCAAAGAGAAAATGGCTGAGGAAGGTACATGAGATTTTACTTTTCGTCCTTTGCAAATAGCTAGTGTTACATCAAATATCAAATGGAGGATTTAGACCACATAGTTGAAGTGGCTGCAAATGGACCACATGAGAAAAAGTTGTCCAAGGAAAATTAGGCCACGCAATTTGAAGTGGCTGCAAATGGCCACGTAGCCACATAAGGAAGAAATATCTATATTCCTTGTTCAGCTTCCATTACAAGCTTGTCACTTAACGTCTCCGTTAAATTTCTGACGGCTGTTAAAAATTGTCAAATTTTTAACAAATTTTCAGCATATCTCCGTCAGTCGTGCAAAATAAAGAAGCATACTCGTGATCAAACAGAAGGATGAAAAGAATTTTCATCTCAATTCATGCAACCCGCTTCCTAAGCAAAACTCATGGATTGGAGAGAGCTAAAACTCAAATTGTGTCAATTCATAATTTTACTCACTACTGAATTAACAAAGTGAATGCCTGTTGGGCCATGCCCAAAAATCCATCCACATGGAAACGGATGTCAGCATGGTCACAACCTGCTGATGCGCGGTGGTCTTCGTAACCGCAAACCGCATGCCCGCATGGAAGCAGCATGGCCTAAAACCTGCTGATGCGCGGTGGTCTTATTGGCCGCTAACCACATGCCCGTATGTAAAAAGGCCAAAATTGAGCCCTTACAAGTGCCATGAGACTCGAGAGAGTCCAAAACGTGCAACCGCCGAAACGTAGATACGGAAGTCAGCACCGGTCACACCTGCTGATGTGCGGACTAGCCTCACGCCACATTCTGCATGCCCATATGAAAGCATCTTGCCTTTTCTCTTTCGGAATACGCCACAGACTAAAGAGTACTGACCGCGTATAATCACTAAGGTAAATGGACGATAGTGATGTGCAGTTGGAGCCCACAATACAGACCGAGGTAAAACCTCATAGTCTAAGAGGCCACAATTAATTGTGATCATAGCGGAAAAGGCTAATTCCATACAAAATTCAAGGGTTTTCACAAGAAATTACAAGATCCAACAAGTCCAAAGATCCAATAAGCATACGGGCAAAGATCCAATAAGCCTACGGGCTAACAACAATAAGCCGACAGGCTAAAATCCAACAAGCCTACTGGTAAAGATCAAATAAGCCTACGGGCAAATATCCAATAAGCCTACGGGCTAACAAAAATGAGCATATGGGCCAAATACAAACAAGCCTACTGGCAAAGAAAACTCTATAAAGCCGACAGACTAATAAATATTTATTCGCTTATAAGCCTTCAGGCAAATACATTTGAAACTACCTGCAGGTTTATGTATCTTATAGTATTGGTGTTATGCCCCAGGCTTATATCTATTTTGACTCATAGTTAATACCGTTTATATAATCATCTTTACCATTTATAATAGAGAATGTTTATTTTGATTATTATATGTTTTATATGTTTATTATAATAATCTGTGTCCCTAGTTATTGTGAATAACTAGTATAAGTTGGTAATGGATAATCATAGAGATGATTATATGCATGGGAATGCACATTACGCTTGTGGGTACTTGTTAGAGAACAAGGTACTGGACTGACCCACCTATGAGATTATGTCATGGTCTATGATCATATATATCATAATTAAATCTCACAGTAGTCGTGTCATTAAAATCCTTAGTACCTGAGATTATCATCATCTTCCATATGATGAACGCTATTTTTAATGTAGTCTAACACTATCTTTAATATGATAGCAATAAGGGGTATGTTGGCATGACCGAATTCTTGTAGGAAAGAATGATAAATTAAGATGGGATTTGTCCCTCGTAAAGAGAGATGTTTAACCGAATCATGTTGCTTCCTTCAAATATATCGAGATGTGTTTCGTGTTTATAATTCTTGGTACGTTAAGTTGATTATCGAGTAAATGCTTTGGCCGATTATATTTTTTGGACTTTTTTTTTATGTTTATAAGCTCCACTATTGATGTAGGGCGTGTCGAGGCGGCCCAAGATGGCTCGGCACTTGGCAAATCTGAAGTTTAAACAGGAACGCAAGGCTCCAGCAAACGTGCTCGACCGAGCAAGTTCAGTGCCTCGGCCGAGGAGGACAAAGACAGAAGCTCTGTATTTTCTAAGGGTTACGCTCGGACGAGTCAGGTAGGTGCTCGAACGAGCCAAACGCAGGTGCTCGGCCGAGTTAGATCAGTGCCTCGGTCGAGGGGTTCCTGGAAGGGTCATGACTGTTGGTCTGGTACCTGTTCATGAATGGCCAAGTTTGAAGAATGTTTGTGTTGGTTCGTGAATGGCCAAGTTTGAAGAATGTTTGTGCTGGTTCAATGTTTCACCCAAGGGACATGTTTGTTTAAATGTTTGTGATGGTTCAATATTTGTGTCTCTTCAAAACATTTGTAAATAGGTTTATAAATACTCTAGTCATTCATTTGTAAAATATAGATCAAGTTTAATATAATCAAATTATTGCTTTACAATTATTGTCCCTTTTGGTTATTAATCTAAGTTAAAGTTTAACTTTGGATTGTGTCTTTTAAATGGTTCTTATCTATTCGGTGGATTCCGATTAGTGGCGAACTTTCTTCCAACTCCGTATCCTTTTTGGTGGATTTCAAGGGTGGTGAGTTGTTATAGGTTTTGAGATTTCCTTTGAAAGTCTTGTTTGAGATTCGTTTAGGCGATTCTCTTTAAATTATTCCGCTGCGTATACATCAATTATCTAGATTGAGCATTCAGTGTTTGTAGATAATCAACTTCTTGTTATTTACCGTTGCTAATAAATAGGTTCATTTGTAGATAATCAACTTCTTGAATGTTTATTTTATAGACATGAAATGATTTCAATCCATAAATTCATAATTAAAAGAAGAAAATACTAACTTCATGAATTTTATACCGATCCTCCAAGTAAAAATGCAATTTTTTTTAAAAAAAATATATATATAACTGGTCCATTAAATCCAAGTATTCATCATGGTGAATTTAGACTTGAGCTTCTAGAAGGTTTAGGAGCATGAGGAATGAATGCATAGATCAAAAGCATATTATTGAATGGAAATTTGAATGCAACTGGCAAAAGAGAAAATGGCATAGTTGAAGAAGGTACATGACACTTTACTTTTTGTCCTTTGCAAATAATGTTACATCAATTGGAGGATTTAGACCACATAATTGAAATTGAAGTAGCTGCAAATGGGCCACGCGAGAAAAAGGATGAAAAAATCAAAATATTGTTTTTTATATATTTATTTACTAAAATAACATTAAAAAAACTTATTTATCAAAATAGCATTTTTTTTTTAAATTTGGAATTCCAATTTCCAGTTTTATACTAAATCCGGCACTCCATTTTCCGGATTTAATTTTAGTTAAATCCGGAGGTCCATTTTCCGGTTTTAAAAATTATTATTATTTTTTTTTGTAAATCCGGCATTGCAAATTCCGGTTTTAAAATTTTTTTTTTTGTTGTAAATCCGGCATTGTAAATTCCGGTTTTAATTTTTTTTTTTTGTCGAATCTCAGAAGAGGAATAAGAAATAAGAAAAATAAAAAAAATTGGATTAACTAATTATGGAACATACTAAAAATATGGAGCATACTAAAATGACTTTTTTTTAACGTGTGAGATATGCACACGTGATTTTTGGCTAATTTTCAACTATTAAAATAATATATTTTTCTTAATTAGTTATCTAAATAAATGGTTTCTAAATAAGATTAACTAATTATGGAGCATACTAAAAATATGAAACTAATAGTCATAAACACCATATATAGAGTACTAAGAACAATATCTATATAATATATAAAAAGAGAAATATTTTATGTCCTCACATTAAGCCATGTCACTATTATGACATGACATTATGTGATTCTCCCATTGGCCAATTATTCCTATATAAATCAAGTGGTTAAATTTGGAAATCTATCAAGGGTATTTTAGTCATTTACGTTCATGGCATAAATGTAAATATTATACAATGAAATCAACATCAAATGCTTTTGATTGGATGCCTTAATTTACGAATTTTTTTTCCTCCAAATTCTTTAACCTCAATTATTTTATAATAAATTAATTAATTTTTTTTTTGTTTACACCAAAATTCATAAAAAAAT
Organism: Adenophora triphylla var. japonica; assembly: GCA_022495995.1. NCBI lineage: Eukaryota > Viridiplantae > Streptophyta > Magnoliopsida > Asterales > Campanulaceae > Adenophora > Adenophora triphylla. Next base: position 355,033 of record JAFEMH010001227.1, on the reverse strand, counting down.
TTCCTCTACAAATAGAGACTAATTTCATTTGATTCGGACACAGAAAAAATCCTCTTTCTTCAATATAAATCAAATATTTTATAATAAATTATTATTTTTTTAATTTTTTTCACCTAAAATCATTTTTAAAAAAATCCTCCAAAAATAGATATTACTTTCATTTGATTCGGACAACAAAAAAAAATCATCTTCTTTGAAGTGCATTTCAATATTCTAAAAAATAAATGTAGTATAAATAGGTAGTTTGAAAGAGGGAGAGGAAGAAGTGGGTTGGGTTTGATGAGGGAGTGTAGTGTTTGGGAAAAAAATCATTTAACACATTGTTAGTTATTTTTGAATTTTTATTTTTCTTCTCAAAATTAAATAAGTTAAATAGAAAAAGAATATTATAATTTTGTTCATGATGAGTTAATGTAAATAAATATGATATTTATTTAAAAAATCCTCTTTTTTGAATATAAATCAAATATTTTATAATAATTTGTTTTAAATTTTTTTTCACCAAAAATCATAAAAAAAAAAAAATCTTCCATAAATAGAGACAACTTTCATTCGATTTGGACACAAAAAAGAAATCCTCTTCTTTAAAGTGCATGTCAATATTCTAAAAAATAAAGATAGTATGAATTGATATTTTGAAAGAGGGAGAGGAAGAAGTGGGTTAGGTTTGATGAGGGGGTGGATTGTTTGGGAATTTTTTTTTTCATTTAACACAAATGTTAGTTTTTTTAAGATTTTGATTTTTCTTCTCAAAATTAAATAAGTTAAATTGGAAATGAATATTATAATTATGTTCATGATAAATTAATGTAAATAAATATGATATTTATTTATTATTACTATTATTCGTATACTAATAAATGATACTCCCTCCGTCCCACTTCAAGGGTCCTATTTTCCCTTTTAGTCCGTCCCACTTCAAGAGTCCCTTCCATAAATGACATGTTTTGAATATATTTATACCCTTATAATTTAAATATATCGATTCAATATTTCTCACAATATCCAACGTAACGGTAAGGTTTTTTTTTTTTTTTTTTTTTTTTTTTTTTTTTTTGAAATAAAAAGAATCATATTATTAACGACAATAATAAATGTTTAGAATTCAACTATTCAAGTACGTTGGAAGTTCGACCTAAATATAGGGGTTCACATTTACAAACGTTGTTTTAGAAATTATATCTGCCAACATATTGACATTTTGACTTATCAACTGCAAAGAAAAAGGAATAGTCCTACTAGCAAATCCTTTGCAACGCTTGACTGGATGTACAACATGATGAAATATCGAGTCCCTAACCTTCTCCCACTCGATTCAGCATTTCCAATCTATATAATATATTAAAAGAAAAATATTTAGAGCCTCATATTAAGCCATGTCACCATTATGACATGACATTATTTTAATCCAACAATTTTGAAAATGGGACGATCTTTTCTGGACAATAAAAAATGGCAAAGGTGAAACTTATGTAAATGTAGTTTGAGCTACAAAAGCGCATTCATTTTGTTTTTTGAATATTTACCTAACATATTGTTTTCATTTATTTAAATGAAATCACAGATTATGTCGACAAGTCGATTGATTGGTATTAAATCAATTGATAAGAACGCTAGGTTTTGTAACATTAACGCTCGCATTTTACGTAAATGGGAGCAGATAGTTGGTAATTCTAAAAAACGTCAGATGAGATGATATTAGTTGATGAAGAGGTAATAATTTTTATTAATTTACTTCCTTATCTTGCATAATTTTTATTCAGGCTTCAATTTATTTAATTTGATCTTCATATTGAATCTTTAATACTATTTTTTGTTTTGTTTAGGGTTCTAAAATTCAGGCTACCATCCCGAACAACTTGCCATCTAATTTGAAGATTACGTTTGAAATTGGGAAAGTTCTAAATATCGAAAAATTTGGGGTTGAAGAAAATATTCAATCAACTCAACATGCAAAAAATAATCACAAATGAAAACTATCTATGAGTTTGAGGACTAAGGTAGAAGATGCCGATACGTCTGACCAAATTTCAGAAAATAATTTCATGTTCACACAATTTCAATCAATTGGGTGTTTAAATGAAGAGTTCATAGTGCTAGTGGGTGAGAACTATACCTCATATATTATTTTTTTTCTTTTGATAATAAATGAATTATATTGAGATTTGTATCCTTTTAACTATATACAACATTAGGCTTTTGTGTAAGCTATTTTAGCTATATACAACATTAGGCTTTTGTGTTTTGACAAAAGTTAGTATTCTTTTTAACATTCATTTTGGGACGGAGAAAGTATTACCTATTTCTTTATAGCCATTTTTACATATACTTCATCAAACTCATAATGCTTCAAGAGATCTATGTACCTTCTTTTCTGATAATTTATTGGGATTTGTATCCTCTTTAGACAATTTTTTACCATGATGTAAGCTATTTTAGCTATAAACATCATTAGGCTTTTGTGTTATTCAAGCACTAGAAGTTTCAGAGTAAATAAAGGGAATGTTATGGCCTATCGCACCGCAGGCAATCCTTCCACCAGCATATCCGGTGCTTTTGTTGATTTCATGGCCTCCTTAAGAAGAAGTGAATATTATTAAGAAACTTAAGTACTATTGGGCAAAATAAGGAAAGCATATTCTGAAATACTCCTTCGATTGCAAAAAGAAAATTTATGTGATTGCTTTCGAATCTGTTGATCGGCTAACTGAAACTATCATCACTAATTAGCAAAAATTCTCCCAAAACAACAATTGAATTTGAATCAAAGTAGACGAAAATGAAATTGATTTTATCATGAAGAAGATGAAACTCACCCTTTCTAAGGTCAACAGGATCAGCATGGACAACTAAATTCATGATCCTATTTTACATTTTTATTTTTTAGTAGATTTATGGAATCACAAAATTTGATCTCAAAATTGTTTTACTAAAGAATAGATGGAGCTTCTCATTGTTAAGCTATAACTTGAGAACTCATTATACATTATGTTTATGCATTTGAATGCGTACTTGATTTGCTAAACAATGTTACGCTCTCCTGGAAAATAAAGTTTATGCATACAATAATGAAAAATACTTCCTCCGTCCCATAATGGATGTCCAAAAAGATTTCAAATTTGCTCTTGATTAAGAACAAATTTCAAAACTTTTTGAATATTCATTTCAAATATGCTCTTGACTAAGAATAGTTTGATAATTGAATTGTTATCCTACTGTAAATTGATTAATATTTGATTCATTTAATTAATGACTATATAATTGACAAACAAAATAGTCTACCAAACTATTGTTTGTCAAAGATAATTTTGTGAGCAAGTTTGTGTAAATTTTATAAGATCAAATCATTACTCAAGTTTGTGTAAATTATATCTTCTCCATCTCTTAAAAAATCGGTGATCAATTTAACTCATCATGAACAAAATTATAAATCAAATATTTTATAATAAATTATTTTTTTTTATTTTTTTTTCACCAAAAATCATTAAAAAAAAAATCTTTCATAAATAGAGACTACTTTCATTCGATTTGGACACAAAAAAGAAATCCTCTTCTTTGAAGTGCATGTCAATATTCTAAAAAATAAAGATAGTATGAATTGGTATATTGAAAGAGGGAGAGGAAGAAGTGGGTTAGGTTTGATGAGGGGGCGGATTGTTTGGGGAAATTTTTTTTCATTTAACACAAATGTTAGTTTTTTAAAGAATTTGATTTTTCTTCTCAAAATTAAATAAGTTAAATTGGAAATGAATATTATAATTATGTTCATGATAAGTTAATGTAAACAAATATGATATTTATTTATTATTACTATTATTCGTATACTAATAAATGATACTCCCTCCGTCCCACTTCAAGGGTCCTACTTTCCATTTTAGTCCGTCCCACTTCAAGAGTCTCTTCCATAAATGATATGTTGTGAATATATTTATACCCTTATAATTTAAATATATCGATTCAATATTTCTCACAATATCCAACGTAACGGTAAGGTTTTTTTTTTTAAATAAAAAGAATCATATTATTAACGACAATAATAAATGTTTAGAATTCGACTATTCAAGTACGTTGGAAGTTCGATCTAAATATTGGGGTTCACATTTACAAACGTTGTTTTAGAAATTATATCTGCCAACATATTAACATTTTGACTTATCAACTGCAAAGAAAAAGGAATAGTCCTACTAGCAAATCTTTTGCAACGCTTGACTGCATGTACAACATGATGAAATATCGAGTCCCTAACCTTCTTCCACTCGATTCAGCATTTTCAATCTATATAATATATTAAAAGACAAACATTTAGAGCCCTCACATTAAGCCATGTCACCATTATGACATGACATTATTTTAACCCAACAATTTTGGAAATGGAACGATCTTTTCTGGACAATAAAAAATGGCAAAGGTGAAACTTATGTAAGTGTAGTTTGAGCTACAAAAGCGCATTCATTTCGTTTTTTGGATATTTACCTAACATATTGTTTTCGTTTATTTAAATGAAATCACAGATTATGTCGACAAGTTGATTGATTGGTATTAAATCAATTGATAAGAACGCTAGGTTTTGTAACATTAACGATCGCATTTTACGTAAATGAGAGCAGACAAATCGGTACGGAAAAACGTCAGATGAGATGATATTAGTTGATGATCAGGTAATAATTTTTATTAATTTACTTTCTTATCTTGCATAATTTTTATCCAGGCTTCAATTTATTTAATTTTATCTTCATATTGAATCTTTAATACTATTTTTTGTTTTGTTTAGGGTTCTAAAATTCAGGCTACCATCCCGAACAACTTGCCATCTAATTTGAAGATTACGTTTGAAATTGGGAAAATTCTAAATATCGAAAAATTTGGGGTTGAAGAAAATATTCAATCAACTCAACAGGCAAAAATTAATCACAAATGAAAACTATCTATGAGTTTGAGGACTAAGGTAGAAGATGCCGATACGTCTGACCAAATTTCAGAAAATAATTTCATGTTCACACCTTTTCAATCAATTGGGTGTTTAAATGAAGAGTTCATATTGCTAGTGGGTGAGAACTATGCCTCATATATCATTTTTTTTCATTTGATAATAAATGAATTATATTGAGATTTGTATCCTTTTAACTATATACAACATTAGGCTTTTGTGTAAGCTATTTTAGCTATATACAACATTAGGCTTTTGTTTTTTGACAAAAGTTAGTATTCTTTTTAACATTCATTTTGAGACGGAGGGAGTATTACTTATTTCTTTATAGCCATTTTTACATATACTTCATCAAACTCATAATGCTTCAATAGATCTATGTACCTTCTTCTCTGATAATTTATTGGAATTTAAATCCTATTTAGACAGTTTTTTTTACCATGATGTAAGCTATTTTAGCTATAAACATCATTAGGCTTTTGTGTTATTCAAGCACTAGAAGTTTCGGAGTAAATAAAGGGAATGTTATGGCCTACCGCACCGCAGGCAATCCTTCCACCAGCATATCCGGTGCTTTTGTTGATTTCATGGTCTCCTGAAGAAGAAGTGAATATTATTAAGAAACTTAAGTACTAATGGACAAAATAAGGAAAGCATATTCTGAAATACTCATTCGGTTGCAAAAAGAAAATTTATGTGATTGCTTTCGAATCTGTTGATCGGCTAACTGAAACTATCATCACTAATTAGCAAAAATGCTCCCAAAACAACAATTGAATTTGAATCAAAGTAGACGAAATGAAATTGATTTTATCATGAAGAAGATGAAACTCACCCTTTCTAAGGTCATCAGGATCAGCATGGACAACTAAATTCATGATCCAATTTAACATTTTTATTTTTTAGTGGATTTATGGAATCACAAAATTTGATCTCAAAATTGTTTTACCGAAGAATAGATGGAGCTTCTCATTGTTAAACTATAACTTGAGAACTCATTATACATTATGTTTATGCATTTGAATGCGTAGTTGATTTGCTAAACAATGTTACGCTCTCCTGGAAAATAAAGTTTATGCATACAATAATGGAAAATACTTCCTCCGTCCCATAATGGATGTCCAAAAAGATTTCAAATTTGCTCTTGATCAAGAGCAAATTTCAAAACTTTTTGAATATTCATTTCAAATATGCTCTTGACTAAGAATAGTTTGATAATTGAATTGTTATCCTACTGTAAATTGATTAATATTTGATTCATTTAATTAATGACTATATAATTGACAGACAAAATAGCCTACCAAATTACTGTTTGTCAAAGATAATTTTGTGAGCAAGTTTGTGTAAATTTTATAAGCTCAAATCATTACGCAAGTTTGTGTAAATTATATCTTCTCCATCTCTTAAAAAATCGGTGATCAATTGTACACACATTTTTATTTTTATAATAAAAATAGATTTCTGTGACCAAAATATGTTTGGCCATCCCAACACATATATGCTAAATGGAGTTAGTCTGAATGTAGTAATTTAATTTTCTATGTGTACATGATACTCCCTCTGTCCCAAAATGATCGTCTCACTTTTTTATTGTTGGATATAAACCTAACATATTATTTTCGTTTATTTAAATGAAATTACAGATTATGGCAATAAGTAATAATAAGCCTTAATATGCCTGTCGAATCTCGACGGGTTACTCACTAGTTACAAATAAAAATAAAATCAAAAGTTACTTTATAAACAAATAAAATATATAGGTCTTTCAATATTTATTTTTTATTTTCTGACTTCCTGCATGATATAATTTATTTTATTAAGCATTATTGAACATAATAGGAATGGTAATAAGAACAATATTACAAATAAAAATAAGAGTAAGTTTTGGGAGAAACCAGTTTCTCCATAAATTATAAAAAGTCCAATTTTTTTCATCTTGCAAATATTTGACGAATATAAGATCAGTTTAAAAAAACAGGACTTTTTATAACTTAGGGAGAAACTAGTTTCCCCTAAAATATTGTGTAAAAATAAAATCAAAAGTTACTTTATAAACAAATTTATTTTAAGTGTAACATGATTTTAGTCACAAAATTTTTATTTTTATTTTGATATTTGATACATTTTGCATTGTAATTCATATTTTATCCACTACACGCAAGCATCATTGTATAATATTACAAAGAAAAATAAAATCAATAGTTATTTTGAAAAAAAAATTCATTTTAAATGTAATATATTACCAATCCTTCGATATAATTACAATATTATAACTCCATTTTTTAGTATGTTCCATAATTATTAGTTAATCATATTTAGAAACCATTTATTTAGATATCTAATTAAGAAAAATATATTATTTTAATAGCTGAAAATTAGCTGAAAATCACGTGTATCACATGTTATAAAAAGTCATTTTAGTATGCTCCATATTTTTAGTATGTTCCATTATTAGTTAATCCAATTTTTCTTATTTCTTATTCCTCTTCTGAGATTTGACAAAAAAAATAAAAAAATAAATTAAAATCGGAATTTACAATGCCGGATTTACAAAAAAATAAAATAAAATTAATTTTAAAACCGGAATTTGCAATGCCGGATTTACAAAAAAAAAATAATATTAATAATTTTTAAAACCGGAAAATGGACCTTCGAATTTAGCTAAAATTAAATCCGGAAAATGGAGTACCGGATTTAGCTTAAAACCGAAAATTGGAATTCCAGATTTAAAAAAAAAATGCTATTTTGGTAAATAAATTTTTTTGGGTGTTATTTCGATAAATAAATATTTTAAATTTTTTTTTTTTGATTTTTTCACCAGAGAAAAAGTCTAAGGAAAATTAGGCCACACAATTTGAAGTGGCTGCAAATGGCCACGTAGCCCACACCTAAGGAAGAAATATCTTCCATGTTCAGCTTCAATTACAAGCTTGTCACTTAACGTCTTTGTTATATTTTTTACGGCCTTTAAAAACTTTGTCAAGTTTTTAACAGATTTTCAGCATATCTCCGTCAGTCGTGCAGCTTGCCTTGCCTCTTTCGGAATACGCCACAGACTCAAGAGTTCAGATCGCGTAAATCACTAAGGTGAATGAACGAGAGTGATGTGCAGTTAGAGCCCACAAGACAGATCGAGGTAAAACCTCAAAGTCTAAGAGGCCACAATTAATTGTGATCACAGTGTAAAAGGCTAATTCCCATACAAAATTCAAGGGTTTTCACAAGGAATTACAAGATCCAACAACCTACGGTCAATGATCCAATAAGCTTACGGGCTAACAACAATAAGCCGACGAGTTAAAATTCAACAAGCCTACGGGCAAAGATCCAATAAACCTACGGGCCAAATACAAACAAGCCTACGGGCAAAGAAAACTCTATAAAGCCGGCGGGCTAATAAATATTTATACGCCTATAAGCATTCAGACAAATACATTTGAAACTACCTGCATGTTTATTTATCTTATAGTTCCTGCGGCTCGGGGACTCCTTATTTCTTATAGCAGTTCGGCCTGACCTTTTATGTCTGTCGCAAGCTTTGTTCAAAGTCTAGCCCACTGGTAGCCTCTTAATCTAGAGGCTTATATATATTTGGAGTTCAACACTAGCTCGGGGGCTCATTCTTTCTTACTATTGGATTATTCATCCACGGGCTATGTGCTCGCTTTATTACTCTAAAAAATCTCCGAGTTATATATTCAGACTACCTGCAGGATTCATGCTTATTTTATGGTGCTCTTCATGTTGGTGTAATGCCCTAGGCGTTTAGTTATGTTTGACTTATAACTTAAATCGCTAAGTAATCGTCTTTATAATTTATTACAGAGAAAGTTTATTTGACTTATTATATGTTTGCATGTTTATTATAATAACATGCGTCCCTAGTTATTGTGAATAACTAGTATGAGTTGGTAATGATTAATCATGGAGATGATTATATGCATGTGATGCACATTACACTTATGGGTACTTGCTAGAGAACAAGTACTGGACATGACCTACCGATGAGATTTATGACATGGTTTATAGTCATATGTGTCATGATTAAATCTCATGATAGTCGTGTTATTGAATCCTTCGTACCTGAGATTATCATCGTTTTCCATATGATGAACATCGTGTTTGATTTAGTCCAATACTATCTTTAATAGGATAGCAATAAGGGCTATGTTGGCACGATTGAATTCTTGTAGGAAAGAATGGTAAGTCAAGATGGGATTTGTCCCTCTCATTGAGAGAGATGTTTGCTTGGGCTCCTCGATGAATAGTGTTGATGAAATGTGTGGCCACATTCAAGAGATTTGATAGAGATCAAATGCACTTGGATTATCAACATATTCGAAATCGAGAAAACATTGGACAATATGAGTTGACTTGGACCATGACACATGTTCAATTGGACATCGTGGACAAAGGGATTGTGACATCGATCTATCAAGGAATCAAGCTTTGATGTTATATTTAATTGGATGGACATAATGACTTGCTAGAAGTCACTTATGTCTTGTGAGGTTGATGTTTCAACTCACTACCAACATAAAATATAATTTCTAAAGGGTCATACACAAAAGAACGGATCGAAAATGACTAAATTGTGGAATTTTGGGGTCAGGGGACGACTCGTGCCCTAGGGGACAACTTGTTCCCCTGTTTTGGCCCAACTATTCCCCAAGGTAGGGACAGATGAATCAGGTTGCTGGAATAAAGGGACGACTCGTGCCCTATGGGACGACTCGTGCCCTGGGGGACGACTCGTCCTGGCGGCGCTGAAAATCCATTTTTGCTTGAAAAAAAAACTCTTTTCCCTAAGTGTTAGGGATTTATATCACGTATAAATAGAACCCTTTTGTTCGAGCAAAAAGTGACGAAAATTAGAGTTTTGGAAACACTAATTGATTGATTTTGTTTACGAATCAAAGATCAAACTCCATAGATTCATTCTACCAACAGTCATTGATTGTTGAATATTAATTCAACAATCGGGGATCATCTAGCAATCCTACAAGAAGTGTTCTTGGTTCGTTCGCGTGTGGATCACCATTAGAGGGCGATTACTTTATCTCCTAAAGCTTGAAGATCACCATTGTTGATTCATCACCAAGGTAGAACAAGGAAGAAGAAGATCCATGTTTCATCAACAGTTTAAAGATTCAATCTTTAAGATTCGTTTTGAGCAACATTAATCGCATTAAGGTATGTAAATCTATTTCATATGTTTCTAATCTCTTCATGCTAGACGGGTTCAAGGTTAGGGTTTTGATAATTTATAAAGTTCTTCCGCTGCGTTTGTAACCCCAAAACCCAACAGTGGTATCAGAGCCGCGTCTTATCATGATTAAGATTGAAATTGGCATGCTAGATTTAATTTGATTAAATGCTTTTCATGCTATATGAAATAGATCCATGATTTTTGTGTATTGTTTTGAGAAAACAAGTATATATGATATGCCATGATTCTGATTAATAATTGGTTAATGTGATTAATCTTTTACATAGGTTATTAATTTGTTTAATATGCTTAAATTAGAATGGTAATTTCTCAAAATTGAATCAAAGTGTTTGTTTGATATTTTGTGAAGCCCTATGTTCATGATTATGTACACATAAAATTCATGTTACAACCATGCGATGTTTGTTGTTATGTGTAAAACCTTCTAAATGTTTAAGTTTTATGCCACCCCTTGATTAGAACACTTGTGATATTTTAGGGTATTTTGATGTAGTTTCGACTCAGTTGGGTGCTTCATTATATCTTAATTTGTGATCAAGATGAGATAATGGTTGATGTAGTTTTGACTCAGTTAAGTGCATCGTTCCATGTCTCATACATTTGAAAAAGGTTTTGACTTAATTGGTGCTTTCAAATGAGATTTGACCCAAGACATAGATGAGATTAAAACATGTTTTTGACATATGATGTCTAAGAAATCTCATAAAAGATCTAAGAGTCATATATGATATAATTGATGTTATCTACCTAAATAGCTTGATTTCGGGCATTGACTCAGTTAAACCAAAATTAAGTGAAATATGAATCTTAGCCTACTATGATTATATGATACATGCTTATATTTGAAGGTGTATAATTTAGTGGGAGTATTTATGAAATACATTATTTGCTCTTAGATGATAAATGCGTTGATACTTATATATGTATTGTATGCGTATTTTATTGTAGTAATGGAAACTCACAATAATCAGCCCCTGTCACTGCGATCCGTCCTTGAGAAGAACAAGCTCGAAGAGAACGGTACGAACTATTATGATCTGATCAGAAGCCTAAAAATTGTTCTAAGGCAAGAGAAGAAAATGTACGTTCTTGATGAACCCATTCCACCTCCACCTGCTGCCAATGCTTCAAGGACAGATAAGGATGCTCACAAGAAACATAATGATGATTCTAATGATGTGACATGCCTTATGCTTGCCACCATGTGTAAGGCTCTTCAGAAGGACCTTGAACACATGGAAGCTGCTTTCGATCTAGCCGAGTGCTTAAAGGAAATGTTCCAAGTGCAAGCTAGACAAGAGAGGTATGATATGGTAAAGGCCCTAAATGCATGCAAGATGCAAGAGGAGAAGTCGGTTGGTGCTCATGTCCTTAAGCTGAAGGGTTACATTGAGCGTCTCGAAAGACTTGAAAATCCGATGAGTTTGTGAATAGGACAATGTAACTCAAGAAGAAGATTCCGCAACCAACATGACTCGGAGACAACATTAGCGACACCATAATTCTCAACTTCGGCACTGGATCGAGAAATAGTTGGTTGTCGTTTTGCCGCCCATGAAACCATATTTCCCCCAAGAAAACACAATATCCCAAAGTGGATCGCTGTAACGACCCTAACCCTAGGCACTAATTTAGCATCATATTGTGTGCTTTTAATATTATTGTTAATATTATGTGTTCATTTTTATATACTTGATTTCTTATATTAGGATAAAATGATAAGGAAATAAAATAATGTTCTAGGGGGAAAATATAAAAATAGAAAATAGATAAAGAGTAAGAGAAGGTTAAAATGGGTACAATAAATAAATTGAATAAAGGGTTTAGTTTATAAATGGGAAGCCTTAGTAGTGTGGGGGGGGGGCCATGCCCCTTCCCCCTAATTCACTCATCCTCCTCTCCCCAATAGTCAAACCTCCCCATATCTTCCATACTTCCCCCTTACTCCTATATCTCCCTCATTCTTTCTTCTTCATTGTCTTCTTCTTCTTTCCCAAATTTCATGGAAGCTCCAATTGAAAGTCTCACCTTTCAAGACTTCTAGGAAGCTCATCTCTTCTCCATTTTCAAATCAAGTTGTACTTTTGTGCTTGGTACATCTAGGGGAGTTCATCAAACCAAGAAAATCACCATTTCATTTTGTAATTGCTAAGGTGAGTTATTATGACTTTCCTTCCTCTATATGCTCATGAGATATTTCTTGTTGTTATTGTTGTTATTATGCTTATTGGATACTTTGGAAACTTTCTTGAAATGGAGGAATTGGTTAAGGTCATAGGAAAATGTTGTTGTTTTTGGAAGTGTTAAAGAATGGAAGAAATTGGTGGAATTAGATTTAGAGAGTGGAAACTTGAGATGGGTTAGCGAAATGGGTGGAGATTCAAGTGTTAAATAATCTAAGCAAATCATTTTGGATTTCATGGTTTAGTATGAATTGTTTGAAGTTAGTAAGCCTTCTAAGTTTGCAATTTAGTAAGTTTGGGTTGTGTTGGTTCAGCTGCCAAATCTGGGGAAAAAGCCTTGTGGGCGGTCGCCCATGTGGTCTGGGCGGTCGCCCATGACCACAGCAATTATCCCCATTCCTTGCCATACTTGAGCGGTCGCCCAGGTGGTAGTAAGCGGTCGCCCATAACCTCTTTTGGGCGGTCACCCACATCTTCAGGTGCGGTCGCCCATGACCCCAGTATTTACCCATGCTCTTACCCTTGCTTGGGCGGTCGCCCATACCTCTTTGGGCGGTCGCCCATGTCGACAGAATCCTGTTCAGTTCCTTGTCTTGCTGAATTCGTACTAGCAACCTCCTAGCATGATCCTTAATCCATATTAAGTAGTAGAATCTAATCCAACCCGGATATGAATTAGTTCTTTTAGCTTAGACTAAAGTAGTTCACTTGGGAAATAGATCTTGAACCTTTATTAAGTTTATTCGAGGTTGTATAATGACTTTATAGGAATTGTTTATAAAACATAGTGGCCTTACTTGCCCATATACTTGGTGATTGGTTTGAATAGTGTAGAAGTTATATGGTACACTATTGTGCTAGTTTGGAAATGTGTATTTACAACATTGTTTCATTATTATCCAAGTGTGGATTTATATGCTATGTTGTTAATTTGTTATCCCAAGTGTGAATATGATTATCATATGGTTGTATTGTTATTCCAATGGTGGATTTATTGATTATACTGTTACCCTACTTGAACACACATTCATTTTTAGTGCTATGCTTAGTGTATTACATAAATGTTACACTATGATATTGGTTGAACATGAGTATATTTTACCATGTGGCTACATTGCTTATCTCCTTTGTGGATTATATTTCAAGTATCTATTATGTGCTTGAACGTGTTTATATTTTATGTGATTGGGGGGTATAATGGAATTCAATCAATTATTGATTTGTTCTCTAAGTGATTGAAGGTCCATCATACCTGTGACCTCTCCCCCTCTGCGGCCACAGATTGGGGTTATAGCATCTGTATTGAGCCGAAAGCCTTACAGAGTTGCTACTATCTTAATTGGTTCCCTGAAAAACGGGTCTTATAAGATGTGAATATGCCTAAGCAGTTCACAGGAGATGAGTTATAATCATAACTGTCTCGGTTATATGATATTGGTTCTGGTGGATATGCATTCACAGAAATAGTGGAGTATTATGCCCACAGTGATACGACTTATGATTCAGACGGGAAAGGTAAACAAAGGTAACGGAAGGTGTTTACTGTTTTATCAATATGTGAGATGTACCTTGTTATGTGTTGCATCTTACCTGGCATATTGCTGCATTCATAATAGCTTGCTGAGATTTATTCTCACCCCTCTCCCTTTAATGTTTTTAGATCCTGAGACAGGCGGACCGGCCAAGTGAGGACGGAAAGGAGTTTGGACATGGTAATTTGGGATTTGTCGGGGTATGTATAGGTTGGCATAGAAGATGTATTTTGTATAATTCCTTTATGGAGTTTGTGTGTATAAAACTTGGTTTCTACGTTATAACCAAAGTCTTTTGTAATTAAAACAGGTTGTTACTTTTAAAGTTATTCAACTCTTCCTTTCATGTAGAGAGGAATGAAGTTATTTTGAAATGGTTATGTTCAGTATGTTTAAGTTGTAAGTTAAATCAAAGTTTTAAAAAGTTTAGGTGGTTTGAGTACTTTTGGGGACGCTCTAGCTCGGGACACGGGTTAGGTTCCGGGTTGGGGTCCTCACAGTTGGTATCAGAGCTCGGTTAGAGTTCTCGGGTAGATTCTAGCTGAGTGAGAGTGTGTGATAATTTACGCCGAGTGTTTAATGCAGGAATTTAGTCAATGGCTGGAAATGAGGATGATCAGCATCAGGTTTCGGGCAATGTTGGTATTGCCGGAGGTGATGGAAATCCGAAGGTTGAGACGATGAACATGTTCCAAGTATTTTTGCAAAATATGGCAACACAAGGGCAAGTACGACAGCATCAAGAAGGCAGACATGGGCATGGTTTGGAAAAGTTCGTCAAGATGATACCTCCAAGCTTTAGTGGAGACCCAGATCCGTGACGGCGGAGAGATGGCTTGAAGCTATGAATAAAATTTTCTTGGAAATGGAGAGCTCAGATGCAGAAAAGGTGAGATGCGCAGTCTTCAAGTTAGAAGGACCTGCAGAGCATTGGTGGCAAGTAGTAAAGGACGGCTGGGATCGGGATCTTACACCGCAGACTTGGGAGAACTTCACACGCAAGTTCCGAGATCATTTTATTCCAATGGTTACAAGAGATAAGAAGGAAGTTGAGTTTTTGAGATTAGAGCAAGGAGCAATGACCGTGGCGCAGTACTCAGCAAGGTTTACGGAGCTAGCTCGCTATTGTCCACATTTGGTGCCGGAAGAAGAGAGAAGGATACATCGGTTTGTGAAGGGATTAAGGCTAGAGTTTAGGAAACAGTTATTGACTCACGACTTCACAGATTTCCAAACAGCAGTGAATAAAGCCTATCGAATAGAGAATGACATTGACGAGCACCGGGGTAAATCTAAGGGTGGAAGTGGAAGTAAACAGAGATTTCAAGGCCAAGGTTCTGGATATAGTAGAAGGCAACAGAGAGGATCAGCATCGGGATTAGCAAGAGGAGAAGAAGCGGCGACTACAACAACTCGTTCGACTTCAAATCAGGTAAGGATTGTATGTTGTTATTGCAAGAAGATGGGTCATCCCGAAGACAAGTGTTGGAGTAAACAAGGGAAATGCTTGAATTGTGGAGAAATGGGGCATTACAAGAAAAATTGTCCTGTATTTCATCAGAGGTTAGCTTCAGGTGCCGGTCATAGGGGGCAAAGAAATGGAATGAAAAGGGACAATGAAGGGAATCCAAAAAGGTAATGTTTAAAGTTGAATCCTTGTTTTGAGTCTTGGAGGGATAGATCCCTCAGCTGCCTTTAGAGGTAATATACCTGTCTCAGAAGTAGGGGTCATACTTTTATAGATCCCGGTTCATTTCATGCATATTTGGCATTGCATTTTGCTTGAACGTGGCATATATTGCATAAGATTTGTTTATGTGTTAGAGGTTTCTGCTCTTATGAGAGAGTACCTCGAATCTTCTTTGGTTTACCACTAGAGTGATGTGGTCATAACTGAGCATGTATTGCCAGTTGATTTAGTATGATTACCAATGTGTGATTTTGATGTATACTTGGCCTAGATTGGTTGAGTAGTGACCGTGCATTGATAGACTGTCGTATGAAGCGAGTCTTCTTTTCTATGCCTAATTGGTTTATATGGTATTAGATATAGATAAGCCTTTATGTGGTATCCTTGCTATGTATGCATTAAGGATTGAAAATTTTTGGTTAAAGAGCGGGAAGATTAATTGGTATGTGATAGACTTGGGTAAGAAGTCTTCGAAAAATGTTATGTGCTAATTAGAAAAACTTTAGATGTGCTTTATCAGAATATTCCATGGCGACAATTGAAGAAGTGAAATTATATATTAAGTTAATGTTAAAGCCTAATACCTATATCAAAAGTCTCTTATAGAAGGAAACTAGATATGATGTGGAGTTAATGAATAGGATTTTTTTTTTAAAACCTTATCTTGATAGCTTTGTTGAATGCTTAATTGAAGTTGAGTAGAACATAAAAATAAATTGTGAATTTTGTTATCTACTCTTTAAGAAAAGAATTTGTGTGTGAAGTGTAGTAATGGTGAGTTGACTTGGGAATATCCCCGTCATGAGTCCGTAGTTCCAGGGTTGAAAGGGGTACTACCAAGGGGAGTATCAATGGATTCTTGAGAATTGTATTATCGTTGATTTAGTTAACCTAGAAAGAGGTATCCATGATGTAAGATAGCCACAAGGTTGAATCGTATAGGTAGCGATGAAGAATAGGTTGACTGCTGATCTGATCCTTAACTGACTAATGGATGTGAGAACTTGACGATTTTAATTGCGTATCAATGGAAGGTTAAAATTGTGATATTGTGAAATGGGAAAGTGATAATTTATGTTTAGAGGAAGTGAAACAGGAAGAGCAGAATTTCCTTATTTTCAACTTGGAAGTGACTGAGATTATTTTGCGTTTTACAAGTGGAAATTTTAATTATGTGCAACTAAATCTGAGATATGTTACCGATCATAAAAGTTTAAAGTATTTGTGGGTTCGGAAGGAATTTAACAATAAGCAGAGTCGAGGGTGGAAATTATTAGAAAGACTTAAATGGTGTTATATCTTGTTATTGGGAAAGTTATTGTGATTGCCAATGCGATTAGCCAAAAGGTTTATGTGTCAACGAGTATATCTTTTGAGTTGCAAAGTGAGATATGATTGCGAATATTCAAGTTACACTTATAGTGTGGAGACTTTAGAGGAAGTCCAACCATGATTCAGAAGTTAAGAGGATTATCGACTAGTTCAAGATGGGAAGACCAAGAATTTTGTATCAAATTGGGATGAAAATTTCAACCTCAACTCGGAATGTGCTTACCGTGACTGCAAGAGATTAGAAGACCAGTTTTAGAGGAAGACAATAGATCTAGAATTGCGATTCATCAGGAAAGTTCGAAGAGGTATCAAGATTTGAAGAAGAGTTAGAAGATTCGAATGGGAAAGCATTGCGATGGAATTTTGTAACTGGACTACCTTCAACGTCGATGAAGATGGGTGTGTTGGAGTAATAGTGGATGGATAGATCAAGTCGGTTTACTTTCTACCTATACTAATGAAAAATTTGAGGGAGAAATTAAAACATGGTGCATGCGGAAGATTGAATTAATTCATGGAGTACTAATCAACATTTTACCAGATCGGGATCGAGGATTCTTTGTGCTTTTGGGAAGCTGGGTACAAGGTTTTGAATTCCAAGTCAAGTTTCAGTGATGCGTTTCATTCTCAGGCAGATGTGCAGACAGAGAAGACTATCCAGATTCTTGAGAATAAGTTGTGTGTTGTGTGATGGATTTCTTTTCAACTTGAGGAGTTTTAATTAACCTTAGTGAGTTTGCGTATATTAGTAGATTTCAGTTCAGTATTGAGTTGGTAATGTATGGAACATTGTATGGGAGAAATTATCTTCATGATTCCTCATGTGTATGGAGTTCTTCGACTAATGATGATTAAGCGGATTTGACTTATATAGGGAGGTCACCATCTCTAATTGATCAGTAAGGTAAGCAAGTTTAAAATTCGGGACGAATTTTCTTTAAAGGGGAGTGAGTGTAACGACCCTAACCCTAGGCACTAATTTAGCATCATATTGTGTGCTTTTAATATTATTGTTAATATTATGTGTTCATTTTTATATACTTGATTTCTTATATTAGGATAAAATGATAAGGAAATAAAATAATGTTCTAGGGAGAAAATATAAAAATAGAAAATAGATAAAGAGTAAGAGGAGGTTAAAATGGGTACAATAAATAAATTGAATAAAGGGTTTAGTTTATAAATGGGAAGCCTTAGTAGTGTGGGGGGGGGGGCATGCCCCTTCCCCCTAATTCACTCATCCTCCTCTCCCCAATAGTCAAACCTCCCCATACCTTCCATACTTCCCCCTTACTCCTACATCTCCCTCATTCTTTCTTCTTCATTGTCTTCTTCTTCTTTCCCAAATTCCATGGAAGCTTCAATTGAAAGCCTCACCTTTCAAGACTTCTAGGAAGCTCATCTCTTCTCCATTTTCAAATCAAGTTGTACTTTTGTGCTTGGTACATCTAGGGGAGTTCATCAAACCAAGAAAATCATCATTTCATTTTTTAATTGCTAAGGTGAGTTATTATGACTTTCCTTCCTCTATATGCTCATGAGATATTTCTTGTTGTTATTGTTGTTATTATGCTTATTGGATACTTTGGAAACTTTCTTGAAATGGAGGAATTGGTTAAGGTCATAGGAAAATGTTGTTGTTTTTGGAAGTGTTAAAGAATGGAAGAAATTGGTGGAATTAGATTTAGAGAGTGGAAACTTGAGATGGGTTAGCGAAATGGGTGGAGATTCAAGTGTTAAATAATCTAAGCAAATCATTTTGGATTTCATGGTTTAGTATGAATTGTTTGAAGTTAGTAAGCCTTCTAAGTTTGCAATTTAGTAAGTTTGGGTTGTGTTGGTTGTTGCCGAATGCGGGG
Organism: Adenophora triphylla var. japonica; assembly: GCA_022495995.1. Lineage (NCBI taxonomy): Eukaryota > Viridiplantae > Streptophyta > Magnoliopsida > Asterales > Campanulaceae > Adenophora > Adenophora triphylla. The sequence continues at coordinate 336,280 of JAFEMH010001227.1, read as the reverse complement.
AAAAAGCCTTGTGGGCGGTCGCCCATGTGGTCTGGGCGGTCGCCCATGGCCACAGCAATTATCCCCATTCCTTGCCATACTTGAGCGGTCGCCCAGGTGGTAGTAAGCGGTCGCCCATAACCTCTTTTGGGCGGTCACCCACATCTTCAGGTGCGGTCGCCCATGACCCCAGTATTTACCCATGCTCTTACCCTTGCTTGGGCGGTCGCCCATACCTCTTTGGGCGATCGCCCATGTCGACAAAATCCTGTTTAGTTCCTTGTCTTGCTGAATTCGTACTAGCAACCTCCTAGCATGATCCTTAATCCATATTAAGTAGTAGAATCTAATCCAACCCGGATATGAATTAGTTCTTTTAGCTTAGACTAAAGTAGTTCACTTGGGAAATAGATCTTGAACCTTTATTAAGTTTATTCGAGATTGTATAATGACTTTATAGGAATTGTTTATAAAACATAGTGGCCTTACTTGCCCATATACTTGGTGATTGGTTTGAATAGTGTAGAAGTTATATGGTACACTATTGTGCTAGTTTGGAAATGTGTATTTACAACATTGTTTCATTATTATCCAAGTGTGGATTTATATGCTATGTTGTTAATTTGTTATCCCAAGTGTGGATATGATTATCATATGATTGTATTGTTATTCCAATGGTGGATTTATTGATTATACTGTTACCCTACTTGAACACACATTCATTGTTAGTGCTATGCTTGTCTTTTTCCTCCGATCTACCTATGAGGTCACCGATCTATGAGGTCACCGATAAAGGAGGCCTAATATGCAACATTCACATAAACATATTTGTGTCAATAATGAGACCTCACGGAAGAAAATTATGATTACTGAGTCGTAAAAAATAAGATATACTCCTTCCGTCCCAGTCGAGTGGATACCAAAAATTTGGACACACAGATTAAGGAAAAGTAAGAGAGATAAAAAATGAAAGAAAATGTTGTGAGTATGAAAAATTAAATAGGAGAGAGAATGAGTGAGAGGAATAGTGATTTGATTGGTGTTGTGAGTGTAAAAGTAATATAGGAGAGAGAATGAGTGGGAAAAATAGTAAAGATTCCCTTCCATTTTGGACAGTCTCCATTAGACTGAAACGAATCAAAAAGAAAATAAGTATCCACTCAACATGAAAGGAGGGAGTATCAATTTTGAGCTTGGTGGCGGTAATTCAAAACAGCTCAAGAAAATTTGGTCCACATATTTAATCTAGAAATTGTAAAAGCCAGAATCAATTGCTTGGTGGTTAATTATGTAATAACCCTAAAAATACATACTATTTATCTATTAAATATTATTTACTTTAATTAATTATTTTAGTTATTTAATTAATTATTTGTGTCTATTTCTTTTTCTAGATGGATTAAATTAAATGGCCTAGTCTATTAAAATTAGGTTACCTAAATTGGATTTCCTCCATTGACTTGGATCTGAACTTGAGCAAATTTGGATTTAGATTTAAGAAACCCATAACATAATTATAATTCATTAACCATGAGACCTTTGGTTGCAAAAACGTGTAGAACCTCTCCATATTTCCAACGGCAAAGGGAATAGAATCACCCGCAGGGGATAAAAATAGAGAGAGGGACACGACTAGGAGATTTACGCTTAAAAAGATAGACCGCAGGGAGAGAGAGAGAGACCTTAGAGAGAAGAAGGCGGCAGAAGAAGAGGAGAGAAGAACCGATGTAGAAGAAAGAAGAAAAGAGAGAAAAGAAAGGCTTCCATTGTTGGTATTAAAGCTCAAACTAAGGTAAGCAATACATCTTGTTTTGATCATTAAGGTAGTAAGAACCCTAGAAGGAACCCTAGAAATCTAAAGCAAGATTGTTGAAGGGGAAATCAGATTTGTTGATGAATGAATTATGAAACATTATTTGTTGATTATAACCAAGAACTTGACAGATTGTTGATGAATGAATTATGAAACCTTATGGTTGATTATAACTAAGGATTAGGCATGAAAAGTATTGAATATTGATTCAAAGATACTATGCTAAGAATTTCCCATTTAACTAGGATTTGTATGGGTGTTATATGGTTGTCGTGTGTGTGTATTGTGGGTGTGTGTAGTCTGTGCTGCGTGTGTGTATATTGTGTGAGCAGTGTGTGTGTGGATGTTCCTGTTAGGTGGGTGTGTGTTGCTGCCATGGATGTATGGGAGGAGTATGGCAGCCGTGTGAGAAGGAATTAGGGTTAGGGTGAATGTGTGTGAGGTATGTGTGTGCTGAGTGTGTGTAAGGGTTGTGTGCGTGTGTGTGTAGATGGTGTACAGAGGGTGTGCGTGTGTATGTAGTGGACTCTGTGTGTGTGTGTGTGGGAGTGTGTATTAGGGTTAGTGTGTGTGTTTATATGTGCTGAATTAGGTGTGTTTAGTGTGTGTGAAATTGGTGAAAATGATTTGATAGGGGGTTTAGAACCTAAAAACCCTAGAATGAAATTAGTAAACTTAAAGGGGTGAAAGAGTAACCTTTAGGAGAGTTAAAGAAGAATAACTCTTAGTTTACCAAAGGCCGTTTAAGTTAGCCTTTCGGTTAAGTAAATAAAAGAAACTTGTACCCTAAGAACACTGTTTGCATGATTGTAGATTCGTGCAAGGATTCGCGGCAGAGAAAGAGCAATCAATCGAGGTAAGGAATTACGCTCTTTAGTATTTGAAGTATCCTTCTTTGAGTTAGGATTCCATGAACTGTATTTGTTTACTACCAATGTGGCCGGTAGTCTTGATTCTAAATGTTCCTTTGATTGAACGTCTATTGATATAATTTTACCCTTGATATGTACTTGTTCAACGGGTATCTCTAGTATTTGAAATTAAATACCCTTGATATGTACTTGTTCAACGGGTATCTCTAGTATTTGAAATTGCTAAAGTGCTTTATGTATTCTTGTACCTATGAATACTATGTATGGATATTGCTATGAATGTACATAGCTAATGTGGATATTGCTATGAATGTACATAGCTAATATGGATCTTGCTATGAATGTACATAACTAATATAGAACTTGCTATAAATGTATGTAGCTAGTGTGGGTGCTATGAATGTACATAACTGATGTGTGAATTGCTATAAAGGTATATAGCTATTATGAAAGTGCTATAAATGTATGTAGCCAAAATGAAACTTGCTATAAATGTATGTAGCTGATTTTGCCTTGTCCCGAAAAAGGACTTGGTATGTAAATGGGGATTGACGGATATGAGTATACAGTCTTCATTGTAATTGTTGTGATAGTGCCACAACTTGTAATTTAAAATTTATCTTTCGTTATTGTACTTGTACCTGTACTTTAATTGATATAGCTATCCTATCGTTGAGTAATTTGATTGGTTTCGTTCTTTCGGTCATCTCACCTTAGTATCTTGAGAGATTCCGTATGAACTTACTGGGCATTGTTCGCTCACCCCTTTAATTCTTTTTCCCTCTCAGGTAAGGAGTAGGAAGAGATTAGTGGCGAGAATGTCGGCACATTTATGAGGATTGAAGTATTTAATTAATGTTTAGTTGAATAAGCTAGTGAATGATACTAGTCGTTAAAGTTGAAAGACAGTTATTTTCCGCATTTGAATTATGGTTAGGATGTACTAGCCGTTGAGATACCCTGATTTGAAAATTTTATTTATGAATTGAATTATGTTTTATTGATGAAAAGTTGGGTCGTTACAAATTCAAAGTATACCAAGAATTTCAAATCAAATACTCCCTCCGTCCCACTTCAAAAAGAGGTCATGGTACTATTTCACGATTTTTAAGATTTTTTTTTAAAAATGAATAAAGAATTGAAAGTGGGTAGAAGATTAGAGGAGAGGGAATGTAAAAGTTAAAAATATTTAATAGAAGAGAGAATGAGTGAGAGGAATAGTAAGTTAATGAATGGTTTTTTTGTAAATATGTTAACATTATAAGGGTATAATGAATGATTTTTTTGTAAATATATAAACATTATGAGGATATAAATATCCGAAACACTGTTCACATATTTTCATTTATGAAATGAACTCTTTGAAATGGAACGTCCCAAAAAGAAAAGTGGGCTATTTAAAGTGGTACGGAGAAAGAATTTAATAAAGAAATTATGAAATGCAGAAATAATTCATCAACAGTCTTTAATTGATTGTCCACCAAACCCTCACAATAATTCATTTAGAAGCACCGACTGCCGCAATCTATAGTATAAATGGCAAAGGGGGATGAATAGTACAATGAACGGTTTTATCTGTCAAATTTTCTATTTTGTCCACACTAAGTTGTTCCTTTCCCATTTTACCTTTAAAAAATTTTTTTTTTTAATTAAAAAAATATTTTTTTTTTATTTAAAAAAAATAAAAAATACGTGTCCTTGGACACGGCTTTTACTAGTTATTATTAAGATAAAACAGTACCTTAGTACTAAACGCCATATTTATGCAACTTAATAAACACGTTGAGCTAATCTCAATAAAACAGATTAATCATACCGATTATCAATTGTCAACCAAACGCCATATTTATGCAACTTAATAATCACGTTGAGCTCTATCCGATGTTATGACTGGCAACCAAACGGGCTCTTAGGGTTATTTTGATTGATTATTTTTTATTTTGGGCTTATAGTATATTGTCTGAGAGCTGATAATTGCTATCAAAGTTTTTTTTTTTTTTTTTTTTTTTTTTTTTTTGAATATGATAGTTGTATTGAAGTTTTTTTATTTGCTCTAGTAGTGTTACCTTTTTTTTTTTTTTTTTTTTTAATAAAGTTGATTATAAGAGTTTTCTTTTTACTAGGGCTGGCAAAATTTTCTGTTTCTTACCAACCAACATTTGTACCAACCGTACCAATTATAATTGGTACGTAAAAATTTGTATACCCAAATGTTGGTAAGGTACTACCGTACCAATTATGTCAAATTGGTTGGTACTCGGTATAGAAATTTAAATTGATTGATATACCGAGTACCAATTGTAATTTTTAAAAAATTAATTTTCATATATATATATATATATATATATATATATATATATATATATATATATATATATATATATATTTACTTAATTAACCCTAACTCTCTCGGTTCTCACATAACACAAATCAAACAATCGTCCATCGCGCTCTCTCTCTCTCTCTCACGCTCGGTTTCTTACTCACACAAATCAAATAATCGTCTGATCTCGACTATTTCCCCACCGGATTCAACCCCTTAAAAGGGCATACACATGCCGCTGCTGCCGCTTATGACGAAGACGACAACCAGGAGCGTAACCTTGAACCTAGGGTTAGGGTTTTGAAGAATGACAATCGGACAAACAGGTTGCAACTCGTGGTGAGCCCTAATGAGTCGCCAGTCGAGTTCGTTGGCACCAATTATTCAGGTGAGGCGGCGATGCCTCAAATGTGTACTTGTGCGCTTGGGGTTGTAGATAAGCAGACTGACACTCTCAAAATTGTTCAAATTGAAGCTAATAAGGTATATTTCTACTTAATTTTATGTTTGTCTCTTATTAGCATTATGATTATTGTTGTGCTTGGTTGATTTAAGTTTGTTTGAGTAGATTTAAGGTCTTTATTCAGAGTGTTAAAAGTATTATTGTTGGATGCTACTTGATTCTGGAGTTCATACTAGGTTTATAGTCTGTGGTCTCTATTTGAGTGTCTGTATTAGGCTAAAATGGTGTAAAATGAAGTAGAACTATTTGTTCAGCTTCTTCAGCAAACATCACATAAGATTGCTATGATTTCTTCAAACATCTGAATTATAAATGGTTTTGTATGATCTGAATTTATAAATGGTAGAGTCTAGTACCAACCATATCAACCGAGTACCTACCGTACCAACTTTGGTACTGATATAGATTTTCATGTACCAAGTTAAACTTGGTAGGTACACGGTATAAGCAAAATGCAATTGGTATACCTACCAAGCCACCCCTACTTTTTACTCTAAGGCTCCGGTTGTTTCACGGGAACTAACCCCCGAAAAATGATTTCTTGAAAAATATTTTCCGAAAAATGAAAATGCTTTTCGGAAAACATTTTCTGATGTTTGGTGAATCTTAAGAAAACATTTTTCGATGTTTGGTAGTTTCATTAAAGTAACTTTCTAAAGATAAAATCAATACAAACAAAAAAAATGAGGAAAATGTTTTTCGAAAAACAACTTTCTTAGGTAGATGTAAGGAAGTCATTTTCCTTAGAAATCAAGCTCATTTTCCATTGATCCGAAAAATATTTTCCGTTGACTTCATTTTCCGATATTTACCAAACACCGAAAAATAGGGAAAACATTTTTCGAAAAATGTTTTCCCCCAAGCAAACGGAGCCTAATACTTGACTTTCTTAGAGGCAAACCGGTTTTTTAAGTGTATGTGAGCAAATTTTTAGCGCGTGGGCGATTTTGAATAAGCTTGGGGCATTTAATTAGAAAAAGGGGAAAATAACTCACCTTTTTAAAGAGGGGGCAATTATCAAATAGTCCCTCATCCTAATGAAAATAACCACCAAGGACACACATTTTGAAGAAATTTCACCAGGTCCACGCTTTGTAATGACACCCCGTTTTTGATAAAGGCACCCCATGCGACATAAAAGGGACAGCTCGTTGTCCCTTTCCCCCCTGCTTTTTCGTTTTTTTTTCCTCCCAAAACTTTAAAATGAAATATCTTAAAATCTAGAACTCAAAAAAAAAAAATCTGAAACCACCGTTGTTTTCGTATCGTCAATACGAATCAAACTTGTTACATCAACATATAATTTGGAGCAAATTTGAGAAGTTCACAGTTGTTACAAGTTCCAGTTGTTTTTTATAAGTTCACAGTTATTTTTTACATTTGTTCCAATAACAATTAAGAGAAGTTCACAGTTGTTTTAGCTAAATTCATAATTTCTGCATGAAAATGAGTATTATTTACTTAATTTACATATTTTTTTAGTTAAGTTCACAGTTATTTTAGTTAAGTTCATAGTTGTTTTTAGTCTTTTATAACCTTTATTTTGCAATTTTATGAGATTATTTGACCTATTTGTTAAGTTCAATGTTGTTTTTGTTAAGTTCACAATTGTTTTAGTCCTTTATGACCTCTATTTTTTCAATTTTATGAGATTATTTGACATATTTGTTATGTTCAATGTTGGTTTTTATTAAGTTCACAGTTGTTTTAGTTTTTTATGGCCTCTATTTTTGCAATTTTATGAGATTATTTGACATTTGTTATGTTCACAGTTGTTTTTACTTAAGTTCACTATTATTTTTTTAAGTTCACAGTTGTTTTAGTCCTTTTTATGGCCTCTATTTTTGCAATTTTATGAGATTATTTGACATATTTGTTATGTTCACAGTTGTTTTTACTTAAGTTCACTGTTGTTTTTTGTTAAGTTCACAGTTGTTTTAGTCCTTTATGGCCTCTATTTTTGCAATTTTATGAGATTATTTGACATATTTGTTATGTTCACAGTTGTTTTTACTTAAGTTCACTGTTGTTTTTTTGTTAACACAGTTGTTTTAGTCATTTATGGCCTCAAATTTTGCAATTTTATGAGATTATTTGACATATTTGTTATGTTCACAGTTGTTTTACTTAAGTTCACAGTTGTTTTTAGTCTTTTATGACTCTATTTTTGCTTTTTTATGAAAACCTCGAATAATGATTCAAAATTGAAAATAGGAGATATGTGTAATCATTAGTGTTTCTCTCTCTAGAAATCAAAGAAGATGAGAAATTTCAACTTTGAAATTGATCTTTGTTCACAGTTGTTTTTACTTAAATTCAATGTTGTTTTTTGTTAAGTTCATAGTTGTTTTAGTCCTTTATGGCCTCTATTTTTGCAATTTTATGAGATTATTTGATATATTTGTTATGTTCACAATAGTTTTTACTTAAGTTCACTGTTGTTTTTATTAAGTTCACAGTTGTTTTAGTCATTTATGACCTCTATTTTTGCAATTTTGGGATGAAGGATCCACCGGTCATTTTCCCAAAAAAAAAATCTCACCCAGAATGTTTAATTATCTTAAGTTCTATCTAAGCAAAACAAACAGAAAGACAGCACATCAAAAATTTTGCTCCACCTCGAATGTTTAATTATCTTTTTATAGAAAGACAGAAAGACAGCACATGAACAAGTTGTGAAGCATTCGTGAATTGCAACATTAAGAGCAATAGGCCTGATTATGTTGGCTTATAATGGAAATTAGTAGGAATAATGTGCACCTCCAAACCTCTTCCCCTATTCACAATAATCTGGTTATCTATGATATACTCCTTCGTCCGCCTTGAAAGGGCATACAAATTTCCTTTTTGGGCGTCCCATTTGAAAGGGCATAACCCAAAAATGGAAAGTTTTTTATTACTTCTTTATTTGTGGGACCCACTTGTCATACTCTCACAATAAATATCCACTAACTATTCCCTACCCCACTTTCTCTTTCCTACATCACCTTTCACTCATAACATTTATTCCACTATACACTTTTTTCTCTTTCCTACATCACTTTCCTTAATTCCCGTGCAAGGCACAAACTTTGCCCTTTCGAACGGGACGGAGGGAGTATTTGTTTGCATTTCCAAAATCAGGTTATACCTTATTTCACGTATTCTAAGTTAGCCGTACATAATTGCCGTTAATACTGTTTTGAGCAGCAATTTATTGCCTTCTACCATTGTAGAATCCATCACAACAGAAGTGTTTCCAGTTCCAAACCACGTACTTCTTTACTGTTTATATTATGTTTTCTGTAACATCATAATTTAGCTAAAGAAGCTAGGAGCTATGTCATCAATCTTTGGATATACATTGTGATCCTTCAATAATCTTTGAGAGGGATCTCATTGATATGTTAATGTATTTGGAATGTCTATTGTTATGCTACAATTACTTTCTCCTAACTGTGTTATGCAATACTAATAATGTATTTTTACCCCATGATTTTCCACAGTTTGCTTATGGGAAGGAAAATCAAAGACCAAAGAGATTACCTAACAAGAGCAAAACTGAGGTAATAATCAGAAACCACTATTCTATTATGTTTGATCATAAAATGACGACACAATAATCCGGCAAACTCTCTCTCTTTCTCTCCGACGACCCTCTCCTCTCTGGCGAACCCCGTTTAGAAGGATAATTAATCCTATTTTCGTTTGTTCTGCTCCGACGAGCATATCTCTTTCTACGGGCATTATTTTCTGATCTCCACCGTTCAGATTTTGCGTTTAGGTGTCTATAACAATCCCTGTAAATTTGAGCTCAATCCAATGGTTAATGAATTGGGAAATTGAATTTTTCTGGGCCTGATCTGGAAATCAAATCAGCGAGGAATTTAGGGGAAAGGATAATACAAAATGGCGTCGATTGAGTTGTGATTTTAAAGAAGAAATAGAGAGGAAAGGGAGGGTCATCGGAGGTGGAAAGGGAAGGGTCGCCGGAGGGGAGGGAAGGGTCGCCGGAAGGGGAAGGGGAAGGGGAAGGGGAAGGGGAAGGGGAAGGGTTGGTAGAGAGAGAAAGTGAGAGAAGAGAGAGAGAGAGAGAGAGAGGGGGTTAGTTTTATATTTTTGGGTAGGAAGGATTAGGTGGAATTTTGATAATGAAGCCGGATTAGTTGGTTAAATTTCAAAATTCATGTCTTAATTGGTCGTTTGACTTGGGATGGAGGATCCACCGGTAATTTCCCCTTTAAAGAGTTAATGTTAGGTCGGGGGATATTAAAGCGCGGGCGGTTTTGAAGAAGCTTGGGGCATTTATGTCTTTGGGTTTGGGCTTTATAGAAATTAGAAAAATGTCTCAAGTTTTTAAATATATTAGGTGACTTAGGTCGATGGGTATTAGAGTTTATTTTTACGCCAACGTATACGTTTTAGTGCCCTAAAGTTTCACTATATCTAGCTAAAGAAGGTCTTCAACTTTAAAAAACTCACTTAGATTGTGTTAATAGAATTAATCACTTCAAAGCTTGTTGTTTAATATGTTTTTTGGTGTAACTAATTCAAACTAATTATTTCTCCATTAAATAAAGGATAAATTGCATTTTGGACCCCAAAATTTAGGGGGTGTTGCTAAGTCAGGCCCTATTTTATCACTATTTACAATATAGGCTCCAAAGTTGTTATTCTGTTATCATTTTAGGGTTTTAACTAGTTTTGTTAGAAAAATCCATTAAATAATAATGTGCAAGTCACGTGTAATTTAACAGAGTATGTTTTTTAATAAGAATTCTTTCATTGCCGTTTTAATGCAAATAATCCCCCTCCCTCCTAATTCTACTTCACCGTCAACGACAATCCCCCTTTACAATCCCGCCTAAACCCTCCAGCTTCATACAAAAAAAAAGTCTCACTTTCAAGCTCCAAACCCTCGACCACGCCCCTGATTTCCGACCCCTTCCCCTTTTTCCTTACCCTTCCCCTTTCCCTCCCCCCTCAGACGCCGCATCACCTTCCACCCCCCCATTTATGGCATCTATCTAATTAGGCATGCTAATCAAGTATGGAGGAAGAGAGACAACCTTGCCGTTAATGGTCGGAAAAAAGACGAAAATGAAGATAGAGGTGATCGGTCAGAGTGAATTGAACAAATCTGTATCTTCTTATTCGGTCACTGCTCGCTCTAACGAATTTCTTCTTCACTACTGGCCTGATTCAACGAGCTCAAAGGGTTTGCAAATTATGATTTTTTTGAGGTCTCTAGTCTGGGATTAGTGCGAATTCACTTGCAAATTCGAGTTTCGTTAATGGTGGTGGTGGTGGCTAGAGGACGAAAAGTGGGATGGTGGTGTGTCGTAAGTGATGGGTGGGGGCTATGAGATGATTGTAATGGTGGTGGGGAAGGATGAGGTTAGGGAGATGAAGAATAAGGTAGAGTGTGGGACTCTCTCTTTTTATTTTAATCATTTTAATTTAAGAAATTTTATTTCACCCCCTTAATTTAAGAACTTGTTAAAAAACATCATTCGTTAAATGACACGTGACTTGCACGTGATTATGTAACATATTATTCTAACAAAACTAGTTAAAACGCTAAAATGTTAACTGAATAACAACTTTAAAGCCTATATTGTAAATAGTGATAAAAAAGGGTCTGACTTAGGAACACCTCCTAAATTTTGGGGCGCAAAATGAAATTTCCCCTTAAATTAATGGAAAGATACTTTAATTTCTACAATGATGTCTCTTGCTCGTTAAGTAAGGATATTGATGCTTGTTCGTTAAGAAGAATATGTGATGTTTGTTACAATTCAAGATAGGGCTTCACCATTAGTTCGAAGTAATTGAGCAAAAAAAATAAAAAAATCATTAATCAATAAGCATTGAGCGCTTAATTCTATCAAAGACAACATTAGAGTCTTCAACTTAAAAATTCCAGTTAGAATCCTAAAGTAACATTTCTAGCTAAAGAAGGTCTTAACCCCACTGTAGTCCCGTTCAAAACTTAACAAAACTTAATTTGTTCCTTGGATGTTCAAATTTAAGGGGGCAAAATGTCAATTAAACCAAGCCAATTTTTTTATCCGTTTTACCGTGTAATTGTGTTGTTTCGCAAAAACCTAAAAAAGCAACCTAACTCAAAGTTCTCACTTTACGTTCATCTCAACGACGACTTCATTCGTCGGTGAAACAGAAACAAGTAGTGGTGAAGCTAGTTACAGTCCAGGGTGGAGATAGCACATCAGGGGTGGCACCACCACCAAATCCAACCATTCCTCCATTTATCTCTAGCTTTGGTTTTTTTTTTCAAAACAAGGGTAGATAAAAAAAGTCCAGGTTTTAAGTCATTTCAATAATTGTTCTTTCAATTTAATCATCATACTTTATGTTTTGCATAAAAATCACTCTAATTTTAAAAGCTCCTATCGCAATCACAATTGCGTGTCTAATCTGTTATTAATTTGCAATTTTTGGATCCGGATAATAGGTTTTCTAATGTAGAGTGGTTTTGGTGCAAAGAATAAAGTATTCCCTACGTCTCGAAAAATTTGTCCCACTTTGACCATAATTTTATTAATATCTAGATACATTTATGCAGTTCTAAAAAATGTTATTGTTTCACCATTAGAAATACTATCAATAACAATTTTTAGAATCAAATAGAGATATATTGGTTTTCATAAAATTGTTTTCAAAGTTTGTTTGTGTTAACCATAAAAGTCAAAGTAATACAAACTTTTTGAAACTGAGGGAGTATGATGGTTAAAGTTGAAGTTGGTGAAATTATGATGGTTGGAAATGAATTTAAATGGTACGTTAGGGTTAAGAACTTAAAGTGAAATATGTTATGTCTTCCGTTAAATTTTAAATAGTATCGTTAGGATTAAGACCTCTTTTGCTAGAAATGATACTTTCAAGACTTTAAGTGAGACTTTTAAACTTGGGACTCTAAAATGGGATTTTAGTGAAACTTTTCGGCACTAAAACGTATTTTTTTAAATCTTATTATTATGGGCAAATGATAAGTTAGGGTTTAAAGTTTAGGGGTTGTGTGCCAATTGGGGCCCGGTGTTTCAATTTTGTCAATTTAGTGTTCAAAGGTTCAAAAGCTAGTCAATTAGGGGTTTTCTGATAAGATTGTCAAAAAAATCATTGAGTCATCACGTGCCTTGCACATGCGACTTAACTGATGTTACCGGGGTTATGATTCCCAATTTACCCTTCATTCCAGACACTAAATTGACAAAATCCTAAGTTTGAACCCCAATTTAGGATTACTCCCTAAGTTTGGACCCCACTTGTGTAACGCCCCCAAACGTTAGACCTTGTTTTGTCATTTTATCAAAAAAATCTCTATTGTAATTAAGTTACACCTCTCCAACCATTAAAACATGCACCTCTTCATCTTATTTATCTTCCAACAACACCCGCCAAACATTTAAACCATGCGCAAAGCGCTAATTACACACACCCATTAGAAAAACACTCACGCATGGTGCGCGATTGACACATGCCAGCACGAAGAAAAAAATTCATCTGCATAAAATTATAATTTGCTCTTCGTTTCTCTAAACCGTCACCATTCCACTCAATCGTTGTTGTACCAAAATGAATACTTGTTGCCCCACTCCTATAATTGAACTATCTATACTCGAATCTTGGATTTATTAACCAAATTTGGACACCAAGAGTATATTACAAATTTGCTTTCATTTGTTTTTTAGTAATAGTTGATAATTCTTTATCATTAATTTATAAACAATTACATTTATTTTACGCTACAAAACATATAGCCTTGAAGATAAAGTCTTATAAAATCATATGAAAGAAAGAAATTCTTTTGAAAAAAATGACAAAATTCCAAAGTTAGGAAACGTTTTCAAATTGTTGTCTAAAGTTTGGGGGTAGTCTCAAATTAGGATCTAATGTTTGGATTTTGTTAATACACGGTCTGAATTTATAAAATATTATTATTTTGTGGTTTTACCCATATGAAAAGACCAAACTAACCTTACAAGTTTTGTATGAGTGATGAATTAACGATTTTTCTAACAATTTCGTTAGAAAATTCTTAACTGAACAACATTGTTAATTTTGAATCTTAAATTGACAAAATTGAAACATCAGAAGAACTTGGTTGACACACCCTAAAATTTGAAACCTACTTTGTCAATTTCCTATACTCTTTGTCCCATTATAAATTAAATACTTACTATTTGAACTAGAATTGATGAAAGATGTTAGTGAAGTAGGTGTGTAGGTGTATGAGTATAAAAATGAGATAAAAGAGAGAAAGTGAATTAGAGAATAATAAGTAAATTATGCCAAAATCTTTAAAAAATGCATTTTTTCTTAAGATTAGAAAAAACGTGTTTTGATTCTCCCGCTAGTGTCAGTGTTAGAGTAATAAAGTGTCAGTTTAAAAAGTGTTAGTTCATGTATTATTAAGTGTCAGTGTAAAAAAGTGTCAGTGTTGTAACAAAGTGCCAGTGTAAAAAGTGTCGGTGCATGTATTATTAAGTGGCAGTATTAGTGTAAAAAAGTGTCAGTGTAACAAAGTGACAGTGTTAGTGTAACAAAGTGCCAGTGTAAAGATTGTCAGTGCATGTATTATTAAGTGTCAGTGTTAGTGTAAAAAGTGACAGTGTTAGTGTAACAAAGTGCCAGTATTAGTGTAACAAAGTGGCATTGTAAAGTGTGTCAATGCATGTATTATTAAGTGTCAGTGCAGGATAAAAAAGTGTCAGTGCTAGTATAAAAAAGTGTCAGTGTGAAGAGTGTCAGTGAATGTATTATTAAGTGTCAGCGTAAAAATGATTTTTCCTTAATTTTAGAAAAAAAATGCATTTTTTATAAGAACAACTCGTAAATTATTGTTATTAGTATGATATGTAAATTCTATTAATATAAAATAATAAAATATTTACTCTCTCCGTCCCATAATTAATACCTTACCCATTTTGATATTTTGGGCATCCCACTTTAAAATCACACTTTCCTAAAAAGGAATTTTTTTAATACTTCTTTATTCATGGGACCTACTTGTCATACTCACAACAACTATCCACTTACTATTCTCTATCCCACTTTCTCTCTCCTATCCACTCACAACTCCTACTTTAATAATATTATATACTCCCTCCTCCCAGTTCAGTGTAAATTTTTGGTCAACTTTGACCAACTTTGACCAATAATTTAAGGCCATAATAATGATCCTAATAAAAATTCAAAAAATGTTATTGTTAATATTATTAAGCGTGATACAATAACAAATTTTTAAATTTTTATTAGGATCATTATTATGGCCTTAAATTATTGGTCAAAGTTGATCAAAATTGATCAAAAATTTACACTGAACTGAAACGGAGGTGGTATATTCACTTTTTATTTTTCATTCTCAACCGTAAATGAATTACTTAATATGAGACGGAGGGAGAAAATATATTTTAAAGAGTGTGTAGTTAATAATAGTTCATTAGAAAAGTGAGTTGTAATTTGTAATGAGACTAGTGAGTGAGTAGTTATGAGGGTCTCGAATTATCCTCTACTACCGCCGTTGCCATGGATTCGCGTGAGCTGTCGCTCCGAAAAAGACATCGCTCAGATCTGAGAGAATAGTTTTAGAGGGAGACTGAATCACCAATTCCGGTTGTCTCAAGTCGGAGGCAGAGTAGATCTTGAGCTATCTCTCTGTTCTTGGGCAATCTCTCTTTTAACCATAAATCTTTCTACTGTAGTTGAAAATAAGCTAGAATTAGTACTCGTCTAGTGAGTTTTCTCGATTTTGAGGCTCGAGTTCACATTAAACTCGGCTTGACTCGGTTGCAAAATCAAGCTTTCATTCCCCGCCGAGCTTGATGGATGGATTGGAGTCAACAACCAAGCTCTATTTCTTTGATGGAGATTTCGTTGGTTTGGGTGGATTTGGGAAAAAAAGGTAATATACTCTTTTTCTTTAATTATTGTGTAAATATATAGGGTTTTGGATAAAATTTCAGATCTGTGTTGACAAAATCAAGCTTTCATTTGTGATCTGTTGTATCTGTTTCCATTTCTTCATTGTTTATCGCAAAATTGGTAGTTAGATTGTGATTTTTTTTTACTTGTATAACGAAATATGGAAATGAGTTTGTTGTTTTTGCTATAGTTGTTGATAGTTAGGGCTTGTGTGTATTAATTGTGACTATAGATTTTCTATGCATAAGGAGTTCATAGTTCTATGGCTTAGGGATTTGAATTTGGTAGGTGCCCGAACATTGCTCTCTTTGGGGCTATCAGTGATTCTGACTCATAGCCTCCTGGTTAGAAATAAACCCAATTACAATTTGTCAAAATGGTTAATCGTCCATGACTCTTGGGTTATTCAGTCAAGTAACCGAAAGCAGGGGGGGGGGGGCAATTAACTTCAATGTTTATATATAATTAACTTCAAGATTAACACGAGTGGTGCGGTTCAGCGGTAGAAGGGGTGAAGTTAAAGACTTTGGTGTTTCCTTTCAAATCCATGTTCGAGCCCTGCTATCTACATTTTCAATTAATTTTATTTGTCCTCCATCTTTGCTATTCTCTCTCTCTCTCCATTTCTTTCTCTTAACAACTTTGTTTTTCTCTTTCTCCTAATTTCCTCACATTTTTTCAATCTTAATTAATTAGTTAGGCTTTTCCCATTTTTTTTTTGTTTTTGGTCTTTCTTCCTATTATCCCAAGTTTAATTAGCAAATTTGAATTTCTTTTTTGTACGAGTAATATATTTTAATAAATTGTTTGCGTTAAATACTTCAACATTATTTCAATCGTTCTTTGAATTACTTACTTTTATCATTTTTTTAACTTTCTTAATTCTTTACATTTTTAACTAAAATACATTGTATTTCATGGATCCGACCCATGTAAATATGAATTGGCCTCACGATTTGAATGACTTTTTTCACTTAGCTCATAATCACAAGTAAGTATTCTCATTTGATTTATGTTTTTTGTTTTTTTTTAATTCTCAATACTCCCTCCGTCCCATTGATACGTTTACCAATTTGACTTTTTGGTCAACTTTAGGATCATTTTAACGAAGACTTTATAGATTTTTTTTATCCTAACGAAAACTTTAGAATTATAAAATGACTCACCATTATGAATACTCTCAATAACATTTTTTTAAAGTTTCATTAGGATAAATTTTCTATAGTCTGGTTACTATCAATGAAAAGTGTTTGACAACTTTTCGTTGCCCCTGCTTGTTGTTACCATATTTTATATTCCTTTCAGATAGCTATAACTTTCTCGCCTAGTTTCCTAAACCCATAATCTTTATCCCTTTGACAACTTTATTATTTTGGTACTATTAACGAAAAGTATTGTCTAACAGGGTAACCAGTACTTGCTCCATTTAAGCTGGTACACAAATATAGGAACAAAGTTATATTATTTATTTGTATTTAAGCTTGATTGGTCAGTCCTATCTCTCAATTGAAATTGAATGCTGCCATAGCTCATATTGAAATACTTAATTAAAATGATGAAATTGTTTGGTCATGGTGATTGTGATAAGTTTCACTTTTCTCATGTTTTAGGCCTGATGTGGTTACTTTCTAATGCCATTTCCATTGCACGAGAGCACTAGTCCATCCACATCAGCCAATTTTCCCACCCCTTAGTAATCTTACCATACTGTATCATGAGTATGGATGTGTTAGAACTTAATTGTGTATTATTATTTTCCCTTTATGAAACTTTCAACCAGACCACTCTATTATTTATCTTTATCCTATGTAGCCATTAAGACATTACGTCCATTTCCAGCACAAAAATAGCCTGCTCTGTATGAAACTTTGAACCAAACAAATTTCAATTTTGTTTGAACTTGCTAAACTTTGAACCAAACAAATTTTAATTGTCTGAGGCAGAAGAAAAGTCCGTTGTTTTGATTTGGACATAATTAACACATCGTTAGTGACAACTAAAGGAGTATATTAGTAACCACTTGGTGAACACATGAGCAAGTTTGTTAGTAGTACCTACTATCTTCAAGTGATTTCCTCTTCACTTTTCAGAAAATGACACAAAAACATATTCATAATCATTACTACTACTCCTATACCAAAAATAACATCAATCATGAAATACTCCCTCATTCCCTAAATGAATGTCCAAAATTTTCAAAAGAAAAATGAATGTCCAAATTTTAAAGAAGTTAAATCTAGTTTTATGTGTTCCAAAACACAAATATTATCCTACTTTTGGTACAGCATGGTTAGATCACTAAGGGCTTTTATGTAATACCTCCGTCCCATAATGAATGTCCAAAAAAATCAAATTTGCTCTTAAACACTTTTTGGACTTACATTTTGGGACAGAGGTAGTACTTATAGTGCTAAACATGCTCAAGTTTAACCATTTTGCAAATATCTCTCAAAAAAGTAAAATCTGGACATTCATTTAGGAACGGAGGGACTAGCAGCATACCAGTTCAACAACTTCTTCAGGGCTTGCCCATTTTCACTCGTAGAATTCTGTGTCCGCTTCCCCACTTGCTAAGTGTATCTCACTTTCATCCTTCATCATTTTCATAAGATATCTGTTAATAGGGAAATTACTTTCTTATTTCAACAATTGGCATTCAACAGTAAGGTGTACATATTATTTTGCATAAATATTTATATTCTGTTATATGAACTTGTACATTTTGCAGTAATTATTATTTTCCCTGTATGAAACTTTCAACCAGATCGCTCTATTATTTATCTTTATCCTATGTAGCCATTAAGGCATTACGTCCATTTCCAGCACATAATACCCAGCCTAAAGCTCTCTTTCTCCTACACTAAGTCTTGGTAAAAAGGTCAAATTTGTAAACATATCAATGGGACGGAGGTAGTATTTCAGTTTGTTTTAATTGTTTGCGTTTGATGTCTTTCTTTTCAGGAATGAGAACATATTACATCACCATTGTGGGATAGCCTCCCCGTTGACCAAGCTTAATTTTCTCATAAACTTTCACACCTATCACGGCATGCTATTTGATAGATTTGGACAGGGCGATCATGGAGTGGCCTTTCGACGGCATCTTGATACAAAACTCAATAACTTGAGAACATGGCACCACACGGTGAACAATCACGCTGATTTGCATCCGCGAATGCTCTCAATTTTCAAATTTCTTAATTATACCAATTCGCCATGTGATTTGTATCGCTTTTTGGCAAATTGCAGGCGACACCTTTGTGATGTATGTTTTTCTTTTAATGATATTAGTTATTTTTTTTTTTTTTTAGTTATATTTCCTTACTCATATTAAGCCTCTGTTATTGTTGTTTCTTCATCACAGCTTGGACCGGTACAAGGAGTGACTGTGGAAAGTGTTTTTTCAGTGGAAGACATAGCAGCGTTTATAAATGATGTTTTCCCAGAAGCTACTTGCTATCTTCAACGAGAATTGTTTCGGGAGAACGAGGAAGCATTTAATTATCTCATGGAGTAAGTTAACTATTATATTTTATGCTTAAAATAATAAATTTTGTGGTTCAGTATGTTAAAATTGTGTATGTTTCCTGCAGAGGCAAGTGAACTTGTGTATTGAGGCTGCATGGGGACTTGCGCATTGAGGCTGCATTTGCACCTGTTGGCAGTGTTCTAAAAGACCCCGCCTAAGGGCGCCTAGGCCCCGCCTAGGCGCTAGGCCCCTCTCCAACGCCTAGTTTTAAGTCCCGCCTAGGTCTCGACTAATCCCGATTAATCCCGACTAGTTCCCGACTAATTTCCGCCTAGGCGCTAGGCCCGACTCCGCCGCCTAGCATCCACCTAGCGCTTTTTAGAACCTTGCCTGTTGGACTTGTTGAATGTTTAGTAATACCATCTTTTTAGTCAGTTTGGTTTATCTCTGGTGTTAAAAACAATTGAAAGATACTGTATGTGCTTTCCTGGTACAATTGCCTGTATTGGCATTTTTGCTTAGATTGTAATAGCTAAAATGGTGAATTTTATTGTGTTAGTGTTTGCACCAAACATTTCCAACATTTTGCTTTACATCTTATACTATTAAATAAGAATATGCTTGAAATATTCATTATTATTATACAAGCATCCTAGCAATTTGTTTGCCCGTGGCAAAGTCAAATAAAGGGCCCCATTTAATCAATATATTTTTGCTAATGTTTTTTTAGTATAGTAAGTAACTCTGTGTATAATTACGTACATGTGTATAATAATTGAAAAATAATTGACATTTAAAGAGTTTCATATTATTGATATGGTATGAATTGGTTTTGTGTGTGTGTGTGTGCCAGGAAAGGAATTGCCAAAGTGAAGATGAAGCTTTAATTTACATGGAAGAAGATGGGTTGGGTGGGGGGTTTATTGTGTAAATATATACTCCTTATTTCAGTTTATACCCTTTTATATTTTCTAATAGTTGATTTTCCTCTTTTACCCTTGAAAATATAGTCACATGCACGGCACATGCCCACTTAACTGAAAAAAATGAATGTCGTTAGCCCCAGGTACCACGGATGCAAAAAAAAAAATCATAGTTCAGGTATGTCAGATGCAAAAAAAAAAAGTTTGGGTATGAAATCCATAAAACCTGTATAGTTCAGGTACTATTGGTGCAATTTTGCCTAACAAAAAAAAAAAAAAATTACTAAATGATAAAAAATTTACCAATTTCCTTTTTTTCCAAGAACAAAGATTGAATTACTGATAAATTCAGATGATTATAAAGCAAAATGCAATAGCAATTCAATCACAAATAGTAAAATTTATGAAAATTTGAGTACCTGAGTGATCCTAAGAGGCTTCAACAGCTTCTTTCTTGACATCAATCAAAGAAGAATCTTTGGAATTCAATATCCTAAGTGGCTTCAGACTTCTTATCAACAATTTTCGTAGCGAAGTCTCAGAGAGAGAGCGAGATATTGAGGGAAAGCACAATTTCAAAGTGCTTCCAACTTCAAGGAAAATAGAAATAGGAAAAAGGAGATAGAAACAGAGAGAGGGGTTATCCTAATCTGAGTTTTGTTGTATGTGGGGGAGGACAGATCGCGGCCGTTGATCACTTCTTTTTTAAAGGAGCGATGATAAAAAAAGAGCATTTATATATGAAACTAGTCATACCACCCGTGCATTAAATACACGGATAAATAAATTTGATAAATCAATTATTTTATTGAGGTAGATGTGAAGTTATAAATTTTACATTTATTACATTTATAAAGAGAGATTGAGAAATGTATTTGACCAAATTTTTAGCAAGGGAAGAGTTTTGAAGGAAAAAGCACGTTACTTAAAGATAAAAATAAAAAAGATATTGAAATGTACTCTACGACTTAAATGAGACTGCCACATACTGTGCGGCGGACACTGTTCACCAGTGATGACGTCATAATTAATTTTTTTTTTGGAAAAAAAAATTCCCACCAAATTTTTCTCAGCTTCAAAATGTAACACTTTTACTGAAAAAATATAACACTTTTTCTGAAAATATTTTTTCCTACAAAAACCAATGCAACACTTTTAAAAAGAAATGTAACACTTTTTTATTTCATGAAAATGTAACAATTTTCTTCTAAAATGTAATTTTTTTTTAATATAATGTAACACTTATAATGAAGGAATGTAACACTTTTTAAAAGAAATGTAACACTTTTTTATTCCATGAAAATGTAACATTTTAAAAGAAAAACTGTTACATTTTAAGAAATAAAAAGTGTTACTTTCTTTTATTAAAAGTGTTACTTTGCTGCCATTCCTTTCCTGATAGCTGCAGCAGTAAATAAATCAAGTAAAGATTCATCAGCAAAAGTAGAACACTCATCAAGAACTTGAGGTATAGAGATCCAGATTCAAAACATGAAAAATGTAGTAGCCATAATAGCATTTGAAACATGGTTACACATGAGATAGAAGTAAAATTGAATAAACTATCACCAACCTTGTGCAATACAATGTCAAAAGGGCCTTGATCAGAAAGAGGCTTGCTTTGGTCAATAGCAACAAATAATATCCCCTTATTCCTGTAGCCCACACAACCAAAAGATGAGGTTAGCAACATATCCACATAAGAAAACCAGGGGATCAGCAATGATAATAGATACATTTAGATTAAGAGAAATGCAATAACTAAAATACAGGAAGAAAGGAAAGAATGGCATCATTTTTTCTTTCAGAATACAATTTTGCAGGTTTTGGAAGTAAGGCTTTGTTGTTGTTGTGGTAATCAATTTTGCAGATGCAAAACTGCCTATAAATGCTAATAAAAAAATGAAATAGTGTTCAGGTTCCATGCGTACTATTCACATCACACGATTTTGTTCACAGGATTGTTTTTGTTGTTTTCCTCTAAAGACATCTCATAGACACTGCAGGTAAAAAGGAATGATTGATAACACATAACTAACGAGTCAATTCAAGTACCATCGAGCACCCGATCTTCCCATATTCTATAACAAATAAATATGGGGGGGGGGCAAAATATGAACATTGCAGATAATAAGGATGAAAGTAATTTCCCGTGTAATCTTGCCCCCCCCTCGGGCAATTCCTGGCTCCGCCCCTGACCGAAAGCAAGAATAAAGAAGAGGGATTTACCATATAATCCCTCTAACAAAATAATACTACCTCCTATTAGGACAAGTTGTATTTTGCTTAACCAAATAGTCTCTGTAATTCAAATGACACTCGTGTCCCTGTTCTTTCGTTTATATTTCAATTTTGCCATTGACTAATTACACGGCACGTGTAAGCGACAGGGTGAATATTAATACCTTTTCAACCGCCAAAACACCAAAAGGCGTCTTCTAGAGCTTCTCTCTTTACGCCTCTCTCTATCACTAGAAACTGCCATAGTTGAAGCTTAGAAAATTCATATTTTCGTCAATTTCTTTATCACATTCATCATCAACCAAAAGGCAATGCATCAACTCTCAAAAAATTTAAGTTCTCTTGTTTTTTTGGTCCAGATTTCATAAGATTCTTAGTATTTTTTGATTATTAAGTAAATGATTTGAAATGTTATTTATTCTCCGTTATTGTAAGTATATTATTTATGTTTCAAGTGTTTTTTTGTGAATAAATTTTCAAATATGAGTGAGAAATGACTAGACCTATTTTATTTTCAGTTATTTTGTTTAAAAATACATTTTGGTCATAAATGTAAGAGTATTTGTTTAATATTGTGTATGAGTTCTCAAATGTTTTCAGATTTTTTTCTCAGTTATTTGTTGTTAAAATCATTATTTGCTTTTGTAGTTATAAGTTCTAAGTTGTGTTCTATTTGTAAGATCTCAGTTGTTTTCTCAATTTTTTTTTTGAGGAAAAGTCTGATTTCCTCATAAAAAAAAATGAGAACTGGAAAGTTCTCAACAGTTTTTATGAATAAATCAATATTTTTATAAGTTCTCAATTGTTTTTATAGTTTTTATGAGTAAAAAGTCTGATTTCTTCATAAAAATAATGAGAACTAGGAAGTTCTCTCTTTTTCTTTTTCTTTTTTTTTTTTTTTTTTTTTTAATTCTCTATTGTTTTCATTAGTAAAAGCTTATTTTAGTGTTTTTAGTGATTTTGTTTTATATTAGTGTGTTTTATGCATAAGTTCTCAACTGTTTTCTCAGTTTTCAATATCAATGTTGAAGTTGAAACTATTCGTTTTGAGACTTCAAAAAATACGAAAATGAAATCAGGGATCTTACAAATGAAAAGGAAAAATTGGTTGGTGAGATGGAGGAGATTTTTACTTCAAAGGTTGAACTCGAGAAGAAATAGTCCGATATTTTGAAGGAAAAGAAGGAAGAATTTGAGAAAAAAAATGGAAGATGCTTATGAAAGAATTACAAATTTGGAGAAGGAAATGAAGGAGAAGGAAATTCAAAAGGAAAGAGAGATGGATGAGTTGAGGATTGTTCATGAAGAATGGGTTCAGAATGTGGAAAAAAGTTATGCAGAATTAAGCAATGATGAGAAGTTGAAAGCTGCTAATGAAGAGATGAAATTTCTGAAGGATTTGAACACAGACCGGAAATTTACAATTTTTGCAGAAAAAGAAGAAATGAAAAAAGTTTTTGAAAAACTATTGAAAGAATTTCAAGAAAAAGTAGAGAGGCTTGAAAAGGAAAATGAGGATTTGAAGTGTGAACTTAGAAAAAGGATGATTGTTGGTGTTTTTGTGGAGAGAGAAGCTGCAAAAGACAGTGTTCTTTCTCGAATTCTAAGAGTGAAAGTAAGGAAAAGAATAGCAAAGGAGGTAGATGACATTACAAGAAAGTTGGTTATTACGGCACTCATTTACGGCGAGTGATACGTGTCCGCCGTATATAATTAATATATACGGCGGAATACACAACCGCCGTATATATTTCTTATATACGGCGGTGTAAGCCGCCGTAAATACGTTGTATACGTACGTTTGACATATATGTATATGAGATTGAAGTTATATACGGCGGTATATTAGTATCCGCCGTAATAGTTAAGTATATTCGTCGGTTGACACGCGTTTGCCGTAAATAGTGCACAATATTTACGGCGGCGTATAATATCCGCCGTATATAGTAATAAATATCGGGAATCCAAATTTCCAACTCTCAGTTTCACGCAAAAACCATCTCTCTTCTCTCCTTTCTCTCCTCTAGGGCAATCCAACAATCCCCTTCCTAGCTCTAGCTCTGTTCTCTCTCTCTCCTCTCCCCAAATCGGCGTTCCCTCTCTCTCCGTTCACCGCCACCAACAATGCTCGAAATCGCCTTACCGGAATTCTTAAAGTTCGATTTCTCCGGTCTTCCTCTCTCTCTAATCGCCTCAGCTCCAAAACCTAGCGACGTGTTTTCTTAGAACAACGAATCAGCAGGTATAAATTTCTTTCTCCCTTTTCTGATTTACTTTTATTTTTTACATTCTTTATTCTTTGTTGGTGTTATTCTTTGTGTTGTTCTTTATTGTTGTTGTTGTGTTGTTCTTTATTCTTGTTGTTCTTGTTCTCAACTGAATCTGTAGTTTGTGTGCTGAAATTTTAAGAATAATCAAAAGGGTTTTGTTGGGATTTTGTGAATGATGATAAATGTACAGGGAATTGGGGTTTTGATCTTGATTTTCATCTTTGCCATAGTTGGGGAAGCTCAGATAAATCAGTTTTTGATAAATTGTGGGACTAATTCCAGTTTAACTGTGGATGGTCGGAGATGGGTTGGTGATGTGACGACCCCAACACTAGGCACTAATTTTAAATATTATAGTATATGCTTTTAATATTTATGTTAACTTTATGTGTTCAATTATGTCTTTAAATTCTTAATTTAAGATAAATTGGGTGAGAAGTAAATTTAGAATCTTTTGAGAATTTATTGGGTATTAAATAAAGAAACTTGGGGAAATAATAAAAATGGAAATTTGATAAATAGTAAAAGGAGGTTAATTGGGTAGGATGAAATATTAGGATAAGGGTTAATTTTAAATTTGAAGTGAAAGCCTAGATATTTTGGGTGGGGGGCCATTAGAGTCTTCCACTCCCTAAGCTTGCCATGTGTCCAATCCCTCCCATCCTCTTACTCCCTCCTTCCTCCTCCCTCCTTCATTCATCTCATACTCCCCTAGAGAAAGCCTTAGAACCTCCATTGAAGCTCCGATTTCCAAGTCTTGAAGCTAGCCATTTCTCCACCATTTTCAAGTTCAAGAGTATTTTTGAAGTTGGATCATCTAGAAGAATCAATCAAGTTAGAAAGATCAACCTCCCATTATAAAACCCCAAGGTGAGTTGTTATGATTCCCTTCCTCTACTTGTCCATGAGCTCTTTAAATATTATCCTTGTTCTTATGATGCTTATTTTTTGCCTTGGAAACTTTAATGGAAGTTGGATGATTGATAAATGAGATTGGTTGAAGTTAGGGTTCAAGGAAGACAATCTAGAGGGTTTGAAATGGGTGGAATATGTAGTGATAAATAATCTAGGATTACTTTGTTTTGGGTTTACATGTTTTAGGTGAGGCTTGGTAGAGCTAAGGCATCCTTTGATGTTCATGTGACAAGCAATGGTAGAAGGAAAGGAAAACTAGGTTCAAAAAGGGTAAAAATCTTAGAATGGGCTGGATGGAGACTTGGGCGGTCGCCCATGGGGGGCTTGAGCGGCCGCCCATCACGCCAGCAACTTCACTTTGCCTTGAAACTCCTCCTGGGCGGTCGCCCAAGAGGTCTGGGCGGTCGCCCATCGTGGCAGAAACTAGGATCCTCTTCGAAAATCCACTTAGGCGGTCGCCCAAGTGGTATGGGCGGTCGCCCAAGGCCCCAGAACCCAATTTTAAATCTGAACTAGAATTGATTAGTAAATTTGTTTGACCACTTATAAATTGTGACTTCCACTTGGTAATTGAGTTTGAACCTTCATAGAGGCCTTGTATCGTTGTATATGGAATGTGTAGGGTGGGTTAATGATACCTCGTTCCCTTATTTGATATTAAATACATTGTTGATGTTGTTTAGTGTATTCATAAATTGTTGCACTTTAATATTGATTGGGCATGAGTATATATTACCATGTGGCTATTGTTTATCCCTTTTTGTGGATTATATTTCAAGTAACTATTATGTGCTTGATAGTTGTTAATCAGCTGATATTGGGGGTATAATATAATACGATCAATTATGGAAGTGTGACCTAATGTGATCGGATTATGTTATACCTGTGACCGTCCCCTCCTGTGGCCACAGGTTGGGGTTATAGCATCTGTATTGAGCCAAAAGCCTTACAGAGTTGCTACTATCTTATCTGGTTCCCTGAAAAATGGGTCTTATAAGATGTGAGTATTGCTTAAGCAGCTCACTTAAGATTGGAGTATTATTATACCCAATGTTGTACGACTACTGTTCAGACGGGAAAAGGTAAACCAAGGTAACGTAAGGTGTTTACGGGTTTTCCAATGTGTTATGTGTTGCAACTATTTGGCATATTGTTGCATTCATAATAGCTTGCTGAGATTTATTCTCACCCCTCTCCCTTTACTGTTTTAGATCCCGAGACAGGCGGCCCGGCCAAGTAAGGACGGAGAGGAGTTTGGAAGTGAACTTTTGGGTATTGTCGGGGTATGTATAGGTTGGCGTATAAAATGTATTTTGGTAATTCCTTCATGGAGTTTGTAATTATAAACTTTAATTTCTACGTCATAACCTTAAATCTTTTGTAACTAAACAGTGTTCGCTTTCCAAGTTGGTCAACTCCTCCTCCAATGTGGAGTGGAGTAGAGTTCTTTTGAAATGTTATGTTATAAATGTTTATATTTGAAAGTCAAAGCAAAGTTTTAAAAGTTTAGTGTATTTGGGTTAGTTTGAGGATGCTCCAACTCGGGACATGTGTAGGTTCCGGTCGGGGTCCTCACAGTTGGTATCAAAGCTCGGTTAGAATTCTCGGGTAGAGTCTAGTTGAGTGAGAGTGTGTGATAACTGACGTTGAGTGTTTAATGCAGGAGTTTGTTATAATGGCGGGAAATGATGGTGATCAGAATCGGGCTTTGGGTGATGTTGGTAATCCGAATGCCGAAATGATGGATATGTTCCGAGTGTTTCTTCAGAATATGGCAAATCGTAATCAAGGTAGGCAAAGCAAGAAGGCGAGACAAAGGGCAGCATGGTCTAGAGAAGTTCGTGAAGATGTCCCCTCCTAGCTTCAACGGAGATCCGGATCCGGTGAAGGCTGAGAGGTGGCTTGAGGCTATGAATAAGATTTTCGCGGCTATGGAGAGTTCGGATGCAGAGAAGGTGAGATGCGCCGTTTTCAAGTTGGAAGGACCCGCTGAGCACTGGTGGCAGGTAGTGAAGGATGGTTGGGATCGGGACTTGACACCGCAGACTTGGGAAAATTTCACACGCAAGTTCCGGGATCACTTCGTTCCGATGGTTACTAGAGACAAGAAGGAAGTTGAGTTTCTGAAACTGGAGCAAGGGACCATGACTATAGCGCAAAGATTCAGCAAAGTTCACAGAGTTAGCCCGATATTGTCCCCATTTGGTGCCGGATGAGGAGAGGCGGATCTACCGGTTTGTGAAGGGTTTAAGGGTGGAGTTCCGGAAGCAGCTATTGACGCATAACTTTGCCAACTTCCAAGCAGCCGTGAATATGGCGTATCGGATTGAGAATGACATAGAGGAGCATCGGGGTAAAAATGAAGGCGGTAACAGAAATAGATTCCAAGGTCAAGGTTCGGGACAGAATAGAGCGCAGCCAAGGACTTTCACTCCGGGAGCAAATCGAGGAGGAAATGTGGCGGCTCCGGCAAATCGTTCGACTCCAGGTCAGTTTGGGGCAGTGTGCGGATATTATAAGAAGCTAGGGCATTCGGAGGATAAGTGTTGGAGCAAGCAAGGAAAATGTTTGGAGTGTGGGGCGACAGGCCATTTCCGGAAGAATTGTCCCAGGTGGCAGAATAAGCAAGCTTCGGGTACCGGATTCGGGGGACAAGGTAGTGGTGTGAAGAGAGATGTTGACGGGAAACCCAAGGATAGAGTCCAAGGTCGAGTGTTTGCCTTGGGTCGAGGAGAGGTCGATCCTAATGCCGTCATTAGAGGTATAGTTCCTGTCTCAGGAGTTAAGGCCCGCATTCTTATAGATCCCGGGTCTTCCCATTCATTTGTGGCATCTCATTTTGCATTCTCATTGCATATTTTGCCTGAATCTATGCCTTATGTGTTGGAGGTCTCTACTCCTATGGGAGAGTGCCTTGCATCTTCTCTGATATATCGTGGTTGTGATGTGACTATATGTGGGCATGTATTGCTGGTGGATTTGGTCGAATTACCAATCCGTGATTTTGATGTGATCCTTGGGATGGATTGGTTGAGTCAGTGTCATGCTTTGGTAGACTGTCGTAGAAAGCGAGTCTCATTTGCTATGCCTGATGTGCCTACTTTTATATTTGATGCGGATAGATCTATGTTCGGTTTACATGTTATTTCTGCTTTAAAGGCTAGGAAGATGCTATCTAAGGAGTGTGCGGGTTACTTGGCTTATGTGGTAGATTCCAATAAGAAGTCTCCCGAGTTAGCTCATGTCCCGGTTGTTAATGAATTTAGTGATGTGTTTTCTAGTGAGTACTCTATGCCTCCGGATCGTGAGGTAGAGTTTTGTATTGACTTAGTGCCCGGTACCGCTCCTATCTCTAAAGCACCCTATAGAATGGCTCCGGCCGAGTTAAAAGAGTTGAAGGTCCAATTGCAAGAATTGCTAGACCGGGGTTTCATTCGTCCTAGTGTGTCTCCGTGGGGAGCACCGGTCTTATTTGTTAGGAAGAAGGATGGTACCTTACGATTGTGTATTGACTATCGTTTGTTGAACCAAGCCACCATTAAGAATAAATATCCTCTTCCGCATATAGATGATTTGTTTGACCAACTTCAAGGTTCCGTTATCTACTCTAAACTTGATTTGAGAAGCGGATACCATCAGTTGAAGATTAGACCGGATGATATTGCTAAGACAGCTTTCCGTACTAGATATGGTCATTATGAGTTTGTTGTGATGCCTTTCGGGTTGACTAATGCTCCAGCCGTTTTTATGGATATGATGAACCGCGTCTTCAAGCCTTATCTTGATAGCTTTGTGGTGGTGTTCATAGATGATATTCTTGTTTACTCTAAGTCCCGGGAAGAGCATGAGAAGCATTTGAGGATTGTCTTGTCCGTTCTTCGTGAGAAGCAGTTGTACGCCAAGTTCAACAAGTGCGAGTTTTGGCTTGAGCAGATTTCTTTCTTGGGGCATGTTGTGTCGAGTTCGGGAATTTCCGTGGATCCTTCAAAAATTGAAGCCGTGGTTAATTGGAAGCAACCTTCGACTGTGACTGAGATTCGTAGTTTTCTTGGTTTGGCGGGGTATTACCGAAGGTTTATTGAGGGGCTTTCTCGGATTGCTACTCCATTGACTAGGTTGACTCGAAAGGATGTATCATTTATATGGGATTCCAAATGTGAAGAAAGTTTTAATGAGTTGAAGAAGAGGTTGACGACGGCTCCTGTTCTTACCCTTCCGGATGGTTGTGAAAATTTTGTGATCTATAGTGATGCCTCGAAGGCGGGGTTGGGTTGTTTTCTAATGCAAAATGGGAAAGTTATTGCGTATGCCTCTAGGAAGTTATCACCGGCGAAACAGAATTACCCTACTCATGATATGGAATTGGCGGCGATCGTGTTTGCGTTACATAAGTGGAAGCATTACCTTTATGGGGCGAAGTTTGAGATTTTTACCGACCATAAAAGTTTGAAGTATTTATTTACCCAAAAGGAGTTGAACAAACGACAAAGGAGATGGCTTGAGTTCTTGAAGGATTTCGATTGTACTCGAACTACGAAAGGCTAACGAAATCCCCAGCAAAGTTAACGGAATCCCAAAAGCCAGCGGAATCTCGAGTAGTACTCGAACTACGAAAGGGCTTGATTCCCACTAGGGATACGTAGGTAGCCTATCATTAGGTCCAGCCCCTCGACCAAAACGGTCACCCTATCCTTCGGCAGCAGACAAAGTCCACCGAAAGGCCATTTCAAATTAAGGTCCGAGGCGCCTAAAAAGCCATCATCATCAAGGTCCGAGGCACCTAAAAAGCCATCATCATCAAGGTTCGAGGCACCTAAAACGCCATCTCCAAGGTCCGAGGCACCTAAAAAGCCATCATCATCAAGGTTCGAGGCACCTAAAACGCCATCTCCAAGGTTCGAGGCACCTAAAACGCCATCTTCAAGGTTCGAGGCACCTAAGACGCTATCACTAGAAAGCGATAAATCGCAATCATCCCCAGCAGAGACCGAAAATGGTCATTCCTATCCCCAGCCGAGCGGATAGCCATCAGACCGAAAATGGTCATCTCTTATCCCCAGCAGAGTTCCTCTCCAGCAGCCGACTGTAGAACTCGCTCATCAGGTTCGAGGCACCTAAAACGCCATCATCTCCAAGGTCAAAGACCCGAACTACGACTGGCTTGATTCCCAATCGGGATACGTAGGTAGCCTATCGCTAGGATTCGGCCCACCCGATCACTCGATCATCCCGCCAAATATGGAGCCTTACTCTTATCGACGACCCCGCTTCCTTCGAAAGCGCCGTCGCCGAGGGGCTACTGTAAGTGCTCCAATTTGAGCTTGTTAGAATTTTCGTTAGAAAATTAACGAAAGTTATAACATTTCTAACAATTCCTAACTATCCTAACATTTCTAACAAAGTGAGGGTAAAATGGGCATTGTTATTTAAGGTTAAACCTTAAAAAGAATCTTAAAAAGAAAAACAAAAGGAATAAAACCACAAATAGCAATGGCTGGAGACACAAAACTGGCTGTTAATTTGAAATTTCAAAAAGATTATTCCTCTTGTCCAAAGCTGAAGCTGCATTTAATGAACAGTGCACGCTGAGGGGATCCATCCGCGCGGACATGTTTGTAATTTCCAGAGGGCTATAAATTGAGCCCTCCAGTCACAAAAATAAGGAGGAAGAACACATTTTGCACCGAACCTCTGCGAAATATAGAGAGAAAACAGTGAGAATTCACTTGAATTGTCACCATTTTCTCTCCAATCTTTCCCAACTCATACTCATCCACTCACTCTCATATTAAAGCCCTAAACACTCATACACTCAAGCCAAACACTCAAGAACACAAGGAAGATTGGTAAACCCTCCTCTTCCTAACCCTAAATCTCATCCATGCATGCATCTTCAAACTACAAAATGTAGTTCTTTCATCTTCTTGCTCTAGATCTAAGAAGATCACCATGGAAGACCATCTCCATGGATGATCTTCTACAAAGATCAACATTATTTTCAAAGTTTTCTTACTTTCTTACCAAGAAAATTCATTTTCAAAACCCTAAAACCATTTTCAAGCATAAAATCTCATTTTCAAAGGATAAAAATCCCCTTCCCAAGCAAATGAAATGCTTAGTCCTAATGTACCCCAAGGATGGTTTGGTATAGTTGATTCACCACTAAAATGTCTAGTGATCACTAACCAAAACCTAGGGAAATGGGGACAAGCATGGATGCAAAACCCCCTTTAAAATCATATTTTCTTTCTTGAGAAGTTGCTGTCCAGTA
This sequence comes from Adenophora triphylla var. japonica, assembly GCA_022495995.1. Lineage (NCBI taxonomy): Eukaryota > Viridiplantae > Streptophyta > Magnoliopsida > Asterales > Campanulaceae > Adenophora > Adenophora triphylla. The sequence continues at coordinate 304,817 of JAFEMH010001227.1, read as the reverse complement.
GCAATTTTCTCAGACCTCAGTCCATGGTCTTAATTTTTGGACACATATGAACTTGGAATTTGGTGTTGACTACAAAATACTTTTTGTAGCCAACATCCAGAGCTTTCCAGACATATTTTTACCTTATTTTTTGGGTGAGTAAAACTCCTCTTTTCAAATTTTCTTTCAGAGGCTAGTTCATCAGCTTCTGGGAATCCAGATCTCATATCTGAGGTTTCCAGAAGGTTTTGACCCCTCAAATCTTCTCCAAAATGGAAAATTCCTTCGCAAAAACTTTATTTAAGGTGTCTAGAACAACTTTAATTCTCTGAGTTTATCCAGATTATGAAGTTTTAAGACCCTTGAATCCCTTTCAAAATCAAAGGTCCACTGCCTTTTTCATTCTGGCAGAAATGGCTCTCAACTTCAAAAGGTTTTTTGAATACCAAATCTCAATCCAAAAATCTTCCAAAAAATCATGGGATCAGTTTAAAGTCTTAAAAAGATATCCCTATTTTTACTTTTCTGAGTTTCAACTTATTTTGGCCAAAACACACACACACACACACACAAATGATTTTCAGCTTGGAAGACTCGTTTTACGAGGCGCGTCGGGTGCACACTAACGTCCTTCCCAACGCGTAACATGACCTCCGAACCTAAATCTCTGACCTCGGGCTTTTTTCAAAGTTTTGGCCTTCAAAATTAAAATGGCGTGGCGACTCCGTTTTTCGTTGATTTTTTCAAATAAAAATGGGAAAATTTTCGGATACACACATCATCACAGTGGCGACTCCGCTGGGGACTAAGCTTTTTAAAAAAAAATGGTATTTGGTATATTGGTGGAAACCACTAAATTTCCCGTTATCGCCTCCTAACACGAGTCGGGGATAAATTGTGGTCTAACAATCCCACGTACCGGTATCACCGTTTTCAAAAAAAAGCTTTTGAGGGTCAAGCTTCCGTCCCGGCTTTGAAAATCATTTTTGTGTGTGTGTTGATTTTTGCACAGTTTTCATGTTGTTTTGGCCGCCTCGGAGAAAGTCAAAATTTTGACTGTCGGAATAATGTCCCTAACTGTCGGAATTTTCGTGCTTACGTGCTTATGTGCTCATCAAAAATTTCAAAAAAAAAGAGGAATTTCAAAAAAAAAAAAAGAAGAAGAAAATTTCCAAAAAAAAAATCATGCATCATATTTTTAAGACACATAAAAAAATTTCTATTTTACTCGTAAAAGAATATAGATCGCTTGCACACTACGCGCACGTGACCGTACACCGCACACTACGTCCCTTAACCCGGGAAATCCTTGTCGCGGTCCGTTTGGTCTTATTACGCCTCTCGGATGAGCACAGGACTACCCAAACATCCTACGGAGCCTCGTGTCGACCATGCACTTGTCCGTGACACACTTTGTCCGAGACCCGGTTGGTTTTTAGTCCGGTCCGTGTCATGCCCCGTCCGTGTATAGACCTTTCCTTTCAAGCCTTTGTCGGCATACCGACTCAATATCTTTCGGGGACCCTTATCGCCGAAGTTCTCGCCGCTTTTCCGCCGCGGACTTTGACCAAGATATTGACCGGCGCCTTGACTTCGGCTCGACCGGCACAAATTATACACCGACTCCCAAAGCATTGACACCGAGTCATCAAGGATTAATGAATATTCCATGCCTAATTACGGCTTAACCGACGACAAGTCAAGATCAATTATGGACGCTTATCGGTCCAAATCATGCCGACTTTTCGTCGAGCCCTCGGACATGATCTTGACTTTTGACGTCGCCTTTGTCCGTAATTTACATCGAATGCTCGTTAAGACTCGATTACCCGCCGACTTTTAGGATCGTTTTCTTTCGGTCGGTGGGACCCGCTTGCCTCTATAGGACCCTCGCCCGGGCCGCTCCACCCCGGGAGGTCGAAATACGTGTGGAATACGAGGGGCTTATAGACGTAGTGACGGGCCCACCGATCCAGGAATCGCAGTAGTTTGCGAAAAAGAAGAGCAATCTTTTCCAACCGATTAGGTTAATAAAACATGTTTTAAGTAAACGTGAACAAATAACCGCATGTTGCATGAGCCTAAAGCCCAAACACCTACCCTCCTTCCATTCCTGCACATCTCGAACCTTCATGTCCTTTCCCGCAGCCTCCGCACAAAGCTTGGTTTCGGGCACCGGGTCACCGTTTGATCAGTTGGGAAGAGTCAAGCGCATCGTCAGCTTCACCGTTTGTTCCGACTCCGGGTTTCGAATGTCCGCATCGCCGGTAATGATGGGGATAACGTCACTCCGCCTCCCGGGACCCTCAGACAGAGCAACAAAGTGGAATCAGTTAGCAGAACGTATGAGGTTACGACAGGAAGCACAGCTAAATAGCCTTATGGAGGCTATTAAGAGTCACGGTCTGGCCGCCGCCTCAATCCCGATGGCACCTTCACCGTGGAAGAAGACGAGGATGCCAACCCCACTCGCCGCCCGACTACACCAGATGCCGCCACCCACCTCCTATGGTGCCACTACCGTAACCCATGCTCCTCGATCTTTGGGTCAGCAGCTCCCCAACCACAGACCACCGGATCCATGCAGCCCGACGGCACAAATCAGCTGGGGGCAAAATCGCACGGAATGTCTTCTCATGGTTGGGGCTATCTCGGAATGCCACAGCCTAATCGGGATCCCGCCTCGCTCGGAACCGATCAATCCGGACCCTCACAAAGAACAGCCTACGCTTCGGAATGCCGCCACAACTTGGTTCTGGGCCACGCCGTGAGCCCCTCCTCGTAATGCACTAGTTCACCTGCTCCTCACACAAATCCATTCCTCACTCAGACTTCTATGGGTTACCAAGCCTCCATCCTGTCATCCGAATCACCAGACCGCAGCACCCCGGGTTACACACCTTCACCACAGGCAGCCATGCAATTCAACAATCCGGGACAGCAGCCCGCACTCAAGCCTACTTACGGGCCCCACTCGGAAATCCAAGTTATCCGGCTACATCGGGGCTGCCTCCACCTACTTTGCCGCTTGAAAATCAACAAAGAAGCCGCAAGGTTCTATCCTTTGCTCGTGCTCCTACTCATGCTCCCTGTGGTAACTCGGCCCCTGTGACAGTTTTCACCTACGTCCCCGGACGGCCGTTCCTCTCCACCCGCCCGCTCCAGTGGTAGCTCCTCTCTCTAGCTCAGCCACTAGCTTGAATGCCATGGTTCCGCCACAAGACCCTCATCCGGCCCGGTTCATGGAACAACACAAGGAAATGAAAGCGCAGATCGCCGAACCGACCGCCAAGAAGCCCGCCTTCCGCCTACTGCACTGACTCCATTGTTCCTCCGCCCCACAAATTCGTGATGCCTAATCTGGATCTCTTTGATGGGACCGCATGCCCGAAAACCCATTTGGACACATATACCTTGGCAATGAAAGCCAAAGGATGTACCAATCGCCAGCTGGCCGACTATTTCAGCCTATCCTCAAGTCCAAAGTGCCTTAAAGTGGTTCTTCCGTTTGAAACCCGAAGCCGTGGCTACATGGGACCAGATTACCAATGCCTTCACGTAAAAATATAAGGCCAACTTGGAATGGGAAACAAATAGGGTTGACCTACAAACAACAAGGCAAATGGCCCCGATGAGAATGTTGGGGACTTTTACAAGCGGTGGAATTTGAAACTCGTTGAAATGGCCATCCCTCCTTCCGAAGAGGAACAACCGGACATCTTCCACCATGCTTGAAACCACATCTCGAGAGCCTCCCTCGCCACTTCCCATACTCGACTTACGGCCACGGTTAACTCGCAGCCTAAGTTTGAAAAGGCCTACACCGCAACCGGCCGCCGCACTCGCCTACGTATATCGGGCTCCTCCCGCAAACATCGCCCTCTGCTCCCGCTAAAGGCAAAGAGATGATTAACTATGCGGGACAGAATGTAATAACACGACTCCTTTTGCTCCCAGAAACCAAATGAGCCTGCATCGCGGGTCATAAATCTCGAAAACTTTGGAATGCCCCCGAATGACATCTTTAGGGACTCGGTGAAAGAAGGCTTGCTGCGTCTGGAGAATTTCCAACCCGTAAATCCGAATGCTCCCGTGGATACTACAAAGTATTGTGCTTTTCATCAAGCTCACTGACATCCGATCGACAACCGCTTCACTCGAAAAGGCAATCCAGGGGCTAATAGAGCAAGGAAAGTTGGAAGGCCCCGAGGGCCTAACACGCTCAAAAATCCGCCGCCAAGGAACCATAATCGTGTGAATATGATTGAATGCGGAGAATCTTCACACGCCCAGAAGATGCCGATGAAGGTCCCCAAATACCCGTGGCCAACCTCGTCGAGGATCCCGACTCGGATTCCCCTCGGCCTCGAGGATATCGAACGAATCAACCCATCTTGGTCTCATGCCGAGACTCCTTGCAAGAATACGAGGCCCGCTATTTCTCGGATAAAAGGGAAGGCCAATACCGAAGAACCGGGGCTGTTCCGCTCGTAACATGAGAGAACCATTTACACAAGATGGTTAGAACAATCAAGAAGAATCGAACAAGAAAGCTTCCGCGAGCGCCGCATCGGGGCTTATCAAAGAAAGAGGCCGAAGAGCATCCGGAGCTAGTACACTTCGCAAATTGGCTTTGGGAGAGCCCGAATATGATCCCGAGAATAGTGAAGAATCTAAGAGGAGGATTCCTTCTATATCCTACTCCGGTGTCAAATACGTGCCACCCTCTCACTCTTCCCCCGCAATTTCGGGAGGAGAAGCCGAGTCACAATTGCCACTTCCGGAATGGGAACATATGACAATTTTTCTCGCGGCCGCACGCACCCATATTCCCCAACGGGTTTGATCGGCGTTCCTCTCCGCCGAAATCCCGTAGTATGGGAAGAAGATTCCGATGACAACGATGATGATGATGATGACGAGAGTGAAGAGTCAACCGAGGCCCCGATCCGAAACAACTGGAACAATCATGCCGGAAATGAGCCCACGGGAGCTAGGCACAATGGTTGGTTGTCGCCAGCAACGACGAAGGACCGCCAGAAATGCGGATCGACACCAATGGAGACAGACCCTACGAGGTGTCACTTGTAAGATGCATTTGTGGCCAATGCCCTGATACTCCAGAGGATGAGGGACAAAGAAAGCCCGCGCCTGCATCCGTACATATCCGAAATCCTAGAACACAACGTTCCTTATAAGAACCTCGACCGGTGAATGGAAAGGGTTTATTGAAGCACCGGGTCGAGAATGGAGGGTTTCAGCCACCAGAAGATGAAGAATTCGTAAACGTTATCGGATCTTTTTCTTCCTTCCCGACAACGGATGGCATAACAACCGTAAGGGTCACAACCGGCCGCTCGAGCGCAGCCGAGTGCCCGCAATCACCGAAAAGGGTTATCGATTCGAACGTCTCCCCAAAGTGGCCTTCATACCTATGAATCCACATGACGCCTTCCTAATTGCTCCAGCCCGACAATGGACCCCGGTGCTCCTTATTTGGACACGCATCTATCGAGCCGCTATATCAAACTCCGAAGGGGAACGTTGCCTATCCTTCACTTGTGGCCGCCCTACTTGCAAGATTGAAAGAAAAAGGATATACGATGAAATGGAGGCCGATAGCCATAACTCGTGAGTCATCCAAGGGATGAAATCGAAAAGCCGCCGAGTCCCGACAATAGCGACTCTTGTTGCATGATAACTATGAGCAAGGCCGGCCATGAGAGTGAATCGGAGGACGCCCTAGCTCGTGGGCCATCCAAGGGGCAACAACACAACCCCAAACCCAAAAGCTCGTGACTTGGGAAGCGCTTATAAGGTGGCCGCCCAGAAGGAGCCGCAAGACACTCGCCCTCATCGTCACTAGACTCCGTCGTAACCAATGGCCAATAGCCAAAAGGGCTCCCCATTGACCTTAGCAAAGATTGAAGAAATCCACCAAGAGACGACCGATGAGGAAGTTAATCGTTGACCCGATCTCGGCGCATCTTCCAAGGAAATCCCAAGGCGTATAAGAAGGCCACGTATCAAGCACCGAAAGAAGATCGCCGCCCTATGCTAAGACACCGAAACCTGCACTCCCGAGAAAGAGGATCCCGTGCTCACCCGCTTGAAGCAAACACAAAGCCAACATTTCCTCTCGGTCTCTACTCACCTCGTCCTATCCCCATAAGCCGAAGCCGGAAGAAAGCCCGGCTCGCACTCTCGTGCCTATTGATGCTACTCCCGATGATGTGGTACAGCTGATTGGAAACATCCATTACGGGAATATAATCACTTTCACTGCATCTCGACCTCCCTCAATTTGGGGCCGATCATAACGAGCCTCTCTTCATCACACCCACTGGATGAACGACGCCTCCTCGGGTCCCGGTTGATAATGGGTCCTAATGAACATTCTTCCCGCAAAGATCATGAGCTTGCTTGATATCAAGACTACGTACTTGAAGCCTTCTTCTCTCACAGCCAAAGCTTACGACTCAACATCCCGAGCGCCCCTGGAGTCGCCACTTTAGACCTCTCGGTTTGGACGTAAATTGATACCCGTGGAATTCCAGTTATCGACATCCCGATTACTTTCAATGCCCTCGTCGGGAAGACCTTGGCTCCATCAAGTCAAAGGGGTCGCCTCAAGCCTCCACCAAAGGTGTGAAATTGCCTCGAATGGGGATCTCGACGACCATTTACTGAGATTTAGTCACTTTAGAGGGCACAGATACGGGCGGAATACCTATTCTCGAAATCAAACATGACGAGGAAGGTCACATGCTAACGGGCTTCACTGGCCGAGCCTCCCAAGGCCCAAGTGTGCAACATAGATCCGACGGCCACTGGGATAAAATCCCACCTGGCCTTGAAAATGATGAGAAAAATGAGCTATCTACCCGGCCTCTGGCCCTGGGAAAGCACCAACAAGGAACTCACAAACTCATCGAGGTGAAAGGACGTAATACTCGCCACCGCCCGGGATATGAGGCCTCCTCAATGACACCGCAAAAGGAAAAAGATTTGAAGCCGCCACAGAAAGGTCCCTGGCCGACAACCCTAAATCTCTCCCCTTCGCTCCTAATTTGGCCGACTACTTTGTAAAGGGTCCCACACAACCAGAAACATCACAGAGCCCACTCCTACGGCAGATGGCTAAAGCTACAGGATAGCCTCAACAAGTTTAGAGGAACCAAGGCTAACCCGGTCCGTAGAATGTTCCTAGACCTACCCAAGATACCTGGGCTACCACTACCACGAAGAGCGAGTATACCTTCGTAGGCGTGCTCGACTCCGGTGGAACAGCTCGAGAAGCTCACAACCACTATTCCGATTGCCCAGAAGATCCGAAACCCGAATTCGAATTGACAAAGACCAAAAGCTAAGGCCACGGAATTTCCCTCGATGATTGGGATGGTCTCGGTTATGCAAAGAATTGTTCAAGAAGAAGTCCAGTGCCGACTCCGATTGATCTCGGCTCGGTCCAAGAGATGATAGCAAAGAATTGAGAAAGGAAAACAAAACAAAGACAGCTTCCCGAGTCATGAGGCCACCAACAAGAAAGCCGCTAAGAAATTGGGAAAACCTCTCAGCCCGTCCGCGACCAAGGAAGAAATGATCACCAAGCTTGGATTGGTCCCCCGTCCCTTTGTGTCAATCTAGGACAAGTCCTCCCAGCCTCTCTTTGTTAAGATCGAGTCTCTAGGGTCGTCCGACGGCCTTACGCCCGAAGACTACGAGTCCGTAGCAAGCGCCGTATTCCTTTTCGTTTTCAATGAAATGACGAACCTTTCTCGAGTATCCCTCGATTGCCACTTTAACTAATGATGAATTAATTAATAAAAATTTTTAATAATAATTCATTAGATAAAGAAGCGTACACATTAAACAAAAAAAAATCAAACAACAAAAAAAAATCTTTAAGCAGTTGTCCGGAAAGAGGAAAATCGAGCCCAAGCCGCCGAAGAGATTTTGACGAGTGTGAATTTGGGAACTCGCGGAAGAGCCTAAAGAGACGCAGATTGGTGATTTCTTCGAAGGAATCGGAAAGGATGCTCGCAAAGTCCTACAAAATCCTCAACTCAAGGAAAGTAGCCCTCTTCATCAAAGAAAACATCATGTGCAAGATACGGGTTGCCGCCGAAATCATCTCGTATAATGGATCCCACTTCAAGGGGAATGCGAAAAAGCCGCGGAATTCCGAATAACCCGTCACAAGTCATCTCCCTACAGCCCCAAACCAACGGAGCCGTCGAGGCAAAGAAACAAGACTCGAAAATATCATCCGGAAAATGGCCGTCCAAGGCGTAGATTGGCCCGAGAAGTTACACTCGGCACTCGGGGCTACAAAACATCGCTAGAACGGCAATCGGGGAAACACCGTTTGCCCTCACATACGGAATGGAAGCCGTACTCCCAATCGAGCTAGAGATCCTCGCTCCGTATACCGCCGGAAAGCCAGATCAACGAGGTCGAATGGCTCTGCAGTCGCCATGACGAATTGGCCCTACTAGATGAACGCCGACCGAAGGCCATGGAACACATCCGAGCCTACCAAGGAAGAATGGCCAGAGCCTTCGACAAGAAAGTAAAGCATCGGGAAATCCGAGAAGGGGATCTCGTTTTAAAAGAAAAGCCCCCACCCGTATCAACCCCTCGGAAAATGGGAGCCTCGTGGTCGGGCCATATGTCGCCCGTAAGATCTTCTCCTGAGGAGCCATGCAACTTGCAGACCTCGACGGGAATCCCTTTGTACACCCAAGAATGGTGACAAGCCGCGCGTATACTACGCGTAAAAAAAAAAAAGAGAGAAGAAAAACAAAAAAAAAGGAGTGCTAAAAGAGTAATACCCAACTAGGTTAGAAACCCGAAAAGGGCGGCCTAGGTAAAAAACAGGGTTGCACCAAATAAAAAAAAAAAAAAAAAAAAAACAAAAAAAGAGTGCTAAAAGAGTAATACCCAACTAGGTTAGAAACCCGAAAAGGGCGGCCTAGGTAAAAACAGGTTGCACCAAACAAAAAAAAAACAAAAAAAAAAAAAACAAGAAAAAAAGGAAAAGTGCTAAAAGAGTAATACCCAACTAGGTTAGAAACCCGAAAAGGGCGGCCTAGGTAAAAACAGTGGTTGCACTAAAAAAAAAAACAACAAAAAAAAAAAAAAAAGAGTTCATCGTGTTGAACTACGAAGACCCGAGCTCCTCAAAATGAGGGGAACGTAGGGCAAATTTTAAACGGTTCGGTCTAAAGCACAAATAAAAGTCATACTTTGGCATCAATACAATTGATCGCACCATGAAAGCGTCTCGAAAAACTCTAAAGCAATTCAAATATTCATTACAAATTAAAAGCTCTTTGATGAGTCTAAGCCCGATTCATTCCTACAACCGGCAACTGCTAAAAGAAAACTAAGATACATAATCAAACTAATGTGTCTACCATGACAAGAAAGGGATACTCGGAAACCTCGTAGTCACTCCAAGCCACTCGCATCGGCCTCTCCCCTCTTCTTCCCCTTCGAGTCTTCTTTTCCGAACAGAAAGATGTCGTGTTTCTCCTACCAAGCTCGGTATAGGGACAGGGTCTATCAAACCAGCCTCTCGTCGTGGCCTTAGTAGCCCTAGCGTCATCCCTCATCTCCCGTAGCCTAGCCGGTAGCATAGGAGCCCTCCTCTCCCCGTCTCTTGACGTAAGCCTCATAATCGGGCCGCGCCGTCTCCGCTCCCATCATGAGGGTTGGCCCTCGCCTCGGCCCTCCTCCTCTCGTAAACAGGGCCAGTCCTCCGCACCCACAATGGCCTCACGCCGTCTCAAAATAGCCACCCGAGTCTCTCCTGCATGCCTCTCATACCAATCCAGTACCAAGTGGTCGTGAACACCGGCCTCTGACGCTCGAGAATAACCCGAGGAGGAAAGGCATCATACCTCCACGCTCGGGAAAGAAATGGAAACACCGAGGGATCATCCATAGAAACAGGAGCCACCACCCCGGTGGCTATATCATCAAAGCCCTCCAAAGGAACTCCGCTTCCAAGCCAAACCGTCTCGTAACTAAAGCCGGAATATAGAAGCCGGACCGAGAAAGCCCCTAAGCATGACCACGGAGACCCATCTCAAGCACTCGCGAGTCTCCACCCGCCAACAAGGCACCGACCATCCGATATCCTCTCGTCCGGAGACCCGCCATCCAACGCTCCCACGAGCCCCGATCATCAAAATCCACCGCAACCCCCTCCCCGGCAAATGTCCAAGGCTTCGATCATGTCGAGTTTCCCGAAGAATCCCCAAACGCTCCATCGCCCACAGTGGTCAAGAGGAACGGGCTGCCCCCGCGCATATACCGTCTTCCGGTAGCGCCTATCAAGAGCATGAAAAGTCTCCCCCAAAATCAAAGGAACGACATCTCTCGCCTGTGCGACAAATGAACGACAACATCCAAGAAAGATCGATGACGCATCCCAAAGGAATAGACCATGAACAGGTGCCAAACATACAAAGTGCAAAGGCATCCCAATAGGCATCATCCACCAAGCCTAGGCCCCTAAATCCGTTGGGAAGACCGGAAATATCGAAATGATCGGGACCACGGATCATACCTTGCGCTTCCTCCGGGGAAAGATGAAAGAGGACGCACACCGTCAACAAAAGAAGCCCTCCGGCAAAGGAACCGCTATCTCTTCCACCTCCGACCTCCAAGCAAGGCCCGAAATTCTTCGACATGGAACAATCTCGTTGAAGGAAAGGCAAAAGACATGCCTTCTAGTATCCCAAAATGAAGAAGAAGCTCTCAAGAGGTCATAGTCCGAACCAATTCCTCGAGAGACCATAAGCACCTCACCTTGTACCTTTCTTCAAAGAAGGACCTCCTCTCATGCATAATCTCCCGGACCAATCCTTGAACTTGTTGAAGAATGACATTTGGGATTCTTGGGACAATTTTGATGGAGCTTTTCTAAAGTTTTCCATGGTTTTTCTCTTTCTCCCCGAAAATGGCCGTTGACCGGAGGTCAAGAGGATATTTGAATTTGAAATAAAGCAAGACCAGTCTCAACCAAAATTAAAGGACAATGTCGATGCCGTCCTATCCGCGCGGACATGATTGTCACAAATCGTAAAAAATTCTCGCAAATGTACCCAAGTCGCTACATCAAAAGAGGAATATTCCGTCCCGCTGCTCGAAACCCGTGCAAAAACCTCCCCAAACCACCCATATACCAAACACCCTTGCAAAAAAAAACCAAGGCTCATGCAACACCGCATTCATACCGCATTGCATTCATAAAATAAAATCCTAAATTATTACATTCCAAAAAAAAAAAAAAAGAGTGTGCATAAAAAAAAACAAACAAACATCAATAAAATCCTAAATTATTACATCCAAAAAAAAAAAAAGAAAAAAAATGTACATAAGCCGTACAAATCTAAATCTCAATCTCAAATCTCAAAAAAAAAAATCAATCGGAGTCTCCAGCGCCCGATGTCCGCCCCGGCCCTCTTGCGACTCGGGCCCGCCTCCTCAGAGCCCCGAAAATCTCGGGCTCGTAATCGTCCTCGTCTCCGTAAAGAGGCTCGTCAGACCAACCGGCACGCCCGATAGGGCAAGCCGAGATCCGCGAAAAATCGTATCCGAAGGTGAAGGCGTCGGACTCCCGGACGTACGAAGACGACCCGCCATGCCGCCAAACGTGTCCCCGCCCGTGTGGATCCCCGAGAATGACGTGATCCGAAGGCGCACCGCGCGGGGATCAAGGAGAGGAGACAGAGGAGTCTCCGAAGAAGTCTCGAGCGAATAGGGAAGCCTCCCGTCCGATGTGCGCCGCCGTGGTCGCCTCGCTCTAGCCTCGAGGAGCCCCGCAAGCGACCATCCTCCCGATGAATCTCTTGGCCCCGATCACTTGCTTCGCGCCTTCTCGACGACCACCTCCGAAAACTGCACAAAAGCAAAAGCGTCAAAAAAAAAAAGAAGTGATGCTAAAGATGATGAAACAAAAGAAAGAAAGGAAGAGGCAGAAGCGTAAAAGCCATACCTTCATACTCCTGACGAGGCCGGAAAGCTCGTGGAAGCCGCTCAGCCGAGGGATCTCGCACCCTCAATCGGACCCCATCCCGGATATAGGAAAAATCCGTCCGAGGGTACCGCGGGATCCCAAGCCCCTCCCTATCCAGGACTCCGAGGCATCCTCGCCTCCTCAAGACGAATGTCGCATATGGCTCAATCGCCACGAAATCCGAGAAGTGCCGGCCGGCTCGGTAATCATCCCAGTCACGGACCGATCGCTCGGGTGCATCATATCGGCGGGAGGCTCCACCGGTGTCCTCAAAGGCGAGTTCACGCCATGCCGGCGCGTCACCCTCTCTCCCCAGATAATATGCATCGCAGTCGACCTCTCAAAATCCTCCGCCGTACGCCCATCTCGCCGCCCTTCACCGCGCCACCTCAAAGCGATCCCAAGGGAAGAATATCATCCCTCATCCGTCTCGACCTCCGTCAAAGGAAGGCAATCCGCGTACCCGAGAGTCGTACGCCCCGGAGCTTATCTTCTCCCGGCATGCTCGGGACCAAGACCGCATGGCCGGATACGCCCGACGTACTCCGCCGGCCGCCGCCACACCGTGACGTGAAAAACTCCAACGCCCATACCCGCGAAAGGTAAAAATCCAATCAATCCAAAGCAAAAGAAAAGTGCGTGCTCAAAAAAAAAAGAGAGGAAAGCAAAAAGAGAGCTTATACCTCCAGTGGCAAACTCAAAGCAAGACAAAGAGCTCACAGCCTCTTCCGACCGTACCTATCAAGAGCAAAATAAAGCTCTGTCCTCCAAGGACCTCGGCCTCTCCCTCGTGTAAGTGCTCCAATTTGAGCTTGTTAGAATTTTCGTTAGAAAATTAACGAAAGTTATAACATTTCTAACAATTCCTAACTATCCTAACATTTCTAACAAAGTGAGGGTAAATGGGCATTGTTATTTAAGGTTAAACCTTAAAAAGAATCTCAAAAAAGAAAAACAAATGAAGAAAACCAAATATAGCAATGCCGAAACATAATCCGGCCGGTCAATTTGAATTTTGAAAAAGATTATTCCTCGTGTCCAAAGCCCGAAGCAAAGAATTTAATGAACAAAGGCACGCGATCGGATCCATCCGCGCGGACATGTTTGTATTTTCGTGAGGGCTATAAATTGAGCCCTCCAATACAAATATAAGAAGGAAGAACACAAATGCAACGAAGTTCGCGAAATATAGAGAGAAAACAGTGAGAATTCTCAAGAATTGTCACCTTTTTCTTTCCAATCTTTCCCAACTCATACTCATCCACTCACTCTCATATTAAAGCCCTAAACACTCATACACTCAAGCCAAACACTCAAGAACACAAGGAAGATTGGTAAACCCTCTTCTTCCTAACCCTAAATCTCATCCATGCATGCATCTTCAAACTACAAAATGTAGTTCTTTCATCTTCTTTCTCTAGATCTAAGAAGATCACCATGGAAGACCATCTTCCATGGATGATCTTCTACAAAGATCAACATTATTTTCAAAGCTTTTCTTTCTTACTTGCAAAAATGCACTTTCAAAACCCTAAAAACCATTTTCAAGCACTAAATCTTGATTTCAAAGGGTAAAATCCCCTCCCCAAGCAAATGAAATGCTTAGTCCTAATGTACCCCAAGGATGGTTTGGTATAGTTGATTCACCACTAAAATGTCTAGTGATCACTAACCAAAACCTAGGGAAATGGGGACAAGCATGGATGCAAAACCCCTTAAAATCATATTTTCTTTCTTGAGAAGTTGCTGTCCAGTAGCAATTTTCTCAGACCTCAGTCCATGGTCTTAATTTTTGGACACAGATGAACTTGGAATTTGGTGTTGACTACAAAACACTTTTTGTAGCCAACATCCAGAGCTTTCCAGACATATTTTTACCTTATTTTTTGGGTGAGTAAAACTCCTCTTTTCAATTTTTCTTTCAGAGGCTAGTTCATCAGCTTCTGGGAATCCAGATCTCATATCTGAGGTTTCCAGAAGGTTTTGACCCCTCAAATCTTCTCCAAAATGGAAATTTCTTTCACACAAAGTTTATTCAAGGAGTCTAGAGAAACTTTCATTCTCTGAGTTCATCCAGATTATGAAGTTTTAGGACCCTTGAATCCATTTCAAAATCAGGTGTCTGCTGCCATTTTCTTCTGGCAGAAGTGACTTCTCAACTTCAAAAGGTTTTTTGAGTACCAAATCTCAAACCAAAAATTCTCCAAAAATCATGGGATCAGTTTAAAGTCTTAAAAAGACATCCCAATTTTTACTTTTTCCAGTTTCAACTTATTTTGGCCAAAACACACACACACACCCACCCACACAAATGATTTTCAGCTTGGAAGACTCGTTTTTACGAGGCGCGTCGGGTGCACACTAACGTCCTTCCCGACGCGTAACATGACCTCCGAACCTAAATCTCTGATCTCGGGCTTTTTCAAAGTTTTGCCCTTCAAAATTAAAATGGCGTGGCGACTCGTTTTTCCGGTTTTATTTGGTTTTTCAAAGAAACGCAAAATCGAATTTTTCCCGCGAAAAGGCAACACCATCGTTACAAAGGGCGACTCCGCTGGGACTAAGCTTTTTAATAAAAATGGTATTCGGTATATTGGTGGAAACCACTAAATTTCCCGTTATCGCCTCCTAACACGAGTCGGGGATAAATTGTGGTCTAACAATCCCACGTACCGGTATCACCGTTTTCAAAAAAAAAAAGCTTTTGAGGGTCAAGCTTCCGTCCCGCTTTGAAAATCATTTTTGTGTGTGTGTTGATTTTTTGCACAGCTTTCATGTTGTTTTGGCCGCCTCGGAGAAAGTCAAAATGTTGACCGTCGGAATAATGTCCCTAACCGTCGGAATTTTCATGCTTACGTGCTTATGTGCTCATAAAAAAATTCAAAAAAAGATTTTCAAAAAAAGAAAATTTCCAAAAAAAATCATGCATCATATTTTTAAGACACATAAAAAAATCTCTATTTTACTCGAAAAGAATATAGATCGCTTGCACACTACGCGCACGTGACCGTACACCGCACACTACGCCCTTAACCCGGGAAATCCTTGTCGCGGTCCGTTTGGTCTTATTACGCCTCGGATGAGCACAGTGACTACCCAAACATCCTACGGAGCCTCGTGTCGACCATGCACTTGTCCGTGACACACTTTGTCCGAGACCCGTTGGTTTTTAGTCCGGTCCGTGTCATGCCCCGTCCGTGTATAGACCTTTCCTTTCAAGCCTTTGTCGGCATACCGACTCAATATCTCTCGGTCCCTAATCGCCGCTAATCGCCGAAGTTCTCGCCGGTTTTCCGCCGCAGACTTTGACCAAGATATTGACCGGCGCCTTGACTTCGGCTCGATCGGCACAAATTATACACCGACTCCCAAAGATTGACACCGAGTCATCAAGGATTAACGGTTATTCCATGCCTAATTACGGCTTAACCGACGACAAGTCAAGATCAATCGTGACATTTATCGCTCCAAATCATGCCGACTTTTCGTCGAGCCCTGACACGATCTTGACTTTAACGTCCGCCTTTGTCCGTAATTTACATCGAATGCTCGTTAAGACTCGATTACCCGCCGACTTCTAGGATCGTTTTCTTTCTGGCCTGGGACCCGCTTGCCCTATGTGACCTCGCCCGGGCCGTCCACCCCGGGAGGTCGAAATACGTGTGGAATACGAGGGGCTTATAGACGTAGTGACGGGGCCCACCGATCCAGAATCGTAGTAGTTTGCGAAAAAGAAGAGCAATCTTTTCCAACCGATTAGGTTAATAAAACATGTTTTAAGTAAACGTGAACAAATAATCGCATGTTGCATGAGCCAAAAGCCCAAACACCTACCCTCCTTCCATTCCTGCACATCTCGAACCTTCATGTCCTTTCCCCGCAGCCTCCGCACAAAGCTTGGTTTCGGCACCGGGTCACCGTTTGATCACTGGGAAGAGTCAAGCGCATCGTCGCCTTCGCCATTTGTTCCGACTCCGGTTTCGTAATGTCCGCATCGCCCGGTAATGATGGGGATAACGTTGCTCCGTCCTCCGTAATCCCTCGCATGCACTCAAGCATTGGATCCAGCTTGGTAGAGCAAATGAGACTTCGGCATGAGGCTCAAATTGATGACCTACCGGGGTAGTCGCAAGTCATGGTTTGACTATCGCCCCAATTCCGATGGCACTTTTACCGCAAAGACAGAAAAGGGTTCTCCTCCTCTTCTTAACATTCCTGATACACCAAGATGCTACCCCAAGATTCCTATGTTTCCACCGCCGGACTCCCGCCCGCCGACTTACAGTGGCAACCGGCCCCCAAACAAATAGCCGTGGACGAAAGAGTTCGGTATACCGTCGCTGTCCCCTCTCAAGGTGATGATCCCACAAATATCGCCTGAGTGATGAAAATCGTGGAACATGCTTAAAGAAATATGGTCACCATCAAAGCCCCGGAAGAACGCTGCAATGCATACAGCTCGGATTGAAGAGGCCACACGCCACTTTGGGACCTTAACAATATCCCAACCGACCGGGCTACCTTGAAGGACAAACATATGCCCGTTCCCTGACCTCAATATCTCTCATTATCCGGCGGAGTCCAATCACTCGCTACTGCACGAGCCCACAGCCAGATCCCCTGACCAGCCCACTCAAAGTCATTCCAAAGACCGCCAACCCGAGGTCCCAAATCCGCCACCACCCGTAGAACACATTTGGTGGGATATTTGTGATCGTCCCGATTGCCTTGAAAGTGGACTATCAGATTGGATACACGAGGACCGTCCTCCTAAGAAAAAGAAAATTTCCTCCCAAAGAAAATTGAAGGAGAGGTTCGAGGCCGGTGATAACAAGCTGGGAACGCTCGGGAGCCATCTCGGGGATTTGATTATTATGTACTCTACTCCGCCCGCCTTCCCCAAAGCAAAAAGGGGTAAAAGAGCGTAAAAGCCTTGCCAACGACGGAATTGAGACCTTCGGATACCGTAGAGTACCGCGTAACGGAAGTCCAACCCCTGGGTCGCCCAAGGTTCGCTTTGTCCAGCCTCCCGAGTATCCACCGATGAAGAAAACCGACGCTGGGCCTCGGGCGCTCCCACTCAATCAACATGTTGATCGGAGATGGCAACCGCCACAAAAGGCATCAAGCATAACCTGTGGGCTTCGGCAAAGACTCGCTCGCAAGAAAAAGGCACGAAGTGACCGGCTTGATGACTCTCCATCCCGAGACAAGGACCAAATCTATGATCCTCACCTATATGGGAGTATGATCACCTTCTCGCGATGAAGATTTGCCAAGAGATGTCTCCCAACACAATGAAGCCAGACATCACTATTCGGCTCAACACCATGTCACTCCCTCGGGGTATTAGTGGACAATGGATCATCGGTAAATGTCCTTCCTCAGCATGATGAGGGCCCTCCGCATAAATGAAAGGCGCGTGATCCCATCTACCCTGACCGTCAAAGCCTACGACGGATCGTCTCGTCCCCATTCTCGGGGACAGCTGACTCGAACTCGGTACGAAACCCAAATGGTGCCCGCAAAGTTCCATGTAATGGATATCCTCCTCCGAGTTCACACTCTACTAGTGGCGCCCTTGGTTGCATCACATGAAAGCCATAGCCTCCACTCTCCACCAATGCGTCAAATTCATCAACCGGCAGGAGACCTCGAAGTCATAAGGGGTGACAGCTTCCTCATAGGGAACGAAGCCGAAACAATAGCCAAGAACGCCCACGCCAAACACCGGGCTACATCCTTCAAGAGGCAAGTCTCGCCAAAGATCCTTCGGAATCCAAAGAATGCCAACTATGTCGACACACTCAAGCGAGCGGACTCCGAAGAAGTTCGATTCATCAAATTTAATTGCTATTTCCAACACTTGGAGGCGTATCAGAAGGAAACGCCGAACACCGCCATGATACAGTGCACACAAGTCCCCGGCCCTCAATCACGCATTTGTCGCATTCTCGCAAACCCATTCTGCCTCGCCGGCGAGGAGATTTTCATGATAAAAGCCGCAAACACCGACTGCACTCGGCTCGAATCTATGAACGTCGTGTGGGACGTCCTCCTTGCCGAACTACCTACCAAGCCTTTCCGCTCGAGTATGGGACATGAGATTTTTCTAGCCGCTCACCGAGACGCAATGCGTCCTTACATCCGGGATTGAGCGGTCGATTGTGACGAAACGGAAGTCCCTGCACTGAGGAAGATCCCTACATCCACATGCTCGCCTTTCGATGCCAAACACAGCTGATTATGGTTCGTACAAAGAGATGATAGCAACGATCGAAGAGGAAGCACAGAGACCATGCCTTTCCCGAGTTGTGAAGCCACCAATGCCGATGCCGCTAAAGAATTGGGAAACTCTCTCAGTGCCCGTCCGCGACCAAGGAGGAAATGATCACCAAGCTTGGATTGGTCCCCCGTCCTTTCGTGTCAACCTTTGTAAAGTCCTCCGAGTCTCTCATTGTTGAAGTTCGAGTCTCTCGAGTCGTCCGACGGCCTCACGCCCGAAGACTACGAGTCCGTAGCCAACGTTGTATTCCCCTTCGTCTTCAATGAAATGATGAACCTTTCGAGTATCCCTTAATTGCCACTTTAACTAATGATGAATTAACTAATAACCTAAAAACAGCTTAATAACGATTCACTAGATGAAGAGGCGTACACATTAAATGAACAATATATCAAAGAAATCTTTAAGCAAAGTTGTCCGGAAAGAGGAAAATCGAGCCCAAGCCGCCGAAGAGATTTTGACAAATGTGAATTTGGGAATCGGAAGAGCCTAAAGAGACGCAGATTGGTAGTTTCTTCGAAGGGACCGAAAGGGTTGCCCTAATCGAGCCGCTAAAAGAATTCGTGGATGTGTTCGCATGGTCCTATAAAGATATGCCAGCCTCGATCCTTCCATAGTTGAGCACCGAATACCGCTCGACCTTAAGTCAAGCCGCAGCGTAAGCTAAGAAGAATTAAGCCCGAATGGTCCTTACAAGTGAAAGAGGAAATAGAAAAGATGCTCAGTATGTGGTTCATCGTGGTCATTGAATACCCAACATGGCCGTCCAACATAGTGACGGTGACCAAGGCCAACGGAAAGATCCGATGCCGCGTAGACTTCGTAGAGACTTGAACAAAGCCACCCAAAAGACGATTTCCTCGCCAAACATCGACATTTTGGTAGATTCCACGGCCAACCACGAAGTCAAATCTTTCGTCGATGGTTTTGCCGGCTACAACCAAATCAAAATGGCGTAAGAAGATCAAGCCAAAATGCCTTTCACAACCCCTCGGGGCACATAATGCTACACCTGGTCATGCCATTCGGACTAAAGAATGCCGGGGCTACGTACTGCAGGGCGCCTACAGCTCTGCTCCATGACATGATCCACAAAGAAATTGAGGTCTATGTGGACGACATGATAATACATTCCAGGATCGATGGCCGCACTTTGTTGATTTGAGAAAATTCTTCGGCCGCCTCCGAGACCACAAAGATGAGACCGAATCCAGCCTAAGTGCACCTTCGGTGTAAGACGAGGCAAGGTACTAGGATATATGGTGACGTAACGGGAATCGAAGTAGATCCCCGTAAAATCAAGGCGATAGTTGAAATGAAGCCACCACGACACCGACGTAAGTGAAATCCTTCATGGGAAGACCGCAATACATAAGCCGCTTTGTAAATCACCGACCTCGACTCGCGAGCCAATCTTCAAGTTGATGAAAAAGAATGCCTACACGTAATGGACCCTTAATGTCGCCTTGTCAACAAATTAAGGCATACCTTGTGAATCCCCGATTCTCTCGCCCACCACATCGGCAAAAGCCACTCTTGCTATATCTCAACTGTCACTGATACAAAGAATTGGGGCTATGCTAGCTCAAGAGAAAAAAAGATTCCAAAGTCGAAAACGCCATCTATTTCGTAGCGTAAAAGCTCCAAGGAAGCGAACTCAATTACTCGTCATGAGAAGACTTGCGCAGTTTGGTCCGGGTAGTGGGAAAATTGAAACACTACATGCAGCCTCACCCGATACATCTTGTTTCAAGGATAGACCCCATCAAATATCTCGTTCGACAAGCCTTCCATCTCCATGAGATTGGCAAAATGGTCGTTCTTTTTGGCCGAATATGACATCGCTTATGTTTCAAGGAAATCCATAAAAGGACGCATAATGGCGTAACATCTCGGCCGATTTCCCAAGTGATGAGTCCCGAGGACTCGAACCTCAATTTCCCGATGATGGAATCTTCGCTCTAGAAGGAGAAAATCGCCGGCAACTCTTCTTCGACGGGGCGTCAAACAAAAGGGGGAACGGGATAGGAATGCTTCGGTCGATCCTACCGACGAACACACCCCCATAGCAAGCAAGGCCGAACTTCAAGTCACCAACAACGCCGCCGAATATGAAGCTTGCATAGCCGGTTGGAAGCCGCCTTGAAAGAAATATCAAGGAATTGGAGGTGTACGGTGACTCGCCCTCATCATCAATCGTGTCTCTAACAAATGGAAGACCGTGGATCCGGGTTTGCGTAAGTATCATGCTTACATGGAAGAGTTAATAACTCAATTCAAAGAAATCGCCTTTCATTACCTCGCCAAGAGACCGAAACAGTTCGCAGATGCTCGCTACACTAGCCTCTCTTGTCGAAATACCCGAAGGAAAGTCTCGTTAAACCATTCGTAGCCTGGGAGAAGAGAAAACCCCGCCTATTGCTTCGAAATTGAAGCGGAAGCCGAACCGATCAATGATCCCCGGTACACTCGCATTTACCAAGACATTCGAAGGATGGCGAGGCCTCTTTCAAAAACGAAGATGGGGAATATAAAGAAGGAATCAAAGCAAAAAGTCTCTCACTCAAGCGGCTCGCCTCCCATTATGTCCTTTGGGAAACATGTTATACAAAAACGTTATCAAGGCCCCCTCCCGCGATGTATCAAAGAAACAAGAGGCTACCGAACTCATGAAAGAAATACATGGTGGTACTCGCGGCCCTCACATGAATGCTCGAGCTCGATGCAAATCATACCGAGAATGGGGTATTTTTGGATCACCATGGAAGCCGATCGCATCCAGCTTTGTCAAAAGCCGCGACAAATGTCCGCCGATACTCAAATCTTAATCACTTGCCTCCTCACGAGTTATACCGCATGACAACCCCTTGGCCTTTCGTCACTGGGGAATTGATGTCATAGGCAAAATCACACCATCAGCAAGAACGGCCACGAAGTTCGTCCCCGGTAGCCGTGGGATTATTTCACCAAGCGGGTTGAAGCCAAGTCCTACAAAATCCTCAATTCAAAGAAAGTTGCCCTCTTCATCAAAGAAAACATCATGTGCCGATACGGGTTGCCGGCCGAAATCATTTCGTATAATGGATCCCACTTCGAAGGGGAATGTGACAAAGCCGGCGTAATTCCGAATAACCCGTCACAAGTCATCACCCTACAGTGCCCCAAACCAACGGAGCCGTCGAAGCAAAGAAACAAGACTCGGAAAATATCATCCGGAAAATGGCCGTCCAAGGCGTAGAGATTGGCCCGAGAAGTTACACCTGCACTCGGGCTACGTAACACGCCGAACGGCAATCGGGGAAACACCTTTTGCCCTCACATACGGAATGGAAGCCGTACTCCCAATCGAGCCGGAAATACCTCGCTCCGTATACCGCCGGAAAGCCAAATCAACGAGGTCGAATGGCTCCGCAGTCGCCATGACGAATTGGCCCTACTAGACGAACGCCGACCGAAGGCCATGGAACACATCCGGCCTATCAAGGAAGAATGGCCAGAGCCTTCGACAAAAAAGTAAAGCATCGGGAAATCCGAGAAGGGGATCTCGTTTCTAAAAGAAAAGCCCCCAAACCCGTATCAACCCCTCGGCAAATGGGAGCCCGTATGGGTCGGGCCATATGTAGTCCAAGATCTTCTCCTGAGGAGCCATGCAACTTGCACCTCGACGGAATCCCTTTCAGTACACCCAAATGAATGGTGACAAGCCGCGCGTATACTACGCATAAAAAAAAAAAAAAAACAAAAAAAAAACAACAAAAAAAAACAAAAACAAAAAAAAAGAGTGCTAAAAGAGTAATACCCAACTAGGTTAGAAACCCGAGAAGGGCAGCCTAGGTAAAAAACAGGGTTGCACCAAAAAAAGACCAAAAAAAAAACACAAAAAAAAAGAGTGCTAAAAGAGTAATACCCAACTAGGTTAGAAACCCGAAAAGGGCGGCCTAGGTAAAAACAGTGGTTGCACCAAAAAAAAAACAAAAAAAAAACAAAAAGAGTTCACCGCTTGAACTACGAAGACCCGAGCTCCTCAAAATGAGGGGAACGTAGGCAAATGGAAACGGTTCGGTCTAAAGCACAAATAAAAGCCATACTTTGGCATCAATACAATTGATCGACCATGAAAGCGTCTCAAAAAAAACTCTAAAGCAATTCAAATATTCATTACAAGTTAAAAGCTCTTTGATGAGTCTAAGCCCGATTCATTCCTACAACCGGCAACCTCGCTAAAAGAAAACTAAGATACATAATCAAACTAATGTGTCTCGTCATGGCAAGAAAGGGATACTTGGAAACCTCGTGAGTCACTCCAAGCCACTCGCATCGGTCTCTCCCTTCTTCTTCCCCTCCGAGTCTTTCTCTTCGAACCGGAAAAATGCCTGTATTCCTCCTACCAAGCTCGGTATAGGAACAGGTCTATCAAACCGGCCTCCGTCGTGGCCTTAGTAGCCCTAGCGTCATCCCTCATCTCCCGTAACCTAGCCGGTAACATAGGAGCCCTCCTCTCCTCCGTCTCGACGTAAGCCTCATAATCGGCCGCGCCGTCTCCGCTCCCCGTCATGAGGATTGGCCTCGCCTCGGCCCTCCTCCTCTCGTAAATGGGTCCTCCGCACCTACAATGGCCTCACGCCGTCTCAAAATAGCCACCCGAGTCTCTCCTAGATGCCCCTCGTACTCAATCCAGTGTACCAAGTGGTCGTGAACACCGGTCTCTGACGCCCGAGAATGACCCGAGGAGGAAAGGCATCGTACCTCCATACTCTCGGGAAAGAAATGGAAACACCGAGGGATCATCCATGGAAACAGGAGCCACCACCCCGGTAGCTATATCATCAAAACCCTCCAAAGGAACCCGCTTCCAAGCCAAACCTGTCTCAGGACCAAAGCCGAATATAGAAGCCGGACCGAGAAAGCCCCTAAGCATGACCACGGAGACCCATCCCGAAGCACTCTACGAGTCTCCACCCGCCAATGAGGCACCGACCATCTCGATATCTTCGGGCCCGGCGACTCCGCCATCCAACGCTCCCACGAGCCCCGATCATCAAAATCTACATCAACACCTCTCCCGGCAAAAGTCCAAGGCTCGATCATATCGTAGGTTTCCCGAAGAACCCCAAACGCTCCATCGCCCATGTGGTCAAGAGAAACGGGCCGCCCGCGCATGTACCGCCGTCCGGTAGCTAATCTGTCGAGAGCATGAAAAGTCTCCCCAAGAATCAAAGGAACGACATCTCTCGCCTGTGCGACAATGAACAACAACATCCAGCAGAGATCGATGGCAAATCCCAAAGGAATAGACCATGAACAAAGTGCCGAACATGCAAAGTGCAAAGGCATCCCAATAGGCGTCATCCACCAAGCCTAAGCCCCTAAATCTGTCGGGAAGACCGGAAATATCAAAATGGTCTGGGACCGCGGATCATGCCTCGTGCTTCCTCCCGGGGGAAAGATGAAGAAGGTTGCACAACTTGTCAACAAAAGAAGCTCCTCCTGACCAAGGAATTGCTATCTCCTCCACCTCCGGACCTCCAAGCAAGGCCCGAAATTCTTCCACACGGAACAATCTCGTTGAAGGAAAGGCAAAAGACGTGCCTTCTAGTATCCCAAAACGAAGAAGAAGCCCTTAAGAGGTCATAATCCGGAACCAATTCTTTGAGAGACCACAAGCATCGTACCTTGTACCGTTCTTCAAAGAAAGACCTTCTCTCATGCATAATTTCCCTGGACCAATCCTTGAACTTGTCGAAAAAAGACATTTGGGACTCTTGGGATAACTTTGAGGGAGCTTTTCTAAGGTTTTCCATGGTTTTTTTCTCTCTTCCTCCCCGAAAATGGCTGTTTGGGCTGGAGGTTGAAGAAGATATTTGAATTTGAAATAAAGCAAAGCCGATTTAAAGCAAAATCAAAGGACAAAGGTCGATGCCGTCCCCATCCGCGCGGATGGGATTGCTTTCCCGTAAAAAATTCCCGCAACAGTCAAGCCGCTACACCAAAAAGGAATATTCCGTCCCGTTGCTCGAAACTTGTGCAAAAACCTCCCCAAACCACCCATATACCAAACACCCTTGCAAAAAAAAAAAACAAGGCTCACGCAACACTGCATTCATATTGCATTGCATTCATAAAATAAAATCCTAAATCATTACATTCCAAAAAAAAAAGAGAGTGTACATAAAAAAAAAAAACAAACAAACATAAATAAAATCCTAAATTATTACATCAAAAAAAAATGTGCATAATCTGTACAAATCTAAATCGCAAAAAAAAAAAAATCAAAAAAAAAAATCAATCGGAGTCTCCAAAGACCCGATGTCTCCCCGGCCTTCTTGCGACTCGGGCCCGCCTCGTCAGAGCCCCGAAAGTCTCGGGCTCGAATCGTCCTCATCTCCGCAAAGAGGCTCGTCGGGACCAACCTAAGCACACTCGATAGGGTAAACCTGCATCCCCGAAGAAATCGAATCCGAAGGTGAAGGCGTCCGACTCCCGAACATACGGAGACGACCCACCATGCCGCGCACGTGTCCTCGCCCGTGCGGATCCCCAAGAATGACGTGATCCGAAGGCGTGCCGCGCGGTGATCAATGAGAGGAGAAAGAGGGGTCTCAAGAAGTCTCCGAGGGAATAGGAGAAGCCTCCCGTCTGGACAGTGCCGGCCGTGGTCTCCGTGCCCTAGCCTCGAGGTGCCCCGCAAGCAACCATCCTCCGTATGAATCTCTTAGCCCCGATCACTTGCTTCGTCGCTGTCTCGACGACCACCTCCGAAAACCGCACAAAAGCAAAAGCGTCAAAAAAAAAAAAAAAAAGAAGTGATGCTAAAGATGATGAAACAAAAGAAAGAAAAGAAGGGGAAGAGGTGAAACCATACCTTCATACCCGGACGAGGTCGGAAAGCTCGCGGAAGCCGCTCGGGCTGAGGGATCTGCACCCTCAATCGAACCCCATCCTGGATGTAGGAAAAATCCGTCCGAGGGTACCGCGGGATCCCAAGCCCCTCCCTCTCCAAAACCTGAGGCATCCTCAACCTCCTCAAGACGAACGTCGCATATGGCTCGATCGCCACGAAGTCCGAGAAGTGCCGACCGCTTTCTGTAATCATCCCAGTCACTGACCGATCGCTCGGATGCATCATATCGGCGGGAGGCTCCACCTGTCCTCAAAGGCGAAGTTCACGCCATGCGTCGGCGCGTCACCCTCTCTCCTGCATAATAGGCGTCGCAAGTCGTGCCCCTCAAAATCCTCCGCCGCACCGTCCGGATCTCGCCGCCTTCACCAAGCGCTACCTCAAAGCGATCCTGTGGGAAGAATATCATCCCCTCATCCGTCTCGGCCTCCGTCAAAGGAAGGCAATCCGCGTACCTAAGAGTCGTACGCCCCGGAGCTTATCTTCTCCCGGCATGCTTGGACCAAGACCGCATGGCCGGATACGCCCGACGTACGCCTCCGCCGCTCCACACCGTGACGTGGAAAACTCCAACGCCCATACCGCGAAAGGTAAAAATCCAATCAATCCAAAGGCAAATAAAAGTGCGTGCTCAAAGGAAAGAGGGAAAGCAAAAAGAGAGCTTATACCTCCAGAGCAAACTCGAAGCAGACAAGGAGCTCACACCCTTCCGCCGTATCTATCAAGAGCGAAGGCGCCTCACCCACTCCTCGGCCTCCCCCAGGAAACATCTCCAACCGTCTCCATGTCCTCTAAGGACCTCAGCAAGGCAAAGACCGCTGTCCCTCAAAGATGACCAAAGAGCGTGCTCGAGAAAGTAAACCACAGGAAGGCCCCGGCAACTGATCGGCGCCTATCCTCTCCTCCCCACCCTCATAACTCGCTATGGTCTCCACGATCTTGCCGTAGACCACGGCATACTCCATCCCCATCCCCTTTTTGGGAATAGGGAAAATCCCGAAGAGCCTCGCAGATCGGCATCGGCCGTAGCCATCCCGCCACTCAATGCCGCGTCCATTAAAGGACAGCCCGTGATCGCAGCATAGTCAAGGAAGGCGTAATGGTCGCCTCGCCCCGTAAGAAGTGGAAGGTGTGGGTCGCGTCCCACCAAAGGCCGCGAGCAAACATCAAGCCTCTTGCACTTAGGGAACTTGACCAGTCCCCTCAAGCACTCGACGAACTCCCAGAGCCCCGTCTCGACAACGATCTGTCTCGGACTCGGCAAAGCTCCTCGGCCCGCATTCGGAAGCCGGTCCCACAAGTCAATCACAGACTCCACCGATCCTCGAGTCTTCATTTTGTTCAGTTGCTCCGTCACAAAACGGTTTCCGCCCTGTAAAAAAAAAAAAGAGAGAAAATGTCAAAAGATTGCATTTGCATTAAAAAAAAAAAAAAATTTCGACAAAGATAACAAAGATACAATGAGCATAGCCCCATTTTTCTCGCATGAAATAAAATAATTTTCAGCAAGTCCCAATGCATTCAAAAAAAAAAAAAGAGAGGATGCATTCCTACGGAAGTAAAAAAAAAAAAAAACTCCGTCCCATTTTCAAAAAAAAAAAATGCACACATGCATATCATCCATCTTACATACAACGGGAGGAAAAATCCGTCCCACTTTTCAAAAAAAAAAATCCTAAACATACATACATCTCATATTGGCAAAATGCCCATTCTTTTCAAACAAAGTGCATGCATTGCATCATCATTCATCAATATCAAAATTCAATTTCAACAAAAAAAAATCATCATCATCATCAACATGCAATATTCAATTTCAAAAAAAAAAGAGAAATCACAATTCTTCGAATTTTCACATGTAATTTTCGAATTGAAAAAAAAAATGTGGCAAAAATGCCAATTCTTTTTCCCAAGCAAAATGCACATTTTGAGTTACTCATATACTCATTACAACATTGCATATCATCAATATCAATATTCAATATTCAAAAAAAAAAATTCAAAAATCACCCAAAAATTTCAAGCAAGAAATCGACAAGAGGATCAAGAGGATTCGAAGTATACCGTTCGGAGATGCGGATCCGAAGCCCAATGTTGCCAAGCATCGGGGTAATGCTCCTCCTCGACCGATTGCGAAAGATTGTAATGCCTCCTCATCCGGACGAGCTCCAATCGCCTCTCCGCTATGGGACCACGTCCTTGGCCTTGAAAAGCGCCTTCCCCGTGTTCCATCGCTCGAAAAATCGAAGAAATCGGACGAATTTTGAAGCTCCTAGGCCAAAAATGGCTGTTCTCCTCGGCTTCTCTCTCTCTGCTCTCGTCTGTGTTCAAAAAACTGAATGGGGGAAGGAAAAGGGCGTTGGCCCTAATTAATACCCCTGACTTTCCATCCCTATCCGCGCGGATGAGATTGCAAGGGTCAAAATGACCCTTTTGCCCCTTAAAATTTCAGGACTCTACAATTCAGTCCCCAACTTGACAAAGTTAACCAAAGTTAATCAAAGTCAGCCCCTTGTCAAGAAAATTACCCCCGGCAGTTAAACGTAAGACCGAGTGCCCCGAGAAAGATAACGAGATTCCGTATCTTTCATCAAAATTACTCCCGGCAGTAAAACGTAAGACCGAGTGACCCGAGAAAGATAACGAGATCCCGTATCTTTCATCAAAATTACCCCTAAGAAGAAACGTAAGACCGAGTGCCCCGAGAAAGATAACGAGATCCCGTATCTTTCATCAAAATTACCCCTACAGTCAAACGTAAGACCGAGTGCCCGAGAAAGATAACGAGATCCCGTATCTTTCATCAAAATTACCCGGCGAGAAAAGCGTAAGGCCAAGGAGTGACCCGAGAAAGATAACGAGATCCCGTATCTTTCATTAAAATTACTCCGTGATCAAACGTAAGACCAAGTGCCGAGAAAGATAACGAGATCCCGTATCTTTCATCAAAATTACCCGGCGATAACGTAAGACCGAGTGCCACGAGAAAGATAACGAGATCCCGTATCTTTCATCAAAATTACCCCTAGCCAAACGTAAGACCGAGTGCCCCGAGAAAGATAACGAGATCCCGTATCTTTCATCAAAATTACCCCGCATCCAAACGTAAGACCGAGTGCCCCGAGAAAGATAACGAGATCCCGTATCTTTCATCAAAATCTCCCCGGCTGATCAAACGTAAGACCGAGTGCCCCGAGAACGATAACGAGATCCCGTATCTTTCATCAAAATCTCCCGCAGTCGAAGCGTAAGACCGAGTGCCCCGAGAACGATAACGAGATCCCGTATCTTTCATCAAAATTACCCCTAAGCCAAACATAAGACCGAGTGCCCCGAGAAAGATAACGAGATCCCGTATTTTTCATCAAAATCATCCCCTGAGTCGAAACGTAAGACAAAGTGACCCGAGAAAGATAACGGATCCCGTATCTTTCACAAAATCATCCCCGGCGATCCAAGCGTAGGACCGAGTGCCCCGAGAAAGATAACGAGATCCCGTATCTTTCATCAAAATTACCCCTAAGCAAAGAAAAACGTAAGACCGAGTGCCCCGAGAAAGATAACGAGATCCCGTATCTTTCATCAAAATCGCCCCGGCGATAAAGCGTAAGACCGAGTGCCCCGAGAAAGATAACGAGATCCCGTATCTTTCATCAAAATCTTCCGATCAAACGTAAGACCGAGTGCCCTGAGAAAGATAACGAGATCCCGTATCTTTCATCAAAATTACCCACGGCAGTAAAACGTAAGACCGAGTGCCCCGAGAAAGATAACGAGATCCCGTATTTTTCATCAAAATCTTTCCCTAGCCAAACGTAAGACCGAGGTGCCCGAGAAAGATAACGAGATCCCGTATCTTTCATCAAAATTACCCCAGTATCAAACGTAAGACCGTGCCCCGAGAAAGATAACGAGATCCCGTATCTTTCATCAAAATCTTCCCGCAAAGAAACGTAAGACCGAGTGCCCGAGAAAGATAACGAGATCCCGTATCTTTCATCAAAATTACCCCGGCAGTCAAACGTAAGACCGAGTGCCCCGAGAAAGGTAACGAGATCCCGTATCTTTCATCAAAATTACCCCGGCAAAACGTAAGACCAAGTGCCTGAGAAAGATAACGAGATCCCGTACCTTTCATCAAAATTTCCGGCGATCAAACGTAAGACCGAGTGCCCTGAGAAAGATAACGAGATCCCGTATCTTTCATCAAAATTACCCCCGACAGTCAAACGTAAGACCGAGTGCCCTGAGAAAGATAGCGAGATCCCGTATCTTTCATCAAAATCATCCCCGGCAGTCAAACGTAAGACCGAGTGCCCCGAGAAAGATAACGGATCCCGTATCTTTCATCAAAATCATCCAACGGCAGTCAAACGTAAGACCGATTTCCCAGACGAATACGTCTGATTTTCCCCAGCAAAGGCTAACAAAATCCCCAGCAAAGTTAACGGAATCCCAAAAGCCAGCGAGATCTCGAGTAGTGCTCGAACTACGAAAGGGCTTGATTCCCACTAGGGATACGTAGGTAGCCTATCATTAGGTCCAGCCCCTCGACCAAAACGGTCACCCTCTCCTTCGGCAGCAGACAAAGTCCACCGAAAGGCCATTTCAAATTAAGGTCCGAGGCGCCTAAAAAGCCATCATCATTAAGGTCCGAGGCGCCTAAAAAGCCATCATCTTCAAGGTTCGAGGCACCTAAAACGCCATCTCCAAGGTCCGAGGCACCTAAAACGCCATCTCCAAGGTTTGAGGCACCTAAGACGCTATCACTAGAAAGCGATAAATCGCAATCATCCCAGCAGAGACCGAAAATGGTCATTCCTATCCCCAGCAGAGCGGATACCCATCAGACCAAAAATGGTCATCTCTTATCCTCCAGAGTTTCTTTCCAGCAAACGGCCGTAGAACTCGCTCACCGTGTTCGAGGCACCTAAAACGCCATCATCTCCGGGGTCAAAGACCCGAACTACGACTGGCTTGATTCCTCTTAAGGATACGTAGGTAGCCTATCGCTAGGTTCAGCCACCCGATCACTCGATCATCCTGCCAAGTATGGAGCCTTACTCTTATCGACGACCCCGCTTCCTTCGAAAGCGCCGTCGCCGAGGGGCTACTGTAAGTGCTCCAATTTGAGCTTGTTAGAATTTTCGTTAGAAAATTAACGAAAGTTATAACATTTCCAACAATTCCTAACTATCCTAACATTTCTAACAAAGTAAGGGTAAAATGGGCATTGTTATTTAAGGTTAAACCTTAAAAAGAATCTCAAAAAAGAAAAACAAATGAAGAAAACCAAATATAGCAATGCTGGAAACATAATCTGGCTGGTCAATTTGAATTTTGAAAAAGATTATTCCTTGTGTCCAAAGCCCGAAGCAGACAATTAATGAACAGTGCACGCGACTGGATCCATCCGCGCGGACATGTTTGTATTTTCAGGAGGGCTATAAATTGAGCCCTCCAGTCACAGAAATAAGAAGGAAGAACACAATTGCAACGAAGTTCTGGCGAAATATAGAGAGAAAACAGTGAGAATTCTCAAGAATTGTCACCTTTTTCTTTCCAATCTTTCCCAACTCATACTCATCCACTCACTCTTATATTAAAGCCCTAAACACTCATACACTCAAGCCAAACACTCAAGAACACAAGGAAGATTGGTAAACCCTCTTCTTCCTAACCCTAAATCTCATCCATGCATGCATCTTCAAACTACAAAATGTAGTTCTTTCATCTTCTTTCTCTAGATCTAAGAAGATCACCATGGAAGACCATCTCCATGGATGATCTTCTACAAAGATCAACATTATTTTCAAAGCTTTTCTTTCTTACTTGCAAAAATGCACTTTCAAAACCCTAAAAAACCATTTTCAAGCACTAAATCTTGATTTCAAAGGGTAAAATCCCCCCTCCCCAAGCAAATGAAATGCTTAGTCCTAATGTACCCCAAGGATGGTTTGGTATAGTTGATTCACCACTAAAATGTCTAGTGATCACTAACCAAAACCTAGGGAAATGGGGACAAGCATGGATGCAAAACCCCCCTTAAAATCATCTTTTCTTTCTTGAGAAGTTGCTGTCCAGTAGCAATTTTCTCAGACCTCAGTCCATGGTCTTAATTTTTGGACACAGATGAACTTGGAATTTGGTGTTGACTACAAAACACTTTTTGTAGCCAACATCCAGAGCTTTCCAGACATATTTTTACCTTATTTTTTGGGTGAGTAAAACTCCTCTTTTCAATTTTTCTTTCAGAGGCTAGTTCATCAGCTTCTGGGAATCCAGATCTCATATCTGAGGTTTCCAGAAGGTTTTGACCCCTCAAATCTTCTCCAAAATGGAAATTTCTTTCACACAAAGTTTATTCGAGGAGTCTAGAGAAACTTTCATTCTCTGAGTTCATCCAGATTATGAAGTTTTAGGACCCTTGAATCTATTTCAAAATCAGGTGTCTGCTGCCATTTTCTTCTGGCAGAAGTGACTTCTCAACTTCAAAAGGTTTTTTGAGTACCAAATCTCAAACCAAAAATTCTCCAAAAAATCATGGGATCAGTTTAAAGTCTTAAAAAGACATCCCAATTTTTACTTTTTCCAGTTTCAACTTATTTTGGCCAAAACACACACACACACACACACACACAAATGATTTTCAGCTTGGAAGACTCGTTTTTACGAGGCGCGTCGGGTGCACACTAACGTCCTTCCCGACGCGTAACATGACCTCCGAACCTAAATCTCTGATCTCGGGCTTTTTTCAAAGTTTTGCCCTTCAAAATTAAAATGGCGTGGCGACTCCGTTTTTTCCGGTTTTATTTGGTTTTTCAAAGAAACGCGAAAATCGAATTTTTCCCGCGAAAAAGGCAACACCATCGTTACACCTGGAGCTTATCTTCTCCCGGGCATGCTTGGACCAAGACTGCATGGCCGTATACGCCCCGACGTACTCCGCCGGCTGTCGCCACACCGTGACGTGAAAAAACTCCAACGCCCATACCTGCGAAAGGTAAAAATCAAATCAATCCAGTGCGAAAGAAAAGTGTGTGCTAAAAAAAAAAAGAGAGAGGGGGAAAGCAAAAAGAGAGCTTATACCTCCAGGGCAAACTCGAAGCAGTACAAAGAGCTCACAGCCCTTCCTACTGTACCTATCGAGAGCAAAGTAAAGCTCGCGCCCCGGCCTCTCCCCACGAGACATCTCCGTCCGTCTCCATGTCCTCCAAGGACCTCAGCAAGGCAAAGACCGCCGTCCCCTCAGCATGCCCAAAGAGGGTGCCCGAAAAAGCAAACCACAAGAAGGCCCTGGCAATCTGATCGGCACCTATCCTCTCCTCCCCAGCCTCGTAACTCACAATGGTCTCCACAATCTTCCCGTAGACCACCGCATACTCCATCCCCATCCCCTTTTTGGGCATAGGGAAAATCCTGTAAGAGCTCGTAGATCAAGATCGCTATAGCCGTCCCGCCACTCAATGCCGCGTCCATTAAAGGACAGCCCGTAATCGCAGCTGTAATCGGAGGGCGTAACCGTAGCCTCGCCCCGTAAGAAGTGAAAGGTGTGGGTCGCGCCCCACCAGTGCTGCGCCAGAGCAAACATCAAACCCTTGCTCTTAGGGAACTTGACCAGCCCCCTCAAGCACTCAACGAACTCCCAGAGCCCCGTCTCAACAACAATCTGTCTCGGACTCGGCAAAGCTCCTCGGCCCGCATCCGGAAGCCGATCCCACAAGTCAACCACGGACTCCACCGATCCTCGAGTCTTCATTTTGTTCAGCTGCTCCGTCACAAAACGGTTTCCGCCCTGCAAAAAAAAAAAAAAGAGAAAATGTCAAAAAAAATTGCATTTGCATTTGCACAAAAAAAAGAAAAAAGAAAGAGCATACACATGCATTAAAAAAATTTCGACAAAGATAACAAAGATACAATGAGCATAGCCCCATTTTTCTCGCATAAAAGAAAACAAGTTTTCAAAGCAAATCCCAATGCATTCATCAAAAAAAAAAAAAAAAAACAAACAAAAAAAAATGCATACATGCATATCATCCATCTTACATACAACGGGAGGAAAAATCCGTCCCACTTTTCAAAAAAAAATATATCCTAAACATACATACATCCCATATTGGCAAAATGCCCATTCTTTCCAAACAAAATGCATGCATTGCATCATTCATCAATATCAATATTCAATTTCAAAAAAAAAATCATCATCATCAACATGCAATATTCAATTTCAAAAAAAAAAAAAATCAAAAATCACAATTTTCGAATTTTCACATGCAATTTTCGAATTTAAAAAAAAAATGGCGAAAATGCCAAATTCTTTTTCCCAAGCAAAATGCACCTTTTGGGTTACTCACATAATCATCAAGATTCAAAGACAATGAACATCAATATTCAATTTCAAAAAAAAATTTTCAAAAATCACCTAAAATTCAAATTTCAAACAAGAAATCAACAAAGGGATCAAAGGGTTTCAAAGTATACCGTTCGGAGATTCGAATCCGAAGCCCAATGTTGCCAAGCACGGGTAGGGCTCCTCCGCAATCGATTGCGAAAGATTGTAATGCCTCCTCATCCGACGAGCTCCAATCGTCTCTCCGCCACCGGGCCACGTCCCTTTGGCCTTGAAAAGCGCCTTCCCGTGTTCCATTGCTCAAAAAATCGAAGAAAACGGAGGATTTTTGAAGATTTTGGCCAAAAATGGCTTCCTTCCTCGGTTCTCTCTCTCTCTCGTAATTGCAGCACAATTTCAAAACCGAATGGGGAAGAAGAAAAGGGCGTTGGCCCTAATTAATACCCCGACTTTCAGCTCCTATCCGCGCGGATAGGATTGCAAGGGTCAAATGACCCTTTGCCCCTTAAAATTTCAGACTCGCAATTCAGTCCCCTAACTTGACAGAGTTAACAAAGTTAACCAAAGTCACCCCTTGTCATCAAAATCCTTCCCGGCAAAGAAAACGTAAGACCGAGTGCCCCGAGAAAGATAACGAGATCCCGTATCTTTCATCAAAATCACCCCTAAGCAAAGAAACGTAAGACCGAGTGCCCCGAGAAAGATAACGAGATCCCGTATCTTTCATCAAAATCTTCCCTGCTAGCCAAACGTAAGACCGAGTGCCCCGAGAAAGATAACGGATCCCGTATCTTTCATCAAAATCATCCCCTATAGAAAACGTAAGACCGAGTGCCCCGAGAAAGATAACGAGATCCCGTATCTTTCATCAAAATCACCCCTAAGCAAGAAACGTAAGACCGAGTGCCCCGAGAAAGATAACGAGATCCCGTATCTTTCATCAAAATCACCCCAGAAAGAAACGTAAGACCGAGTGCCCCGAGAAAGATAACGAGATCCCGTATCTTTCATCAAAATCATTCCCTGAGAAACGTAAGACCGAGTGCCCCGAGAAAGATAACGGATCCCGTATCTTTCATCAAAATCATCCCCTATAAAGAAACGTAAGACCGAGTGCCCCGAGAAAGATAACGAGATCCCGTATCTTTCATCAAAATCACCCCTAAGAAAAACGTAAGACCGAGTGCCCCGAGAAAGATAACGAGATCCCGTATCTTTCATCAAAATCATTCCCTAGCAGAAAACGTAAGACCGAGTGCCCCGAGAAAGATAACGGATCCCGTATCTTTCATCAAAATCATCCCCGACAAGAAACGTAAGACCGAGTGCCCCGAGAAAGATAACGAGATCCCGTATCTTTCATCAAAATCACCCCTAGCAAGAAACGTAAGACCGAGTGCCCCGAGAAAGATAACGAGATCCCGTATCTTTCATCAAAATCTTCCCCTATAGCCAAACGTAAGACCGAGTGCCCCGAGAAAGATAACGGATCCCGTATCTTTCATCAAAATCATCCCCAAGAAACGTAAGACCGAGTGCCCCGAGAAAGATAACGAGATCCCGTATCTTTCATCAAAATCACCCCTAAGCAAGAAACGTAAGACCGAGTGCCCTGAGAAAGATAACGAGATCCCGTATCTTTCATCAAAATCACCCCTAAGCAAAGAAACGTAAGACCGAGTGCCCCGAGAAAGATAACGAGATCCCGTATCTTTCATCAAAATCTTCCCTAGCCAAACGTAAGACCGAGTGCCCCGAGAAAGATAACGGATCTCGTATCTTTCATCAAAATCATCCCTGAGCCAAACGTAAGACCGAGTGCCCCGAGAAAGATAACGGATCCCGTATCTTTCATCAAAATCTTCCCCGACAGTAAAACGTAAGACCGATCTCCCCGAGAAAGATAACGAGATCCCGTATCTTTCATCAAAATCATCCAACGGCAGTCAAACGTAAGACCGATTTCCTGACGAATACGTCCGATTTTCCTCAAAGAAAGGCTAACGAAATCCCCAAAGAAAGTTAACGGAATCCCAAAAGCCAACGAAATTTCGAGGAAAACTCGAACTACGAAAGGGCTTGATTCCCACTAGGGATACGTAGGTAGCCTATCATTAGGTCCACCCTCGACCAAAACGGTCACCCTCTCCTTCGGCAAGCAGACGAAGTCCACCGAAAGGCCATTTCAAATCAAGGTTCGAGGCACCTAAAACGCCATCTCCAAGGTCCAAGGCACCTAAAAAGCCATCATCATCAAGGTCCGAGGCACCTGAAACGCCATCACCAAGGTCCGAGGCACCTAAAACGCCATCTCCAAGGTTCGAGGCACCTAAAACGCCATCATCATCAAGGTCCGAGGCACCTAAAAAGCCATCTTCAAGGTTCAAGGCACCTAAAACGCCATCTCCAAGGTTTGAGGCACCTAAGACGCTATCACTAGAAAGCGATAAATCGCCATCATCCCCAGCAGAGACCGAAAATGGTCATCCCTATCCCCAGCAGAGCGGATACCCATCGACCGAAAATGGTCATCTCTTATCCCCAAAGAAAGTTCCTTTCCAAAGAACCGACCGCGTAACTCACTCATCGGGTTCGAGGCACCTAAAACGCCATCATCTCTGTGGTCAAAGACCCGAACTACGATCGGCTTGATTCCCATTCGGGATACGTAGGTAGCCTATCGCTAGGTTCACCCACCCGATCACTCGATCATCCCGCCAAATATGGAGCCTTACTCTTATCGACGACCCCGCTTCCTTCGAAAGCGCCGTCGCCGAGGGGCTACTGTAAGTGCTCCAATTTGAGCTTGTTAGAATTTTCGTTAGAAAATTAACGAAAGTTATAACATTTCTAACAATTCCTAACAATCCTAACTTTTCTAACAAAGTGAGGGTAAAATGGGCATTGTTATTTAACGTTAAAACTTAAAAAGAATCTCAAAAAAAGAAAAACAAAAGAAGAAAACCATAAATAGAAATGCCGGAAACATAAACCGGCCGTTTAATTTGAATTTCAAAAAGAAATATTCCTCTTGTCCAAAGCCGGAGCCGCATTTAATGAACAAAGGCACGCCGAGGGTTCCCATCCGCGCGGATGAGTTTGTCATCTCAGAGGGCTATAAATTGAGCCCTCCACCACAAAAATAAGGAGCCACAACACATTTTGCACCGAACCTCTGGCGAAATATAGAGAGAAAACAGTGAGAATTCACTTGAATTGTCACCATTTTCTCTCCAATCTTTCCCAATTCATACTCATCCACTCACTCTCATATTAAAGCCCTAAACACTCATACATACAAGCCAAACACTCAAGAACACAAGGAAGATTGGTAAACCCTCCTTCTCCTAACCCTAAATCTCAACCATGCATGCATTTGCAAACTACAAAATGTAGTTCTTTTATCTTCTTGCTCTAGATCTAAGAAGATCACCATGGAAGACCATCTCCATGGATGATCTTCTACAAAGATCAAAATTATTTTCAAGTTCTCTTACTTTCTTGCAAAGAAAACTCATTTTCAAAACCCTAAAAACCATTTTCAAGCATAAAATCTCATTTTCAAAGGATAAAAATCTCCTTCCCAAGCAAATGAAATGCTTAGTCCTAATGTACCCCAAGGATGGTTTGGTATAGTTGATTCACCACTAAAATGTCTAGTGATCACTAACCAAAACCTAGGGAAATGGGGACAAGCATGGATGCAAAACCCCCTTTAAAATCATATTCTCCTTCTTGGGAAGTTGCTGTCCAGTAGCAATTTTCCCAGACCTCAGTCCATTATTTTAACTTTTGGACACAGATGAACTTGGAATTTGGTGTTGACTACAAAACACTTTTTGTAGCCAACATCCAGAGATTTCCAGACATATTTTTACTTTATTTTTTGGGTGAGTAAAACTCCTCTTTTCAAATTTTCTTTCAGAGGCTAGTTCATCAGCTTCTGGGAATCCAGATCTCATATCTGAGGCTTCCAGAAGGTTTTGACCCCTCAAATATTCTCCAAAATGGAAAATTCCTTCGCACAAGTCTTATTTAAGGTGTCTAGAACAACTTTCATTCTCTGAGTTTATCCAGATTATGAAGTTTTAAGACCCTTGAATCCATTTCAAAATCAAAGGTCCACTGCCTTTTTCATTCTGGCAGAAATGGCTCTCAACTTCAAAAGGTCTTTTGAGTACCAAATCTCAATCCAAAAATCCTCCAAAAAATCATGGGATCAGTTTAAAGTCTTAAAAAGATATCCCAATTTTTACTTTTCTGAGTTTCAAAGTATTTTGGCCAAAACACACACACACACACACACACAAATGATTTTCAGCTTGGAAGACTCGTTTTACGAGGCATTCCGGGTGCACACTAACGTCCTTCCCGGCGTGTAACATGACCTCCGAACCTAAATCTCTGATCTCGGGCTTTTTTCAAAGTTTTGGCCCTCAAAATTAAAATGGCGTGGCGACTCCGTTTCGTTGATTTTTTCAAACAAAAATGGGAAAATTTTCGGATACACATTCATCACAGGTTGGTATTGGTAGGTCCCTGGTCTTGAGGGGAGGAGGTTGTTGCTCATCCTGTCCCTTTTCGAGGGGGTTGCCCACAGATGGCCTAATAAATTCAGCCATGGAATGCTCTGGATCTAATTGCAAGAGAGCAGCCTGTGTTTCATACATTCTTTGTAATGTCTCCATTTGCTTATGCAACAAAGAGCGTCGGTCAATGGGTTGACTTCCTCCAGCTTGACCGGCGTCGGCATTCTTTGTTTTCTTCCTTCCCACTTGCTTTCCACGAGCACGAGTGGGACGAGGAAGCTCAGTGCCTTCTCCCTCGGCATTCACCTGACCCTTGGAACGAAGGGTCATGGAGAGGGGAGGAGGGGCATCTGGCTGAGGTAGAGGAGGAGGAGGAGGCAGTTCCTCGGCTCCTGTGTTCGCCCCATTCACCTGGGTTGGGTCCTCAGCCGTAACACTTGTAAACTGTCCGTCCATTGTAAGCCAACAGCAAATTACCAAGTGTAAATTTTCCAAAAATCACAATTTCAATAGAACCAAATTTATGGCCAAAATTAGGGCAAATTTTGACCACAAACAAACAACTAATTGTGATTTTTTCAACACAGAAGGATTCAAGCCAATCTGAAACTTCACGCTAAAAAGGCCTCCAAACGGAATCTGGGCAAAATCCGGTTGAGGTTTGCAAATTCCGGCGGTTTCAAGAACAGAGTCTCAATGATCCAAAAATTCCGTTCACAGAAAGAAAAATTCCGACAAGAAAAATTGGCTTTTAGCGAGCGTTTTCCAGGCCAAACAAAGGGTGTTTGAATCGATTTCCCGGCAATGGAACCAATTGATGATGCCAAAATCGTCAAAACAGCCCAAATCCAAGCGATGATTGCTCTGGTGATTGCAAGGCCTGAAAGTAAGAGAAAACACGTAAACTAAGCCGGGGCGGATCCGGCTAAAGGCCCTCCGGCGTGAGAGTAAGTTCACGGTTTGTATAAGAGAAAACAAATGGACAGAGTTTTCCCAATGTAAAAAGTGACGTACCTAATAATGAGCCATGGGGCTTGTATTTATAGGGATGGATTGATAGAATCCATGTTGAAATAAACTTGTAAAGAGATAAGATGTAATCCTAAGAGAATTACATCTGTTAAGGAGTCATTGTTTGACTTGGATTGGTGTAGTTGATTACAATCAGGATTGAATCATGAATGTGTAATCCTTGTTGTATAAGGGTTTGTATGTCTTGCTAGCAGAACGCCGAGGAACACAAGTGTTTTACCTCGGCCTTAGCAAATAGACCGAGGTAAATGATTCTGCTTCCTCGTCATTTGTAGACTGGCTGGTACGGAGATATGCCGAGGTAAATGATTTTGTTTCCTCGTCATGATGGTGAAATGCCGAGGTAAGAACTTTTCTTTCCTCGTCACTTGCTGCTTAACGGCCCAAGCATGTTGACCTAAGGCTGAGATAAACGTTCCTCGTCATACAAGGAAGACCTTACTCGGCCTTGATACTTGGTTATTTAGATAATATTCCTGACCCAATTCAATTAGGCCCAGCTTGAGCAAACCCATATTTGTATCTCGGTTTATACTGTTCAAAAAAGTTATTCTTTGTTTTATAATAATAATTGTTGTAATTGATTTTTCTAGTATTTTTTATTTTTTTTGTATTTTTCTTGATTTTATATAGCTTATATTATAATAGAAATGTTCTTTAAAATAGAACATTGAAATAACTAGAAATAAAATTTAACTTTTATATTGAAACAATGAAGTGAATAATCAATAGGATCTTGGGGATTTTTTTTTAAAAAATATAGCTTTTTAAAAATTTATATATCAAAATAATATTTTTAAAAACTTAAGTACCATAGTAGCACTTTTGACTTGAAATCCGGAACTGGTAATTCCGGATTATGAATTCCGGAATTACCAATTCCGGAATTGTTTTTTTTTTTTTCCAAAATTGAATTTCCCAAAATAATATGTCCGTAAATAGGGGGCGATCGCGTCCTTATATAGAGCGATCGCTCCAAGTGTACTCCGGCGTCACCAATTTCGCATTCTATTTTTTTATTTTCCAAAGCTGATAAATGAGGAAAATAATATTTTCTGGAAAAATAGCGAGCGATCGCACGTTTATGGGGGGCGATCGCTCATAGTGTAATCCGGAATTGATAACTCCGGATTCTATTTTTTATTTTTTTTTTCAAAAAAGTAAAAAAGCAAATTAATATTCTGGAAAAAGGAGAGGGCGATCGCGCGTCTTATGGAGCGATCGCTCCTTAGTGGCGTATCTTCAAATCCGGAAATGCAAATTCCGGATTTGCTTTAATTTGAATCCGGTAATACCATCTCCGGATTCAAATTTTGAATTACTCACCATTTCCAATTGAAATACAGGGTAGAAAGGGAAGAAGAAGGAGCAAGTGCAGTGAGAGATAGAGAAAGAAAGAATTAAGGAGAAGGAGAAGGAGAAGAGAAGAGAAGAAGTTTAAAGAGTTGTGAGAGAAAGTGTTAGTTTGGTACCTAAGAATGGTTAGTTATATTTCTTTTTTTAATTTGTTTTGAGTTGTTAATTTTAGTTATATATATTTTTCTAAGAATTTTTATTTGTGCATTTTTATATAATTTGTTGTTAAAACTATTGTGATTTATGTACTTAATTTTTGATTGTCAATGAATTAAACAATTGTAATTTAATTTTTGCCTAGTTAGAATTTTTTTAAGTTAGGTTTAAAATAAAGTGTTT
The DNA here is from genome assembly GCA_022495995.1 of Adenophora triphylla var. japonica. NCBI lineage: Eukaryota > Viridiplantae > Streptophyta > Magnoliopsida > Asterales > Campanulaceae > Adenophora > Adenophora triphylla. The sequence continues at coordinate 264,020 of JAFEMH010001227.1, read as the reverse complement.
GTTAAAATTACTTTGACAAACATGTTGCAATTTTTCTATTTAAATGTAGCAAAACTTTAAGTCCCATTTAAATTTAATTACTATTTAATTTTTGTATTTCAGATGAATCAACATGAACAACAACAATTTATTGATCCTGGGCCAATCGATCCACATGTATTGACTTCTCAGGATACACATAGATCTAAATATATTTGGGAGGGACAACAGTTAACCAATTTAAGACCTAGGCGTGGTCCAGTACTTCCAGCTAGAGTTGATTGGAGGATAGAAGATAAGCTTATAAATACAGGATTTTATGAAGTGTATTTATTAGGTCATATACAATATGATTGGCATTTGATTGAGGCTTTGATTGAAAGATGGCGTCCAGAGACCCACACTTTTCACTTACCTGTAGGGGAGATGACCATCACCTTAGAGGATATTGGCATGTTGTGTGGTCTTCTTGTAGACGGAATGGCGGTGACTAGTTCAGAAACTAGTAGGAGTGCGGGGGCATGGGTTGAGATTGTTGAGGAGTTATTTGGGGTTGCACCCTCAACTGCAGACATCAAAAGAGGTGGAATGATATCAATGAGATGGGTTCTAGGACACTTCCCTCATTTTGAACAGCTTCCCAATAATGCGTCCGAGCATATGATTGAGACATATACTCGAGCCTACATTTTCTTATTATTGGGGTCATACATTATGCCCGTCTCGTCTGATAACCTAGTGAAGTTGATGTACCTCTGTGATGATGTGTCGCCATTTTTCGCGGGAAGGAATTCGATTTTTTCGTAGTTTCTTTGAAAAAAACCAAATAAAACCCGGGAAAAAGAACGGAGTCGCCACGCCATTTTTGTTTTAAGGGCCAAAATTTTGAAAAAAGCCCGAGATCAGAAATTTGGGTTCGGAGGTCATGTTACACGCCGGGAAGGACGTTAGTGTGCACCCGGAATGCCTCGTAAAACGAGTCTTCCAAGTTGAAAATCATTTGTGTGTGTGTGTGTGTGTTTTGGCCAAAATAATTTGAAACTCAGAAAAGTAAAAATTGGGATATCTTTTTAAGACTTTAAACTGATCCCATGATTTTTTGGAAGATTTTTGGATTGAGATTTGGTACTCAAAAGACCTTTTGAAGTTGAGAGCCATTTCTGCCAGAATGAAAAAGGCAGTGGACCTTTGATTTTGAAATGGATTCAAGGGTCTTAAAACTTCATAATCTGGATAAACTCAGAGAATGAAAGTTGTTCCAGACACCTTAAATAAGATTTGTGCGAATGAATTTTCCATTTTGGAGAAGATTTGAGGGGTCAAAACCTTCTGGAAACCTCAGATATGAGATCTGGATTCCCAGAAGCTGATGAACTAGCCTCTGAAAGAAAATTTGAAAAGAGGAGTTTTACTCACCCAAAAAATAAAGTAAAAATATGTATGGAAAGATCTGGATGTTGGCTACAAAAAGTGTTTTGTAGTAAACACCAAATTCCACATTTATCTGTGTCCAAAAAATTAGACCATGGACTGAGATCTGAGAAAATTGCTAGTGGACAGCAACTTCTCAAGAAAGAAAATATGATTTTAAGGGGGGTTTTGCATCCATGCTTGTCCCCATTTCCCTAGGTTTTGGTTAGTGATCACTTGACATTTTAGTGGTGAATCAACTATACCAAACCATCCTTGGGGTACATTAGGACTAAGCATTTCATTTGCTTGGGAAGGGGATTTTTATCCTTTGAAAATGAGATTTGATGCTTGAAAATGGTTTTTAGGGTTTTGAAAATGAGTTTTCTTTGCAAGAAAGTAAGAGAACTTGAAAATAATTTTGATCTTTGTAGAAGATCATCCATGGAGATGGTCTTCCATGGTGATCTTCTTAGATCTAAAACAAGAAGATGAAAGAACTACATTTTGTAGTTTGCAAATGCATGCATGGTTGGAGTTTAGGGTAAGGAGAAGGAGGGTTTACCAATCTTCCTTGTGTTCTTGAGTTTTTGGCTTGAGTGTATGAGTGTTTAAGGCTTAAGTATGAGAATGAGTGGATGAGTGTGAGTTGGGAAAGATTGGAGAGAAAATGGTGACAATTCTTGAAGAATTCTCACTGTTTTCTCTCTATATTTCGCCAGAGGTTCGGTGCAATTGGTGTTGTGGCTCCTTATTTTTGTGACTGGAGGGCTCAATTTATAGCCCTCTGAAAAATGCAAACTCATTCGCGCGGATAGGACCTTGAGCGTGCACTGTTCATTAAATGCAGCTTCAGGCTTTGGACACAAGGAATATTTCTTTTGAAATTTGAATTATACAACCAGTTTCTGTTCCAGGAAATTCTATTTTTGGTTTTATTCCTTTTGTTTTACTTTTTGAGATTCTTTTTGAGGTTTAACCTTAAATAACAATGCCCATTTTACCCTCACTTTGTTAGAAAAGTTAGGATTGTTAGGAATTGTTAGAAATGTTATAACTTTCGTTAATTTCCTAACGAAAATTCTAACAAGCTCAAATTGGAGCACTTACAACCTCGCACTTCTTAGGGAAATAAATAATATTGGTCAGTACAGTTGGGGTAGTGGAGCGTTGGCCTTCTTGTATAGGGAGATGTGTGTAGCATCTCAGCACGATTCGAAAGGGTGTGGTGGCTTCTTAACCATTGTACAGGTATGTCAATTATAAATGATTACATTATGCTAGTGGACTTAATCTGTTTTGTACATAATGATAATTTTTTTTATAGCTTTGGGCATGGGAGAGGTTGTTGTGTACACAACCTAGGAGTCATACAGAAATAACACTTACTGGATTGCAACCAGTGGGTTACAGGTATATTTCAATTACTTCATTTTGTAAATGATCTGTTTTGTAATATATCGCTTTTTTACTCATTATTTTTTATGTCAATGGTTTCATATGTAGGTGGAAGGGTCCATTGTCGTATACTTCATGCGATCGCCCATAACCCGCAAGGATATCGAGACCCGATTGTCATATTTAGACAAGGATCGGGTTGTGTGGCGGCCATACAACGGTGTGCCGATTCCGAATATTCGCCTTCAGGCCAAGCTATATGGAGGGCGAAGGTGCCCTCATCTCGCTTTGAGAGGGTTGAATGGCACTTTCCGAGATCGTGTAATGCGACATTTTGGGATGGTTCAAGGTGTGCTCGATGCATCGCGACACCGCTTGGACTTGCGTCGGATTAGTCGCGGCAAGGTCGGTCAGGCGTTAACTGGATGCAAGAACATGGTCAGCACATAGCAAAGTGGAATGAACGGGAGTTTAATGTCGTTGATGGAGAGTTTGGTGAAGTGGATATGAGTTACCATCACCCCTATTTGACATGGTATAGGTGTATTACTCGATGGCTCATCCACAATTCGTCGAATGTGGAGGGACTAGGAGTTCGTGCCACGTTCAACTGGTTATGAGGGTGTGGTAAGTTATATATTACATACAATGATTTTACAAAAAACAATACCATTTTTCCGTATTAATTAATTTTAGTTCATTGTTTTGAACAGATTCAAAGTCTCCAAGGGATGTACATATATAGCCAGAATGCCACATCCTTGGAAGACTCGCGAATTACACTCAACAATGTGTCAAGAACACACCGACACATATTAGGGAGCAAAGAACGATCGCAAGCCCAATCTCTCCTCCAACGGTTGATCATACCGCCAAGAGGAGCCACTGGAGGGAGAATCGGGTTCGTAGCGTGGCGGATACCACCTCAGGATGAGCCGAGATGCAGGATCAATACGGTGATATGCATCGTTTGAGTTCGCCGACGTAGTTCACCTGCACAGACTGGGTAATTCTTTTACCGAATTGATGAATCGCCTTTGGTTTCACGCAATCGCCTCGAGCTCCTTCCCTTCTTCTAGCAATTATACTCGACGCCCGAGCAGCATTCGGGATTCCGGGATTTAGGCCTAGTTTCCATTTGCCTCGTGTGCGGTTTTCGTAAAGTCCCGATGGATCATCCTCATCCTCATCTCAACAATCTAGATCAGGTGGTCGTCGTATGCCGAGGAGAGGGAGTAGGATTCGCAATCCTCCTGATGAATTTACCCCGTCTAATTATCCTTGACGGGTATCCTACGTGACCGGGATGTGGTCAATTTTCTATAATACTTATTCTTTTTATTATTGTTAAGTTTTGTACTCTATATTTTTTTTTTAATAAAGATTACAATTTGAAAACTAACTGAAATTTCTGAAAAACTAACTGGAAAACGTTAAAAACTGACTGAAAATTCTAAAAAACTAACTGGAATTCTGAGAAACTAACTGAAAAAGTTAAAAACCTGATGAAAATTCTAAAAAAAAACTAACAAAAAACGTTAAATAACTTATTGGAATTTGAGAAAAGAGGGATGGACAAGAGAGCGGTCGCTCCCTCATATAGGGCGATCGCTCCAAAATTCCAGTAACTTCGCGTGAACGCGCGAATGAAAGAGGGCGATCGCCCCTAATGTAATCCGGAAGTAATAATTCCGGATTCTTTAAATAAAAAAAGTATAATATAAATAAAAAATATTATTAAATTACAAATATAGGTGCGCGATCACCCCTATATACGAGCGATCGCCCTATTTTTACAGAGAAAAGGGGCGATCGCTCCCTTGACCCCGTGCGATCGCTCCCTAAGCGAATTTCCCAAGAACGCTGGTATACCAAACAACCTCCCCCTCTCCCAATCAAATACTTTACTTAAGCCGCCCCCTTCTCTCTCTCTCTCTCAAATTTCATATTTCAAATTTCAACCCCCAAATTCAATTTTCTTCAACCCAAAATCAATCAATCATCCATTTTGAAGCACAGATTCAAGGTTTGAGGTGCATTTTGAAGATTGTCAAACATTTGTTTTTGAAGAAAAAGATTCCGACGACTTTCCGGCGACATTCCGGCCAATTCCAAAGTAAGCTTTCAATCTATATCTTCGGGTTTTGATTTACAATGCCTCCTAAAAGAGCACGAACCACTACCACCAACACTACAACCCCTCCCGATCCCCCATATGATGCTTCTAAATTTGTTGGGATTGAAGCTCAAAATTTTTTTGAGTTATATGAAACCAAGCCATTCAACCCGGAGAGGGAATTTGATTTTAATGGCTTGTATTTAGATGAATATGTTACCCTATACAATTGGGGAAAGTTGGGGAGTAAGCCCCCAAACTATGGAGCTTCACTTTTAGTAAAATAATTTTATGCTAATGTTTTTGAACGGGGGAATACGGGACAGTCATTTGTGCGGGGACTGGAGGTAAAATATGATAGGAATGAGATTAATCAACATTACGGGTTAGCCTCCAACATTGAGGAGGATGGTTGTGAGTATACCAAAGAGATGGAGAGTATAGGAAAAAATTATAAGGAAAATTTGCATTTGATAGCTCCGACTTTCGGGGTAATTGACCCTAGGAATGTGAAGAAGGGTGTAATTGTAAAGGCTCGAAACATGGACAATTGGATGAAGTATATTCATAGATTTATTTGTGAGAGGATCATCCCTTCCTCTCATTTTAATGAGGTGAATTGGAGACGTGCATTTCTGATGCACATGATAGTTCAACGAAAAACAATTGATTTTGGAAAAATAATCAGTAATGAGATATGGAAGACGGCTAAGGGTATGGCCAATACCAACTATAATTTTCCATTGTTGATCACATCCCTGATAGCAAAATCGGGATTTAACCTCAGGTTAGTTAACAAGGACATTAGAGGAGGTCCAAAGATTAACTATTTCACCCTCACCACTAAATGTCAGAATGAAAAGAGGGGTGAGGGGTCATCTAGGAGACCTCATGCTGGAGATGATGATGATGATGATGAGGAGGAGGAGGAGGAGGATGAGTGGCGAGCAGACCCGGTCGAGGCTGCTTATTATCTGTCAGAGCAGATTGGCTCCGTGGAGAGTCAGATTAGCGATCTGAGGGGAGATTTTAGTCATTTATCCGTCCGCGTGGATGCAGAGATTGAGACGGCTCAAAGCTTGGAGGGCACAACAAAATGTTTGGATGTCACAACATGATCATCGGCAGGAGGAGCAGACTCGGTTGCTCCAGAATATCCTAGGACGGATGCCACCACCATCGGGAGATGGGTCGGGCTATGGTGGACAGTATTGAAGATTAATGCTTTTTGTTGAATTTTAAAACTCTTTGTTAATTTCAGTTTTGGTTTGTGGTTTAATTTGACGAGGGGATCCTCATAAACAATATTTCATATTTGGTTTGTATTTTAATTCGTCATGCCTTTGTTGGCATGCAAACTTGGTTTTATGTTGGGGTGTGTCCCAAAGACATCTTTATTTTTGATTTGTAACAAACTCGTTGTTAATTTCATCTTTGGTTTGACTCGCTAAATCTATTTTATTTCTTCCCTTCTTGTAGTGTGCCTGGTGGTATGGCTGATGTTTGTTTTCAGCAAAACATTGTTTATTTTAAGCAAACATTGTGTTATGTTAAAAATTTATTTTTGGATCGCTGCAATCACAGAAACTATACCAAGTGTTGAAATTATATATCCTAAAATAAATGTCCAGCTTTTGATCAAAATGTATTAGACATTTTGATAATACACTATATATGTGCAATAACTGTAATTATAATATTTTTCATTTTATACAATAACGGGTTCAACAAAAAAGTCAAAAATGGGACAAACATTTTGGGACGGAGGGAGTATAACAAGATTGGCTCAGTTTTGATATGGGAGCGGTCGCCCCTCTTAATGGAGCGATCACTCCTAAATTCCAGTAACTTCGCGTGAACGCGCTAATGGAAGAGGGCGATCGCCCCATCTGACTTGATTTACCTTTTTAACATATTGTAATCCCTCCCCTCCGTCTCAAAATGTTTGTCCCATTTGACTTTTTTGTTGAACTTTAACCACTAATATATGACAATTTTGGGACGGAGGGAGTAATAAATTTTCATACATTTTATTATTTTATTAAAAAATATTGTAATAACTTTTCTTAAATTTTGTAATGCTTTAATTAAACGATACAACGAGAAACTCTTAAGATTATTTATTAAGAGTTAATAAAATAATTTTCGAAATAAATTGGCTTTTTAGTACAAGCGAATTACTAAATATACGTTCAAATCAAGACCTTTGCCAATGCCGATCTTATCTTCATCGACAAATCCGGCACCGCCAATGCCGGATTTATCTTAACTTTCAAATCCGGCACTGCTAATGCCGAATTTATCAAATCTGAATTCCCCTTTAAAAGGAAGGAGTGGTTTCATTACAACCTGCTTCATACAAAACTCAAATATGGATCGCAGACTCAAACGCCATTCTAATCCCCGTCCTCATTTTGAAGGCCAAACATCTAACCCTCAACCCTCTCACCTCTCTCAAATAAACTGCCTCAACCCTCTTCAGCGCTCGATTCCCGGTCCACTCGGTGACGTGCGGTGGCTAAGCGCCCGAGAGAAACCTCGATCGTCGAGGGGGATCCTCTCAGAACCTCTAATTCCGACCCAAGAGTATGTGAGGAGAGCGATTGAAGATCCCAATGAGGATAAAGATTTCGAACGCAGCCTCCTTGGCTCTCCGCACTTGAACCGCTTCAATGGCGATGGTATGATTCCCGCTACCCCTTTCAATACCGTCACGGGCGGATTTCCTAATGGATTTGATAGGATTAATGTTGCCGTTGGTGTTGTCAAGACCATCACACGAAATGAATTTGGTGACGCTATGGTGACTTTGAAGGTTAGCATATGAAGTTTTGTATGTTTTCTAGCATGATTAGTATGTGTCTTATCTTACTAATTAAGGTAAAATTGATAGGATCCTACGGGAACAATAGGTGCTTCAATTCATCATAAGGTGTTTACTGAGAGTGAGTTCGGAAATGACATAGTTGTTGGTTCTGTTCTGATACTTCATCAGGTATGATGTATTAAAAATGCAACAACTGGAACCTATTATTAATATTGCCATCTAATCATGTTGTTTTGTAATTTTTAGATTGTTGTTTTCTCCCCTCACGTAAATCACATTATCTCAACATCACACTCCCCAATGTATTCAAGGTAACATTGTTAGGTACATGCATCGTGAGTGGGTGATTGTTCAACAAATGACATTAGTTTATTTGTGTTGCAGGTATTCCATAAGGATTTCATCCCATCTGATTTTCCATGAAGGGGTTTTTCATGTAAAAGTTGTTGAACTGTTGAACTTGTATTTCGATCCTATGTGACCGGGATGTGATCACTAATTTGAACTCTTTATTTTAATGTTTGATTAATGTATGTGTTGTTGAACTGTTGAACTTGTATTTCTATCCTATGTGATCGGGATGTGATCACTAATTTTAACTATTTATTTTAATGTTATTTCAGTTTTTATTCATATTTTATTTGCTATAAAATGGAGCGGTTGACCCATTTGGTCGTTTTAAGTTCCGCAACTACAAATATATTTGATGTCATACTCCACCAAGAGTTAAATATATTACAAGTTCAATATATTACAAGTTCAAATAAAACAATATTACAAGTTCAAATAAAACAACAATACTTAAAAGTTCAAAGTACGTAATTTAAGAAGTAATAATAAAAATAACAATTAACTCTTACTGTTTAAGAGTTGGACATCTCCTTCGCGTGTGACCTTCTAACTTGCAAATCCCACAACGATTCTTTTTTTTTTTGCAACTTGCCAATCCATAGAGTTTCTCAGTCGCCTTGATCTGGGTCTCCCTTGCTTCTTGTCACGTCGATGCTCCGGGTTAGGGTAAAAACGTGGGACAATATGATCTACATTCCAATAGGCCTCGTCATGGATTGGATGAAAAGAGCAACTCCACGTCTTGTAGTACGAGGCAAGGCTGTAAAAAGGATGAATATAACTCATACCATCGACACTTTGCGATTTGAAACACGCAAGCACATGCGAACAAGGGTAATGATATTGCATCCATTTGCCACAAGTGCATGTTCGATCACGCAATCTCACAACTTGAATGTGTCCACCTTTGTCACCCATACCCTGGTCGTCACACTATAAACACCCACAGACGTAGTGTTAAACTTTGTGACGTGATGAAACCCAGCCTTATCCCAGTTGTATCGGTATCTTCGATCGATTCTCTCACTGAATTGTAGCATGGCATTTGGTGGTGGGATGCCATTAGGATCTCCCCCTAAAGCACTAATTGCTTTAGTGAGTCTATCTTGAAAGTATGCCACACACCTATAGAATGAGGTCTTAACAACTTCTGAAATTGGCATTCCCCGAGCTCCTTTCATAACGCCATTAAAAACTTCCGACAAATTAGTAGTCTTAATGCCGTACCTATATCCACCATCGTGAGCCATTGTCCACTTTCTAGCATCCAAGTTCTCAAACCATTTAGTAGCCTCAGGGTTGATGATATTAATTTGCCTCAGATAACATTTAAGCTTTCTATCTTGGGTGGTTCTAACAGCACGCCAAAAAAGATCTTTCAATCCAACGCCCTTGTGAGCTTTAAGAAAATTAGCTCGCAAGTGCAACATGCACCATCTGTGGATAACATTTCGTGGCCAGCTGGCAATGTCTCCAACCGTGGAAAGGATGCCATTATGCCGATCAGATATCAAGCAAACTTCACGACCCTTAACAATATGTTTGCTAAGAAGATGTAGAAACCAACACCAGTTTCGATAGTCCTCTTTTTCAACAATAGCGAATGCGAGAGGAAGTAGACTATCATTTGCGTCGACACCCATGGCAATAAGAATAACCCCTCTATATCTTCCATGCAGGAATGTGCCATCAATGAAATAACAGACGACAATGAGAGAATGCTTCCACACAAGTGCCAAATGCCCGTAACACACGATCAAACATACCTAAAGCACCGGGAGGAGGAGGATCGAATGCTCCACAATGGTTCCAGTGGTTCCACTTTTGGATGGCAAATAACAAACGTGGCGCCTTATGTAAGATTCTTCCCGGGGCCTCCATATGCCTCGCAATAGCTTTTTGTTTGCCACACCATGCCTTTCTATATGAAACTTCCTTCCCATAGGCTTTTTTTATTTTCGCCTTCACTAGTACAATCTTCAACTCGGGATCGCCCTTAACCAGCCCAAAACTTCCCGCCCTATGAACTTAGCATCCATGTTTCGATGATTTTGACTAATTTCGGTTGCCAAGCAAGAATGAGGACCCTTGTATTTGGTAATTTCCCAATACCCTAGGCATTCTTCAAACTCACATTCACATAAAAATTGCACGGAAAATCTTTCACCAAACACTCAATAGTCCACTTTCGGGTTGTGCTTCGTTTTACCTTGAAGCGCAGATTTTTCTTAATATGAAACAACTTCATTTTATGCTGCACCTCTGACTTCTTTGAAAACCGAATACCTTTGGCAATGTCATGATGTTCTACATTTCATTCAGCAAAGTCATATTGGTTATCATCATATATCTCCGATCCTTCTCCAATATCACGATAAAATTGATACCCGACTCTCTCATGCACATGATGTTGTGGTTCTTCGTAAGCAACCAAATGTAACGCCAAATCTTCTCCCTCATTCTCGCTAACATCAGTAGGACTACTGCAATCATCATATCCATCGTCAAGATCTTCATTTAGAAGCAACCCAATATTTTCTTCATAATCTGAATCATTATCATCATCATTATACAATTCCTCACCCTCACCCCCTCCCTCTTCCTCTCTCTCTTCCTCCCCCTCCCCCTCTTCCTCTTCCTCTTCCTCTCCCTCTTCCTCTTCCACATATGTTTGTGTACTTGTTCCAGTATCCCTCTGACTATAGCAGCTTAAAGAACCCATCTGAATGGTATCCATGTCATTAACATACTCATTTTGTAATGGCTCCTCATAGGTTTCAAACTCCTCAACATTCACATTATCAACTAAATTTATCTTAACATACAATTGTAAGCTACTCAACCCACCAAACTGAGCAGAAACATCAAACATGACTTCCATACCCATATCATTGTCGATTACAAATGGAATGTAGTTTGCAATCCCGGGAGCGACAAGATGAGGATATCTACATGTAACTTGCAACTGAACAATAGCTCGATCTACCCCAATTTTCTTAGCTAACTTTTTAATCAACTTCTTGTAACTCCACCGAGTTTTAGCCCTAAGTGCACATTTTGGTCCCCTTTCAAAATGTTCACCTTCAAACGGGTGTTCATCATTTCCTCCCCAATAACACATGAAAATAAGTGGAACTCCAGCCATATTTATTCCTAAAAATTGAATTTTTTTTTATAAAAAATCTAATTTAACAATATCACTACATTCACAAAAAAATTTAAATAAATACTAAATTTAAATTTCGAACAAAAAATAAGAGAATTAAATGTACCTTCTTAATCACCTCTCTTCTCTTCTTCTTGAACTTCTGAATCAACTTCTTGAATTTTCAATATTTTTTGGAAAAAATTCACCTACTTTCTTCTTCGTCTTCCTTCTTTTCTCCTTCTTCACTGGATTTTTATTATGCTAGATTTCTTTACAGATTTGCCGGGGAAGATGGGTTTTGTAAAGCAAATCAGGAATTAGCATTTCCGGATTTGAATTTTTCAAAAAAAAAACATTACTTAATTCAATTCAGTTATATTTAGTATTAAAAAAAAAAAAATAGAATCCGGAGTTATCAATTCCGGATTACACTATGAGCGATCGCCCCCATAAACGTGCGATCGCTCGCTATTTTTCCAGAAAATATTATTTTCCTCATTTATCAGCTTTGGAAAATAAAAAAAAATAGAATCCGGAATTGGTGACGCCGGAGTACACTTGGAGCGATCGCTCTATATAAGGACGCGATCGCCCCCTATTTACGGACATATTATTTTGGGAAATTCAATTTTGGAAAACAAAAAAAAAAAAAAAAACAATTCCGGAATTGGTAATTCCGGAATTCATAATTCGGAATTACCAGTTCCGGATTTCAAGTCAAAAGTGCTACTATGGTACTTAAGTTTTTAAAAATGTTATTTTGATATATAAATTTTTAAAAAGCTATATTTTAAAAAAAAAATCAATCTTGGGGTTAAACCAATTTTGAAAAGAGGTGGTCTTCCGTGAGAACAAGGGGATCCGTCTCATGCATGAGACGGGTCGACCATGACCCATGCAACCTTTTATAGGCCAATTTTTTTTCTCCAGGACCCATGGGTCCGACCCTGACACGTGGCAGCCTCTCATAGGCCTATTTTTTTCTTTTTTTTTAGTTTTTATATTATTTTTCAGCTTTTCAGTGGTTTAGAAAAAGTAATAGTTATCATCTCTTACTGTAATGACTGTATACATATAAAGTAACATTGTACATAAGTAAACGTAATACCTATTTTAAAAAAACAAAAGCTCGTTTTCACCAATTTTTTCAAATGTAATACAAACTATATGTATTACATTTGAAATGTAATAACTTATGTATATGAATGTAATAGTTTATACAAGTAAATGTAACACTTTGATAGATGAAATTGTAACATAATTTTATAGATAATGTAATACTTTTACATGTATCATGATAAATTTGAACTCATTATAACTTATTATTTGAAAACATATAGATATCTATAAATATGTGTTACAATTATGTACAAATACTATTACATATAAATAACACGTTTGTTACATTTTAGTTATAATAAGTATTATTTTTGCCAAACGAAGAAAACATAGGGAAAAACACTATTACTTTTCTGTATATATGTATTACTTTAATGTATACAAACTATTACTTTATATGCATACAATTATTACATTATGTTATAATAACTATTACTTTTCACAAACCGAAAAAAAAAACAAAATATAAAAATTTTAATTTTTTTTTTTTGGCCTATGAGAGGCTGCCACGTGTCAGGGTCGGACCCATGGGTCCTGGAGCAAAAAAAAAAATTATAACACATTTATATATGATAAGGCCTAAAATTGGGTTCAAGGCCCAATTTGCATCAATGTTGCTGACTGGAACGTGCTTGGCGTGAAGAAGAAGTGGCTGGTCATGGGTCAGGATCCGACCCGTCTCATGGATGAGACTAGACGTGTCCAAGGTTAAGCATTAACCGGCTAACCGTAAGGTTAATAACCGGATTTTAACCGCCTAAACCGGTAACCGTCTAACCGCCTTAACCGCCTAACCGATAACCGTGTAACCGAGGTTAACAAAGGTTAAGAAATTTTTACTTCCGGCTAACCGCCTTAATTAACCGGTTAACTTAACCGTTAATTAACCGTCGGTTATTCAAAAAAGTTAAGTTTTCTCTTTATATACTTCCGTTTCTTTTAAATCCGTTAAGTTTTCATTTCTTTAAAAATTCATACCTATTTTTCTATAACTTTTTGCAAAAAATATTAGTCTTAACAACTATTTAAAATAGTTTTATTTATCCAAAAAAAAAAAAAAAAAGTTCATATACAGTTACATATTTAACAGAAACTGTTAAATATTTAACTGTTTTTTCAAAAAAAAGTGTTAAAAACTTAACTTTTTATTCAAAAAACTATTAAAAAGTTATTTTTTTTTAACTTTAGATAAAAATCTGACATTCTTGAAAAAAAAAATAATAATAATTAACCGTTTATTAATCGGGTTAACCGGGTTAACCGGATTAACCGTTAACCGGTTAACCGTAACCGTGACTTAACGGTTAACGGTTAAGTCCGGTTAATGATTTTAACCTTCGTTAACCGCCGGTTATTAACCGGTTAACCGCTGTTAATTAACCGTGGTCACGTCTAGATGAGACGGGTATTCTTATTCTCAAAGTCTTTGTCTTTTGAAAAAATATACTCCGTTATTTTTTAGTATATCCACCTCCTTAGTACTCCCTTAGTCCCGAATTAGAGTTTTTACTTTCTTTTTTAGTATGTTTCATTTTAAGATTTTTAGTTGTTTTATTAATTAAAATGGATAGTGAGACTCACTTTTTATCTTCACAACAAAAACTCTCTACCAATTTTCTCTTAATAATTTTATTTTTCATATTCACAACATTTACTTTATATATAATTCTCGTATCAAGTCAAACTAAAAACATTAAATCGAGATGGAAAGATTAACTAATAATGGCCTTAAGATTTGATTTTGTTGGATGGCTTCAAAATGATTTAATCAAAGGAAAGGAAAGGAAGTTGAGAAAATATTGAGATGAACAGTTAAATTAGATTTAAATTAAGCAATTCAAATCTATTATACAATACAAGGTCGAAAAATCGCCACTTATCTATCACATAAGTGGTGGTTCAGATTGAAAGTTGAAAATTTGATCCGACGCCGACGACCCAAATCCTCCCCCCCCTCCTTCAACCGCCCATGACTTTCCATAACCGTCCGTAACTTTTCGTAACCGTCCGTAACTTTTCGTAACTTTTCGTAACTTTCCAAATCATCCCTCTCTCCTTCAACCGTCAATAAATTTCCATAACCGTCCGTAACTTTCCATAACATCCCAAATCCCCCCTCCCTCCTTCATTCGTCTGTAACTTCTCATAACCATCCGTAACTTTTCATAACTTTTCAAATCCTCCCTCCCTCCTTCAATCGTCAGTAACTTCTCATAGCCGTTCGTAACTTTCCATAACTTTCCAAATCATTCCTCCCTCCTTCAAGCATCTGTAACTTTTCATAACCGTCTGTAACTTTCCATAATTGTCCGCCTCCCTTTTTTTTTTTTCTTTTAAACAGAAAAATCGATTATAAATAAATGATCTTTTTTTTTTTTTAATTATTTAGTATACTCCTTAAATAAAGGTTTAGGGTTTATATATACTCTTTCTTTCAAAAAATATTTAATTTGAGTATTTTTTATTCTTTTTTATTTATGTGTATTTCAATTTGATTTATTTATTTTTCTCTTTTATTTTATTAGGATCATTTATTTAAGAGTGTATCTTAACATAATAATTATTATAAATTACTATTATATACAATTAAGTTTTTGAACGATTTTAGAATTAAAAAAAAAAAAAAGATTTTAGAAAAATATTTGTACCTAAATCAATTAAAAATTCATTCGTCATGAATACTTAAGTTTTTTGTTTCGAACCTTGGGTAAAATTAGGATAGGGGATGGGTTAAGGATTATAAGTATTATTAATTATTTATATGATTAATGTGTTGGGTAGGGGTTACGAAAAAAATAATAATGGTAAAATGGGGATTAAGAAAATATTTTTTTACTAATCCTAAATGGATAACGGTCCCGAATAATCGACTTCATCATATTCTCTACGGCAGTTACACAAACAAATCACTCTCCATCAAATGTTGATTATGGAACGAAGTAGGGAATTTGCCCCATAAGTTCCTTTTGGAATAAATCACTTCCCACTAAGTTCCTCATTGTATTAAAATGCCCCATAAGTTCTCATGTTGTATTATGTATAATACAACATTTAGTTATGCAGTAGTTTAAAATCATAATACTGCATCCGCACCACCGCCTCCGCCACAGCCCAGCTCCGCCGCCGCCGTCTGCTATCGCCGCATGCCGAATTTCGGTCAATTTTCGCCGAAATCTCGTCAATTTTCACCGAAATCCGGCAATTTTGGCCGGAATTTGACCGTTGATCGCCGAAACATAATACAACATCATAATACAACATGGGGAAAGAACTTATCGGGCATTATGAAATTTTTTTAGAACTTATCGGGCATAGTCCCAATAAAGTAATCATCAGAGTATTGGGTAAATTTTTATTTTATTTTTTTGATGAAAGAAAAGCAATTTCATCATTTTCTTAATTTGTGTACTGTCACCGTGTGCCAGTGACACGAGAATACCAGTCAAGTCCATGATAACTTGATGAATAAACCTATGTAATCAACTACCTTAACAAACATCCAACTAATCTTTCAGAAAATTGAAAAGGATACTTATCCAGCTTTGAGTTATAATAACTCCATTATTATTATCTTATCCCTCTTTAAGTTAATCCCAAGTCACTCTAATCTACTCTTTATCTACCAAAGCAAAAGCCAACCAAACTCCTCCAACTTTTCCAACCCCTCTTATAATTTCAACTCACTCCAAAAAGTATTTTCTTTTTACACTCATCAAATAATTATCCACACACACCTCCTGACTTATTTTCATTTTGATCCGTCTCATAACAAACGAGATTATTTAAAATAGTTAATTTTTATTAATTATTTATTCAATGAGACATTTTTAAAGGAGTTTTTTATCAGAAAATTTTGAGAAAAACCTGTTTCTCCATAAGTTATAAAAAATCATGTTTTTAAATATATTGACTCAATGTTTTAAGGCCTAAACTCAATGTTTTAAGGCCTAAACTCGCTATTTTATTTTCTAACTTAAACTCATTGTTTTAACGCCTAAACTTACTATTTTATTTTCTAGGTATTTTAAGGCCTAAACTCAATGTTTTAAGGTCTAAACTCGATATTTTTAAGAATGAAAGTGAGTTTTTTATAACTTATGGAGAAAAAATTTTTCCTAAAACTTATTCGTTTTTTATTTATTAATGCTTTAAACTATTATAAGAGTGACACTTGTAAAGATTTTGTTAGAAATTGAACCATGACAGTTCATATATAAAAGATAACATATGTCGCGCTTTAGCTAGACAAACATATTATACTCATAATAATAATCCACTAATTATTTCCTCGCAATTCATTTTGTTTCTAAAAACAAACTCCGTTCTTCTTCTTCTTCCCCTGCAATCTTCAATCTTCGTTTCCTCTTTTTTTTTCTTCTCGACAATTGTCAATTGTTTAAAATTACAAACGATTGTGCTGTTGATTTTATTAAATTAGTAATGACATCAGTGATTAGATATGCGGTTATTAGTTAATGCTGATCTAAATAAATACATCAGCCAAGTTGCTTTCGACAACCTTAAACTCTACAAAAATCAAACATGAAATTGCAAGTCATATATCACCTACCAAAGCCAAAATGTGTACCCAATTAACTTCAAAAGATTAAAAATCCAGCAGTCTTTGGCTCCGTTTGTTTGGAAAAAACATTTTTCGAAAAATGTTTTCCCCATTTTTCGGTATTTATCTTTTTCGTGTTTGATAAACACCGAAAAATGAAGTAAACGAAAAACATTTCGGGAGTCAATGGAAAATGAGCTTGATATCTAAGGAAAATGACTCCCTTACCTCTACCTAAGAAAGTTATTTTCCGAAAAATATTTTTCTCATTTTTCTTTGTTTGTATTGATTTTACCTTTAAAAAGTTACTTTAATGAAACTATCAAACATTGAAAAATGTTTTCCAAAAAATGTTTTTTTAAGATTCGAAAAGCATTTTTCGGAAAGCATTTTTCGGAAAGCATTTTTCGAAAAGCATTTTCATTTTCCTAAAAATAAAGCTGTTAAAATTAATAAATGATTAAACAACCGAACTCATAAGAAAAATGAACTGATATACAGTTCAACTGCACATACATCCGATAAAAGAGTATAAAAGAGTTAAGAGTTTTCAGTGCAAGAAAAATGATTTCTTAAGGTGTAACCATCTTCCTTTGTTTACAAATAAACTCTGTTAATGGTAAAAACATCTCATGTCATGATAGCCAAGTTTTTCTAACTTATAATGTTAACTCATAACTACCAAACTTGAGGCCAGCAGGTGCGAATCTAGGAATTTGAAATCGCGTGAGATTGATATTTAAAAGATAATGTAAACAGTAATAACAGTGAAAAATAACTTCATATATAAAAAAAAAAGTTACATAGTGGGTGACTTAGGTTAAGAAAAAAAAATTAAAAAAAATTGAGGTGAGCTAAAAAAAAGGCTAGATCCGCCCCCGGAGGCCAGGCTGAATTACTTCTATTTCCCCACGCGGCCCTGCTTGAGAAAGAAAACGCGTATCCGGCCACTTGTGCGATACATTCCACATTGAAAAAACATACCACGGGGAAACGGAACTTAAAGCAAGGAGGCATTATTCGTTTATGGACAAACGGACCACTTGTAAAGAGTTCATTCCCTCATCAGCACGTAATTTCCAAAAGTTTCTCTATCATTTTTAATATTAAAAAAACATTTTAGAAAAATTTAAAGGTGTTAAAATTGAAATATTTCAAAATTAAAGGGGGTCGAATGACCCTATATCATACATACCAGTATATGGATTCACCGATGTAAATTACTATGTAGTCGAATAACAGACCTACACTTCACTAGGGTTGTAATCGAGCCGAGCCGAACCGAGTTGAGCTTTGAAATTTTGAGCTCGGGCTCGTATAAAAGTTATCGAGCTCAGGCTCGAGCCCAGTATGACCGTTCGAGCTCGGATCAAATCGAGTTTCGAGCTGTTTGCGAGCTGCTCGAACTCGAATATTAACGAGCCGAGCTCGAGCTTGGACTTATTTTTTGAAAAAAAATTGAAATCAAACGAGCTTTATCAAACACTAATTCGAGTTGTAATCGATCTCGAGCTTAAACGAGTCTAAACAAGTCATTAAAAAAAAGGACAAACCCCGGTGCGCCAAGCGCTTCCCGTCAGCGGGGGTTGGGAGAGGGAACCATTTGCTAGAGTCTTTCCCTGAAAATTGCCAAGCTCAAACGAGTTGATCTCGGTCAGAGCTCGTCGAGCATACGAGCCAAACACGAGCCGACTCGAAAAAAAAATGAGCTGAAAATCGGTTCAAGCTTGAGTTCACTTTAAACCCACTCAAACTCAAACTTTTACGAGTCAAGCCCAAACCGGCTCGTTCCGTGTAACAACCTACATTTCACTACCTTTAGTTGTGCAAGGGATGCATATTCTTAAATTATGTGATAGAAAAAAATGAAACACACATGGGCATGGATGTCCACCAACATTACTCGATAATGCTATTCACCATCATCACTCCTTTTCTTTTTTTTTTTCTTTTTCTTTTTCTTTTTCTTTTAATTAATTGTAGTAATAATTTTCCTTATTTGTAATATCAAAATTGATTACAGGGTTTTAGCAAATACCCTTATCTAAAAAAGCATAATTATGATCAAATCGCTTTCTCAAAGTAACAAACACGTATATAATTGTGAAGCAAACAATCATTTTTCCTTGGGTGGTGATAAATTAAAGAACAAAAATGAAATGATCACAATAAAGAGACATAATTATAATACCCATTCTACAATAATAAATGTCTCGTTTTTCTATTTGTTCCAAAATAAGTGTCACAATTCTAAATAAATAAATAACTTTAATATCGTTTTACTATGTTCCAAGCAACAACGTAAAAACGAGTATCATCTGCCTTGGTGAAGAGGATCATGGTGAATTCAAAGCTTTGCATATGATCTTGTACATCGGTGGTTCCCACATAATATATTTCATAAAAAGGGACCCGGGGGGGGGGGGTAAATATTTATTTTCGAAGCATAATTAAGCTAAAAACACTTTAAAAAACCCAAATTGTTATCATTTCAGAAATTTCTACAGACAAAACTACTGTTTTATAGGCAAAGCAAGGAGGATGAACCCCCTGCCATCCCAACATAAAGAAAAAGAGCACTATACAAATATTAAATACCCTTAACTAATTAAATATGATTTGCTACCTAAGCAAGAAGAATCTCTTTTTTCAGTGCCATATTCTCTCTCTCTCTCTCTCTCTCTCTCTCTCTCTCTCTCTCTCTCTCTCTCTCTCTCTCTCTCTCTCTCTCCTTTGCTTTTCCTTGCTTATGAAGCTCCCATACTTGGGGGGTCCCAAATGGTCTTTTCCCTATTGCAATTCACTTAATAGACTTGCCAAGAGGTCTGCTTTTTTTTTTTTTTTTTTTTTTTTTTTTATGCCCAGGTTGAATCCTGGGGTGGGGTAATAGTTTCGGTCCCTCATTGCTACTATCAGTTTAAATCGTGAGATGTGTCCGAATGACATAGGGTTTAAGAACATGTCAACTAATATCACATACAAGGTCCAATCTCAGAAGAAAGCAAATTGCTTCCATCAAAAATCGAACACACACTGCATGCCTCCAAAATCTTATATCTCCCTCGTTTTACCATTCGGCTATGCTCCGGGGGACGAGGTCTGCTTTATTTAGAGGTCTCCTAAAAGTCTTAGATAGGACTGTCAATTTGGATCCGTCGCGGGCAACCCACCCGATCCGATACGCTAATTACCCGACACAATCCATTAATATATCTGGGTTGAAACGGGCACCTGACTAACCCGCGAAGTTCACGGCCCAGCCCAACCTGACTCGTTTAACCTGCAAGTTAATGAGCTGAAATCTTAAATTTAACCCTCCTCCCAAAAAAAGAGGTCAACCCAACGAGCAAGCGAGTTAATTTACCGACACGCTTAACTCGTCAACTTAAACAGGTTGTAATGGGTCAACTCACATCAGCCCACAACAACCCGACCCTTATTGACACAACCCCTCAATTAACAGGTATTGTACTTTAAAATCTTCCTTTGATGACATTTTCTTTAATTTCTTTAAGCAATCTTCACCAACAATGACAAGCAAATAAACATAATAGAGTAAAGCTAAACCAACTGCTTCATCTAAGTTACTAGATTGTAATTCTTCTTCTTCTTCTTTTTTAACTACTAGTACATGTCCGTGTCCTTGGGGTGTTTTTTTTTTTTTTTATAATTTAATTTTTTTTTTTAAGGACAAAATGGGAAAGGGACAAATGTATGAGGGCAAAATGGGAAATTCCCCACGTGAAACTGTTCATTCCACTGTTCAAAGGGGGGTTCTAATTTATACTATAGATTACCTACCTCTGTCTCAAATGAATATACATTTGTTTTCTTGATCAAGAACAGAAACGCAAATTCATTTTGAAAGGTCGGTAGTATTTTAGTATACTTATAGAAATCATGGATAAGCCGTTGATAATCTTAAAGTCTGAGGTGTTAGAGATATTATTTCACATTGGAAATTGACAAACCTTGCCTATAATATATAAAGATCCTGGATCACTCCCCTTAGTACCAATTATTTTAAGGTGGAACCTCAGACTTTAAGATGATATCAGAACAGATTCTTTACTCGTGCAAGCCCAACGACACACAACTTTAAATTTTTGCTTTCTTTAAATCACACGGATAAATAGAGCACAAATGAGAAAAAGGTGTGGGAAAGGGAGTGAGGAGGTAACTTAAGGAGGTTGACATTCTGTTAAATTAGAGGAATAATAATGACACTTAGGAATAATAAGTCTTCATGACTTAAGAACCACTTCATATAATATTTGGTGTTAAAGTAACTAAGCTTTATAATTAGTTATAATGGCCCACTTTGAATGTGATGATGTTAATTAGTTGAAGCTGTCAATCTTTACATGTCCCCATTTCTTTCATCTCTGTTATTCCCACTGTCAATTTTTTTTTTTTTTCAAATTACAACATTTCAAATACAACGTATAGGAGGGGGTTCGAACTTTTGAACTTCCCGAGAGAAGGCAAAAGCCTATGACATTGACGCTCCGTTTGTTTGGGGGAAAACATTTTTCGGAAAATGTTTTCCCCATTTTTCGGTGTTTGATAAACAACGAAAAATGAAGTCAACGGAAAACATTTTTCGGGTTAATGAAAAATGAGCTTGATTTCTAAGGAAAATGACTTCCTTACCTCTACCCAAGGGAGTTGTTTTCCGGAAAACATTTTCCTTTGTTTGTATTGATTTTACTTTTAGAAAGTTACTTTAATGAAACTACCAAACATCGAAAAATGTTTTTCGGAAAATATTTTCTTAAGATTCACCAAACATCGGAAAATGTTTTCCAGAAAGCATTTTCATTTTTCGAAAAATATTTTCCAAGAAATCATTTTTTGGGGTTATTTTCCGTGAAACAAACGAAGCCTGAGCCAAGAGAATGGGCTACAAGATATGCATTTGATGAGGAATTCTGAAGTGCTAAAAGCTCTCAAATTCAATGAAATGATTGGTCATTGGGTGGGTGGGTGGGTTAGGTTATGCATGATTCAAGAACAACCAAAATTGGGAAATGAAATAAGTGTGAAGAAGAAGGAATTATCTAATGATCATTTTGAATTAAGTCAAGGTAGGTTTGTGTAAATGATCATTTCACCTACTTAGGTTTCTCTACATCTTTTTTTTTTTTTTTCTATAGCATTTTTAGGATTTTGCCCGAGACTAACCCCTCAAGGTATTGCTGGGCGTCGAAGTGAGAACCTCTCTGGGAGATAGTTGTGAGCAAAATTTTGTGACCTTTTTTGTGCCGTTGCATTGCACAACTACTGTTGGTTAAGAGGGGGTGAGAATCAAGTTCATTAAAGAAAAATTACAGGGCATTTCCTTCTCATTACAACAACAACAACATTACCTCATTGACGCAAAGGCTCCCATCATCTACGGTGGGGTAAGGGATTGGATATACACAATCTTGCCCAATGTATTAAAGCACAAAGAGGTTGTTTCCGGATGACCCATAATGAAACATGGGTCAAAAATTACGAACTGACTGTTGCTTCCTAACAAAAAAAGCGCTAGTGAGCCATTTCCTTCTCATTATTCAAATAATTTCATGCTATGGCCATTTTCTTCCTACTTCATTGAATAACATTTGATTTCTCTCTCAGATTTGGTCACAAGGGAGAGGAAGTTGTACCTACCATCATCTATTTCAGTAGCAATAAGGTCCATTTTATCTGGAAAAAAAAACTACCCAGACATAAAAGCAGGACAATACACTAAAAGACCCCATTATTATTGGTTCAGTTGGTACTGCACTAACTTCTATATTAGGGTACAGAAGAGTTTTGGAAAGTGTCCATCCCATTTATCATGGCTTTTACTAATAGTAATACTCCGTTCCCAAATTGAATGTCGAATTTTCATTTACGGTATACTCCCTCCGTCCCGTTGATAACTTCACCATTTTGAGCTTGACACGCAAATTAAGGAAAAAAGATAGTAGAAAAAGTGTTGTGAGTATAAAAGTAAAATAAGAGAGAGAATAAGTGAAGAGAATAGTAAATTTGAAAAGTGTTGTAAGTATAAAAGTAAAGTAGGAGAGAAAATTAGTGGGTGGAAAAGTAAAGATTCTTTGCCATTTTAGGAAAGGTGAAGCTTTTAACGGGACATCCGTTTTGGCAAAAAATAAAGCTATCAATGGACGGAGGGAGTATTCTGCTAGTCAAAAAGCTTCTGTGTTTCTGTAACAAAACATAGAAGGGGCATAAAGATGCCAAGCAAGTACAAAAGAAGATACTCCCTCCGTCCCATAACAAAGAATCAATTTCGCCATTTTGGATATCCCATCGGAAGTCTCAGTTTCCCAAAAGGGAAATTTTATAATATTTCTTTATTAGTGAGACTCACTTATCATACTTATAACAACCATCTACTTACTACGCTCTACCCTAATTTCTCTCTCATACGCACTCACAACACATACTTTTATAATACTTTTCCTTAATTCATGTCCTCGAAGCAAATACTTTGTTACGGGACAAAGGGAGTACGAGAGTACAGAAAAATAACACAGATATACTCATGCAAAAAAGTAACATTCCATATCAAGTGACCTAAGAAGCATATTTTGAGGATAATACTTGTAATAGATATAGCAGACATACACTCACAAGCAGAGAGTTTGGCTTACATAAATAAGTTGAACTTGGAAGTATACACAAACCACAATAAACAAGATGTTTACGTGGATGGAAACCGCGCCTTAGAATTGGAATTGCAGCAAATATATCACTGTTTTTCATGCAATGTCTACTCCAATTCCTAATCTAAGGCGTGAGTTCTGTACTCCAAAACAAAACAAAAGAAGTTAATATACATCGTACTTTTCATAGCATAAGGAAATACTGACAAGTTTTCAAGCTGAGCTAAGGAAACCAACCATGCTTCGCGTGATCAGGCGTTGGAGGTGAAGGCTTAGGGATATAAGGCATAAGAGGAGTGCCATGCTGAATGGGCCCAGGTCTTATCGAAGCCTTTGAGCTAGGAGCTGGATCTATAGGGTGGTAATCTTCTACATTAACACCCTCCGCATCCCTCCTATGACTTCCTCGAGCAAGAATATTCTCCTGCCATATTGGAAGAGGGTGGAAATTAAGAGCAAACTAGCAGATATGAATTGAGTCGACTTAACATTGTTTTCAGTCTTCAGCACATATGTTAATTAATGGAGTGAAGCTAACATAAAATCTTCAGTAGAGTTTAGTACCTTCAGCTTCCTGATTGGTCCCGTCAAAGTCGCTTCACTTTGATGGCGAGCAAAAGTTGCGCCTGGAAATAGTTTGTAAATACGATTGTTAGTATTCTGGACTAATTTCCAAAATATTATTGATTGTTGGCTAATCAAGATCTAGAAATACAACAATAATCTACGAATAAGCAATTTGATGGAGCTTGGCCCAACCGTAAGTACTTTGAGCAAAGCGGTAGCACCAAAAGACAGTAAATTATCAACTGGTAAATTCTACGTATAATTGCCATAGCTTCCAATGCATATAATAATCACACAAAACTTGATTTAAGCTTGAACATGCATTAATGATAGATAAATCAAGGGATCCCATAGTCTAGAGACATTGAAGTCATCAGCGGGGTATACTTCTTTGAGATTGAAAGGGTCGGAGAAAGATTGTTTGCTAGCACTATGATGGACCTGGTCACATGTTTACAAGGAAAATGGGAGAGCATTTGTGTGGGTCCATGTATGATGTACTTCATTAACCTTATACATAGTAAATCATAGGTTCCCAAGAGTTCCAAATTGTTGGAACCAGAGCATTCAAATTCAAAATTTTGAATTCACATGGCCAGGAGCTGTGGCGCATATGCTACTTATGTTTGTACCTTTGGTGTCAAGTATCAAAACAACCTTACCAATGCTAGTTCTGTAAATCAAATGTAGCCTCATGATGATATACCCAAAACTACTCAAAATAAATACAAAATATACTGAGGAGCAATTATGCAAATTTGCATAACAAGAAGCTAAAGCAGTACAAAACGAAAATGGTCGGAGCTACAATATGACTACAATGGTACTCAAACGATGATGAAGCACAAGCCTATTCGACAGTAATTATTTGAATCTTTGTTCTGATATACGCTTGGCTTTTAATTCCAAATAACAGTCATACTTTTCTATTCCCATCCCGAAGTATAATTCTCCACCCTCCTCATTACATAGTCTGTAGGCAAAGATTGATTGGCCAACTTGAACTCAGATGTGCCAAAAACGTAATTGGAAATACATCAGATCACTACGGACACTACCTCAAACACTACCAAATTATATCGATGACAATGAATCACAGAATCAAAGTTTGCATATTATCTAGAATTTCTGGCATTAATTAATCTGTCACAATTTTGATCATAATTCTTAAGGGATAATTAATCTAGTAGATAAAGGGAGAAAAAGAATTACATGTCTAAAATATGAAGAATTTAGGGCCAATAATTTTACTCCTTTGATCCAATTGAAGATGGACACTTTACTAATTCATCCAGTCCAAGAAAATAGTCTAATGTGACATTTCAAACTTTTTAAGAATATTTGCTAGTACATTCTTAACATTGCTCTAAAATTATAGGTTTTCTTTCAAGAACGAGATATTATTTTGGACAAATCAAGAAAAGAATGACTACTTTTACATGGACTAGTTTCTATATTTCTTTGTCCAAATGACTTGTTTTCAAACGAAGTTTTGGTAAATATCAATGTTTTCAGAAATAAATAGATGACACATGATTTACAAAGTAAAATCCCACATGTTTGAACTTAAAATCTTCAAGTACACAAATTAACATACGTGAAATATCAATATATTGATTGGTGAAATTAAAGACCATCAAAACATTAAGCCAATAAGATATACAAACTGTATAAAATGGGATTGATTACCAGGAATAAAGGTGATTGATTACAGGAATATGGAAGTACAAATTAAAGCCCACCAAACAAGCATGTCATGAAATCACAAGCCAATAAAAAGTACTACAAATTGTATAAAAGTGGATTGATTACCAGGAAAACTGGAAGTGCTAGCTTTGCCGGAGAAACCAAGACATATCAAGTATGTACCAGTACAAACCAAGAAAATCAAAACCCACAACCCAAAACCCTTCATCATACCAGAAAAGAAGGCTTTCCCAGATCAAACCCCAACAAAGCCAAAATCCAGAAAGAGAAATTAAACTCAACCCATTTGGGGAATTTCTTCAAACACCTTGCGTCACCTCCCAAAGACTGACAACATAAAAGGACATGAAAATTCGCGGGAATAAAGAAAAGAACGGATTCGAGTCGAAGCGGATGTCGGGTTTAAATCATACTGTACGAATTGATGGTATATTGTTTTATTGATAAAGTTGTGGGGGGAGTAATGAATTGAAGGTGATCATGTGAAATGGATGATGCGCCATTGAATGAAGAGAATTAATGGCGTTTGTTTTGTGTTGCAGGAAAGCAACAGTGGGGATAGGACGGACAGAATGAGAATTGAATGTGAGGGGTGGTAATGGCGGTGGAATGCCTGCGGCCACCGGCCACCCCGTCTCATCAGAATATGTGCACTTGCAGAGTCATGCATTGTTCTTAGAACCGTCAATTTGGGAGGGGTCTGTCGGGCAGCCAGTCCCAACTCCGATATACAATAAAGTAAGGTGAATTGAATTTTAAAACTACTAATGTAAATAAAAGTGGGTCAATTTGGGCTGATGGATGCGAGCCAAAATGGATTCGGGGCGGAATGCGGTGGGTCAGAAATTCGGGTCAACCTAAGGTGAGTTGGATTGGGATGACGTATTTTCAGTTCGTCAGAAATTTGGGCAAGTCTGCCCCACCCCGTTTAATGGCGGGCTTTGACAGATTTGGCCCGCCCCATCCCGTCATCCCGTATTGACAACTCTAATTATTGTACTCCCCCGTCCAAAATAACTCATTGCATTCAAAATAATTGTCACTTTTTTATTCAAAATAACTGTTACTCCCTCCGTCCCGCTCGAAAGGGCAATTTTGCCTCCTAGCACGGAAATTAAGAAATGAATAAGGAAAGTGATGTAAGAAAGAGAAAAAGGTTAAATGTTGTGAGTATGAAAAATTAAATAGGAGAGAGAATGAGTGGGAGGAATAGTTAGGAGAGAGAATGTTGTGAGTGTAAAAGTAAAGTAGGAGAGAGAATGAGTGGGGTAGGAAGAGTATAAAAATAATAAAAACTTTCCTTTTTGGGGTTGTGCCCTTTTAAATGGGACGCCCAAAAAGAAAATTTGTGCCCTTTCGGATGGGACGGAGGGAGTATTTTTTAACAAACTTTTAGATGAAAAATAATTGTTGCTTTTGAATTAAATATTTTGAATTAAAAACATTGAATTTCCATTTTTAACCTTGCATTGCGTAACTTGTAATCTATAATACAATAGATATCCAGGTAACCGCCAATTGACTTGCACATAAAGAGGGGCTGAGATTAATTCTTACCTTCCAATCCAACGGCCAGTACCATTTTGTCCCCCACGCTCTCCTCCAAGTTCTTTATCAACTTCTCCCCCACGATCTCTTCCCACTTTGACGCAAAACTTCCGTTAAACCCCCTACCATCCACACTCATCACATTTGCTCAGTAAAATTTAATTTCTCCAACGTCTATTGCGTTTTCTCCCCTGTGACGCTGAAGATTTTCCGTTTTTGACTCCGGCGGCCATTCTCCCTCTCTTAAACGGTAAGTTAATTTCTCTGTTTAATTTGTCTGTTTAATTTCTCTGTTTAATTTCTCTATTATGGACAATACGATTAAAAAACCTTCAATCCAGAAAATCAAATTGAGGCCGGTATCACCGTTGCCAAGCTCTTATAAAACCACCATCGAAATTGAATTCAAGATAACCACCATCGAAATTGAATGCAGAAAATCTCAATTTCTCTATTATATAATTTGTACCAACGGCAATTTTGAAAATTTGTAGGTTTTGAAACTTCAATCGATTTAATTTCTCTGGTAAATAGAATGCCCAACTCCAAATCAATATACTGAAAAAGAAGAAAGACGCTTCGTCCCTTATCGCCATTATAGACCAACTCAAAACCACCATCGATTAACCAACATTGAATCCAAGAATCAACTTATTAGAGAAACTATGAGTCACCAACCTTGAATCCAAGAATGAAAGGCGGATTGCGGACGGTTTGAAGGCGGCTTGACAGCGAATTACGGACGCTTTAAAGGCGAATTGCGGCCATTTTGAATGCGGATTGACGGCAAATTGAAGGCGACTTGCGGACGTTTCGCGTGACTTAGGGCTTCGCTCCCAACAAGACCTAATTGATGCTCCGGGGGAAATTTTTGATGGGTAGTTTGCCTTCCTCCCTTGCTTACACCGGGCCGATTCTTCATCAATCTCGGTGGCTGAGCCGCTTCGACGGAGAAGATGGCCCGCCGATTAAACCGCCGATCGAACGGGAGGGCGGGGAGGGAAGGGAAGGGGAGGAGGTCGTCAGATTGTGGAAGGGGTGGGGTAGCCGTGATCTTACCGATGCACCTGGACATATATAGAAAGAAACTGGGTGGGTTTGTTTTTGTGTTTGTGTGAGTGAGTGAGAGAGAGAGATAGAGAGAGGAGCGTTTTAAAAAAACAAAAGTAAGCATTTTTAAATAATATAATTATTTTATAATTTTATAATATTATTAATATTTTATCTTGAATTTAATTTAATTTAAAATGTAATTCATATTAAATCTATAATACAATAGGAGGATATAGATAGAAAGAAAATGTGTTTCTTAATTTAGAATTTAATTCATATTAAATCTTATAATTTTATAATATTATTCACATTTTATCGATATACAACTAACTATCTCCTATTTTTTTAACACGAGTTGCGATATACGTATATTTGCATGTTGATTTAGTGACCTTAGAATGAGAAAAAACAAATTTAGGTAGTGAAACTTTTACACTGTGTTTGTTATATTGCAACTGAACTATCTTCACACGATAATTAACTACATTCAGATGAAGAACCATAAAAAGGTTATTTTTTATTTGAATGTTGATTTAGATAGTGTTTTATATTATAGATTTACAAGTTGTGTTTATTTTTATAGGTTTGAAAAAAAATGAACAATCAAGGAACATTGAATATTTATGGATATGGTGATTCGGCTCTAAGTGAAACAGTAAGTTAATATTTTAATATTACTATTTTATTGTAAATATTTGTTTTTATCATATTTGATATGTGATTGTGATAATAATGTGATTTTTAGATTGACATTTTGCGAAGAAACAATGTCTCGATTGTCATGCGAGAACCTTTTGAACACGATGAAATGATAAGGATAAACATTTGATGTTAAATTAAGTTTTTTTTTTTATTTATTTACCAAAATTAACGAATATATATAGATTTTTGACTAGTATTTAGAATTCATTATTAGGATCAAAATCGACAAACCAACCTACCGACAGTTGCATTGCCCCCACTGGTATTTAATTCATTTCAGTTTAAATATTTAGGATTGTTTATTTATAATTTCATTTTAAATATTTATTATTGTTTATTTATATTTATAATTTGATATGGATGCATGTAATTTAATTTTATTTATTATAATTCTGGCAAATTATGTCAAGTTACTTACAACTTCAATAATTATTTTTGTCATCATTCTCAAATATTTCAATCATATATTTGTAGTCATGGGATGAGTGCGTGAAAGAATATAGACGCTTGCACAAACCTCCGACAATGACTTGGAATGGGCATAATAAGGTATTATTATTATTTTTTTAATTATTATATTGTTAATTTAATAAAAATATATTGATTTCACTTTTTATTTATTTCAGGTGCTTTTACGTAAACGTACGTGGCCAATGTCTGTTTCGATTGAGACAACATCTTTACTTCAACTGGTTAAAAATCTATTTGTTACTTAGATGTTAATTTATGTGTTATCTTTTTGAAAACAACTTTTATTGTGTATTTATAAACAGTTTAAAATTAAATTTACAACATCATATAGTTAGCATGCGATTTCAGTTTCCCCCCGTCTTCCTCTTTCCATACTGTCTTCCTTTCCGTACTGACCCGTGCCAATGGCACGGGCTTTTGTGTACTAGTCTATATTACAATAGAGGTGGCTCTCAACCGCCATACAAAAAGCGGCTGAGATTGAGTTTCACCAAAGACAAATAACGGCCTAGATTTAAAGTTGAAAAAAGAAAATAAAACACACCTACACCAGTTCCTTGGTTCAACCCTCCTCCAGCGATTTCTCAGTTTCTCGGTTTCTTCTCACTTTCTCCTTTCCGCCAAAGCTTTCCCAAATCCGGCAGTTTCTTCTCACCCACATGATCGATTCATCTCTTCCCCTAATCCTACTTCAATTACTAATAACCCAGTCAAAGAATCCTACTTCCATTGTTATAAACCCAGTCCAAATCCTATTGTCATTCCTATTTCATTGCTTCTGTTTAAATATGCCATTACTATGGTTTCTCACAGTCACAACTCTCTCAAACAGCTTAACTCCAAGCCCTAAAGATTTCTATTCTTCTGAATTTTTCAATTCACAAATCTTTCAGGTACGTTCTCCCTCTTTTCAAGATTTAAGTTTTTTTTTAAATTTCGTGGGACTCTGCTGTTGTTTCATTCAGCTTATTATCTCGAATTTGCTTTCCACTTTGTGATTATTGGTCATTTAGGAAAGGTTATGAATGCAATTGAGTTATGCTTCTTGGTTTACCGTGTTTATGAGGCAATAATACTATATCAGCCTTAAGTGTTTGAATGTGAAACCACCGTGCCATGATAGTAGGACAATTTTAGAGTCGTAATTGTTAATATACCAAGTAATGAATTGAGTTTATCCAACTGTTATGTCTCTGTACTCTGGGAAAACCGAACAAAATTTGAGGCACATATATTTCTTCCTTCTTTCCTAGCATATATACTTCTCCAGCCACTTCAGTCTCTGTCAAGTTTGTAAGTGATTTTTGGCCTTTGTTGATCATTGCTATGATGATTTATGGGGTTGATATAGTTAAACTTAGTTTTCTTTCTACTTGACTTGGGTTCAATTGAGTGCACATAATCTGTTTGACAAAATTGCTCAGAAGAAATCCACACTTAATGTTCACTCTTTAGTCTGCCAGTGTAATTTATTTATCTTTCTCCACCTACAATCTTTGTTGTGATGATTTTTTTGGGTTAACATAGTTTTACTTAGCACTCCATTAATTTATCATGTTCCAAACAACACAACTTCGTTAGAAGCTGATAGACAATGCTATCACCAGAGTTCATTATCAGTTATTCACTGTTTGATACTCCTTCCGTCTCATAATAAATTTCGCATTTTTTAAAAACGTTAATTAATATTTATTATGGGACGGAGGAAGTAATATGTCTCTATCACGAATTCTGGAAGTAAAAGTAAGTTGCTTTATAGAATTATTGATCATTGCTATGAAGATTTATGGGGTTGATATAGTTAAATTTAGTTTTCTTTCTACTTGACTTGGGTTTAATTGAGTGCACATAATCTGTTTGACAAAATTGCTCAGAAGAAATCCACACTTAATGTTCACTCTTTAGTCTGCCAGTGTAATTTATTTATCTTCCTCCACCTACAATCTTTGTTGTGATGATTTTTTGGGTTAACATAGTTATACTTAGTACTCCATTAATTTATCATGTTCCAAACAACACAACTTCGTTAGAAGCTGATAGACAATGTTATCAACAAAGTTCATTATCAGTTATTCACTGTTTGATACTCCTTCCGTCTCATAATAAATTTCGCATTTTTTAAAAACTTTAATTAATATTTATTATGGGACGGAGGAAGTAATATGTCTCTATCATGAATTCTGGAAGTAAAAGTAAGTTGCTTTATATTTTCGGTGCTATTACTATGTAAACCAACTTGAAACTTACTGATGTTTGTTTTGTGGTCTCAAATTCTATGGCCATAATTATATCAGGCAGTTACCTAGGAGCAATTTTGTCATTCTCATTTTGTTACTTAAATTGTCATGTATAAAGGAAAAGAGAGTTGAAATTTTTAATCAGGAAGTTTAAGGGTAACATTTGTATTGTTGTAACAAAATTAGTTTTTCAGTTAGTTAGTGCCATTAGTCCAAATGTTGTAACCAACTCAATACAACAGTGATATACTCCCTCCGTCCCATTATTTAGTTCACCATTTTGGCTTCGGCACGCAAATTAAGAAAATGGGTGGAAAGAAAAAATTTTGTAAGTGTAATTTGAAAATAGGAGAGAGAAATTTGAAAATAGGAGAGAGAATGAGTGGAGGGAATAATAAATTATAATGGTATTGTGAGTATTAAAATAATGTAGGAGAAAGAATGAGTGGAGGGAATAGTAAAGATTTTTTGCCAAAAAAGGAAAGGTGAAGCTTTAAATGGGACACCAAATATGGCAAAAAGTGAAGTTATTAATGGGACAGAGGGAGTATATAATAATTAAAGCAAGTAATACACAGAATGAATTCAATCATTTTCTCTCTCTATTCCATTTCTGATATCATGGATATCTTAGTATAATGTGACTAGGATCTTTCTATTTTTGATGAAATTAATATAATTTATATTTTTCTTTCATACTGATTACTATCTTCATTGGTTTTGATATGAGAGTTCAAAATCCCATATAATGCTTTTTTTTTTTTTTTTCAAAAAGTGAGTTTGATTATATTTTGTTGTTGAAGAGACATCCATTGGTGGCGTATCTTTCATGACTATCCATATATGTAGTCCTTTGGGGTGCCATGGCCGCCACTTTTCTTTTTTGGCTTCCTGAATCTTTTTAGTTAACAAAAATGGCAGTCGAGCGACCACTTCATGCTGCTCTAGCACCCCTTCCCTTCCCCCCATCTGTATTGCCACGTGCAACTTCAGTTTGGACTTAGGGAAGGGGTAAACCATGTTAGGGAAGGGGTAAACCATGTGCAACTTCAGTTTGGACTTAGAAGGGCTTGTTGTTCCTTTGTCATGAATATCAAACTTAAATTACCTTGGCCATGGTATTGAAGCAATTGAAACTTATCTTAGACAAATTTTCCTTATTTTAGGTATTTCTATTTTCCAAATTACGCCTGAAAATCTTCAAGAATGTTCAATTAGATGGCGAAGAATTTACTCACAAGCTCTTAACCATCATGCATAATGTTGTTCATCTTTTAATTTTCATCACTTAACCATCATGCATACTGTTCATGACTCGCATACTGTCCCCGTGCTATTGGCACGGGCTAGGGAGTACTAGTAATTTATTAATAGCAGAATGCCTCATAAATTCTAAAAAAATATCATAATATTCCATAACATAAATTCTAAAAAAAATATCATAATGTTTCATAAGTTACTTCTTATATTGTATTATTCATGTTATATCATATCATTTATATTGTATTATTCATGTTATATCATTTAGTAACATACTGCGTCACGAGACAGTATATATTAATGAATAGCTGAATATATTATTGCATGTATGTACGGTGGCAGACAGCGATCAATTTTCGACGGCGGGGGCCGACAATGATAATGGCATCAGTATTATTAATGATGGTTATTGAGTAATGGCCAATAAATGAAAATGTCATTTTCATTTTATATAACTCTAAGCAACATTTTTTGTATTCCATCATTAAATACTAATGTTAAAATTTGTTTTCATATAATAAATATAAGGGGAATTTAACCCATAAGTTTTTTTTGGACAAATCAATATCGCTCAAATTCCTCATTAAATTAAATGTCCAACAAGTTCTTATTTAGTAATATATTATACTGAATGTAATATGCAGTAATTAAAATTACGATGAATCATCATCAATATTGTCACATGCCACCAGCACCGCCGGCCATCGCCAGCCGCCACTCACCATCGTCGACCGTCGATAACCGATCGCCGCCTGCCAACATTCATGCAGTATTATATTCAGCTATTTAGTATTATTCTCTATCATATCATATGATGCAGTACTATATATGATCATACAACATGAATAATATAAAATGAGAATAAACTTATAAATTATTATGATACTTTTTTAAAAATTTATAAGGCATTCTCCCTAAATCTATACTATACTAAAAACACAAGCCTCGCCACGTAAGGTAATTTGATGTCATTTTTCATCCTTCGAAAATGGAAACTTTTCAATATTGGTTTACTCATTCGACGGAATTCTAACCCCTCCACAAATCCTTTGCTCCAGCGAGTTCCTCTTTACCGGGAGACCAACAAATCTATAGTATAAACGAGGGAAGTGTGTAAACAGTTGAATGAATAGTTTCAAATGGGTTTTTTTCCATTTTGCCTTCATACATTTGTCCTTTTCCCATTTTGCCTTTAAAAAAAAAAATTTATATTAAAAAA
This sequence comes from Adenophora triphylla var. japonica, assembly GCA_022495995.1. Taxonomy (NCBI): domain Eukaryota; kingdom Viridiplantae; phylum Streptophyta; class Magnoliopsida; order Asterales; family Campanulaceae; genus Adenophora; species Adenophora triphylla. Next base: position 229,685 of record JAFEMH010001227.1, on the reverse strand, counting down.
AAAAAAAAAAAAAAAACCAACCGTATTCTTGAACACGGGCATTTACTAGTTTTTAATAAATTTCAACCACCTATAAAAGGACAATGTGATCAAATTGGGGAGGTGGGGAGGGGAGAGCAAAGATTTGCATGTCCCTCATTCGGATTCGACCCTCGGCCAGGCGTTCAACATTTGCGTTCTTCCCGTCTATCCTTGAATGATTCGGTAAATACTACTCCGTACCACTTAACCCTAGAAAAAGCTCGGTGATGGATCATTCCATAATGAAGCTTCTTGAAGAAGACGAGGTTCTCTTTCAATCTAAACACACACAGTGAAATATGGTTTTTCTTTTGATTTCTGATAACGTAATTGGATTTGGGGTATTACGTTTGCAGGATGAAACAATGCATTCAGGGGCAGACGTGGAAGCGTTTACAGCAGCCCTAAATAGGGATATTGAAGGCGATAATTTTTCTGATTCTCCTATCGGTAATTTTCTCTTCATCACATGTTTCTAATCCGTTGTTAATTGTTTTTGTTTATAATTCGAAATTGGTTTTGTTAAGTGGTTTGAAGTTTTTGTAGAACATTGCTTATTTGTTTAAATCCTTATTATTTAAATCCCCCAGGTAGAGTGAGAGAATTTTGTTTAAATCCAGTATTATTTAAGCTACCTTTTTGTTGAACCTAGAAAAATGATGGACAGAGAAACAGAAGAGTATTCGAACTCTTCATGCTTCTAATTCTATTGAACACGGTTTTTAACTTCTAATGAACAGACGGGTAAGATGGTAATTGTTGCGAAAAAGTACGTGATATGAGAATGAGAATAGAACGCTTAACATGGTATGTACAAGTTAATGTTGATCACTAAGTGCACCAGTTAGAAAGTGTGAATCATACTTCTAACGGGTGATAATGTCAACAACTGGCTATTGGTATGGGAAGACCAAAACTAAAGTTGACAACCACAAGAAAGAAGGATACAAAGGAATGTGGTTTGTGGCCAAAATGTCGAATGGTGAAAAAAAATCAGGAGCGGACTCCAAGTAATTGGGACATTGGTTGGGTTGATTTGAGCTGATTATGGGAAATCAGTAAATTAAGTTGCCAAAACTTAGTTACTGCACTTCTTCAATATTTCACTTTCTTTTTTAGGTTTTCTCCCTTAAGGATTCTCTTATACTTTCTTATATCTAAACGGATTGACATTTAGAGATAGGGTATACCGGGATAGTGCCATTATCGCTGATCCTACAGTTCACTATGTATTTCTATTTTAATCATGATAGGGTTGGTATATAGAAGCTCCTTCACTTGGTGGACCAAAAACCTTACTCTTTGTCTCTAAATGAATGTCAATTTTTTTTTTCAAATTTGCTCTTGATAAAGAGCAAATTTGAAACTTTTTTCGACATTCATTTAGGGATGGAGGGAGTACATAGTATATCGTAATATATGATTGCCCCCTTTCTATGATTGTGTAGAGAAATAGAAAGAGATAATGTGGGTAGAGCAAAGCAACCCGTGGTATAGATAGTGTACAGACAGGCTTGTGAAGTATAAACAGAATGTCTACTGAAACGTTAGAAACATATTAAACAGGTTGTGAAGTTCACAGATAAGAAACCCGTACCACGCCCAATGATTATTTAACAGATACGGATGTGCTTAAGATTCAGTCATAAGAATTTGTAGAAATCATGTGAGTAGATTATGTGCGGTGGACACAGTGGATAATATTATCAGTCAAGGAGCAAGCAGTCTGATCTTGTGTCTACTCTAACCAAATTTGGAAAATAAGACTGTTCACCTCTGTCCAAGGATGATGAGTGTGACTGGACAGGCAGAAGTGAGCTTATATCAGTTGACTCCTCATAAGTTTTGTTATAATTGTAGTGCTGGTTTTTTTTTTTTTTTTTTTTTTTTTTTTTTTTTTTTCATTATAAGAATTCTGAAACAAATATCACCTTTTTTGTATGACAAAGTACCATTGTTACCTCAAAAGTTGAAGGTTGAGCACTATAACTACAGGATTTGTAAAACAAATTTCAAAACTGCTTTTCGATATACTCCCTCCGTCCCATTGAAGGTTCACCCTTTGAGTTGGGCACAAGAATTAAGGAAAAAAGTGAGAAAAAGGTGTTGTGGTGCGAGTGTAGATAGTTGGGGAGGAAAGATAAAGTGGAGTAGGTGGGTAATTGTTGTGAGTATGACATGAGTGGCCCCATTTTCATTTTAGAAAAGGTGAACCTTTAAATGCACCCATTTGGGAAATAAGCGAACCTTCTAATTGGACAGAGCAGGGGCGGACCTACAGGCAACCTAAAGGGGGCATTTGCCCCCATTTGATTTTAAATTTTGCTTTTTATTAGTGCAATTATTTTGAAAATTTAGGGGTATTAGTGCAGTTTATTAAAACTTGCTCTCCCCTTTTCTTGAAGAAACAAATGCACTATTTTTTTTTGCCCCCTTTCACTAATAAAAATAATTTTTCCCCCCTTCAAAAAAAATCCTGGGTCCGCCACTGGGACAGAGGGAGCATATATAAGTTCCCCTGCTGAGATACTGATTTTTGCAACTCCGTGGCATACACTGTGTATGAGGAAGCTCGAGACAAATTCACAATTGAAGAAGCAACTATTGGTGCGATGAACTATAACCCCTTCAAGAATACCTGTCACTTAACCAGTATTTTAAGGCACTGGCCAACTGTAAATATATTTTAGCACTTTAATGGACGTTTCGTTGAATTATTTTACCTGCCTAGCATTTTCTTGGTTGTTCATGATGAAGTTCAAATTTTCTGCAGCTCTTTCTCAAGGAATAAATCATACAAAGGGCTTACAGAAACAAGAGCAACAATCATCTGTAATGGAGCTACAACAGCATGGTTCTAGTTCAGAAAATCAGCCAGCAAAAAATGACTCCCTGCAGGACCTGAGTTTGCCCCCTTCACAACAGAAGCAATTCCAAGATAATTTTCAGAAACAGCAAGCTGAGCGGAATAGCCTTCAGATGTGTCTGACTACGAGTGTGCTGAGTACTGAAAAAACTTCCGGCCATCTCCAAGAATCAGACAGAACCCGAAATCCAGATGGTGAATCTCAATACCAAAGGTTACAGAGAATGAACAATCAGCAAGCAATGGCAACAGGGAGAGCAACAAGTACAATCATTCGTGGAGTGTCATTCGGGCTTCTACTCCCCATCATAGAACCACAACTTGATCAAGACAGGGCAATGCAACTCCAGGCTCTATATGTTGAACTGAAGGTAGAAACCACCGACCCTATAAGTGATTGTGTTTTCTTGTTTAGGACCTTTAGGCTATTGTATCATACTCCGTATCTCAATGTACAAGTGCATATTTCAGACAAATAAAATACCCAGAGAAGCATTTTATCAGCGCGTGAAGAGTTTTGTTGGAGACCAAATACTGAAAATGGCAGTCTATAAATTGCTGGGGCAGCTAAGAGTAATATTATTATACGTGTATTTGTGCTTAAGTCTTCAATTATACTTTATTGCGTTTTAATCCTCGTGCCAACCTGAATACAGGCTGCTCGAAACTCACCAAATGCAGCCAACCAATTTCCTTTACCGGCTAAGACTTCAGCTCAGCATCTCCAAATAGCAACAGCAAATTCATCTCATATTCCTTCCCCAGCAGCACAATTTTCTGCTGATTCAAGCAATATGGCAATGGACAATGATGCTCAAGCATCACGAGGGGTGGATCACCGCTCAGATTCACATGGTAATGTGCTTATTCAAATGTCTTCCTCGAATTTGATTGCTGTAAATCAAGAAAGGGACCGCACTTTCCATATGCATGGACTTAGCAAGCAGCAACAGCATATGCACTTCTCACAGACATCTTTGCCCACCTACGGAAGTGCTGGTGGTAATTATCACCTATATTCTGGCACAGATAATAACACATCAGCACAATCTCGCAAACCACAACCACTTGATTTACAAATGAGGCAAGTTCCTGGTCATCCGTGCATAGGTGCAAAACAGATAGGAACAACTACTCAGGCCATGAATCAAATGATTGTTCCTAAAGTTGAGAGACATAATTCTTTAAGCGATGTGAAGAGAGTCCAGGGTGGAACTCTCACTCTGCTGACAAATAATCTAGCCTCTCAGCATAGTTCAGGTCTTCGGCAGGCATCTTTTTATAAGGAGCAGAATCATCTATCATATGTAAAACAGGAGCCAATTGATCAGACCATTGAGCAACCGCAAAATTCACAGTTCTCTACTTCACAGGGTTTATCTTCTTTCCCTCCAGGACAACTTGAACAGGGAAATGTCATTTCAGGAACTTCAAAGGACGAATCATATGAGTCCTCTAGAATGGGTTTCTCAATATCAAATTCTGAGTCATTATCCATCATAGCCCTGCTGAAACCTGAACGACATAATCCACCATTATCTATCCCTGCCCAGATGGAATGCGAGCGACATAATCCACCACAATTTATCACATCCCAGGTGGAGCGGGAATGTCATAACCCGTTACTATCTATCACAGCCCAGCTGGAACGTGAACGTCATACTCCACCCCTGTCCATCACAGCTCAGCTGGAACAGGAACGTCAAAACTTGGTAATATGTCTCTACTCTCCAGCTTGTTTACTTGTTCTAGTGTGTATCATCCTTCATGTGTTTGTAATTTTGAAGTGAGACTTTTGAGAAACTTTACTGTATATTTGCTCTCCATCTACTCCATGGATGCAACATTTACAGAAACCAGGTAGTTGTTACTCTTTTTGCTGCGTATCTTTTCTGAAACCACAAAATTTGAGTTTTCATATCTTTTCTTTTCTGTAATGAGAATATTCTGACTCTATTGACTTGTTGCATATTCCTTAGGTTTAATTTCATTTTTAACCATCGTACTTTTCAAAGTATGGCGATTTTTGGGTGTAAGTCCGGTGAAAGTGTAATGGTTGATAATGAAATGAAACCATTTATTCAAATTGTTGAGTTTCCTGCCAAATCATTTTTCTAGATTAGCTATTAACAGAGAAACTATTCTGCAGACTGGAGCACTTCTAAAGGATCAATCATCTTTGACTGTTACTTATAGAAGGGGTGGGTGTGTGTGTGTGTATATATATATTTATTTATTTGCTCCAGAGTAGGATTAGAGGAGTGGAAACTACTTAGTTGTGTAAGCTGCTGGTTTTGAAAAAGTTTTGTATGAAGCATTTGGGGGCATTTAGTTTTGTTGAATACTCCCTCTGTCCCACTAAAAGTTACAAATTTGTTTTGGTATGATGCTTTGACTCTTTGATTTACCCCGCCGGACCCTTGTCAATAAGACTAAAAGAATAACATAGCCCTTTAAGGAAACTTTATTACAAATTGACTAACTAACCTTCATTTTTCCATATAGTTTAACTCAAATATTGCCACATAGTTTTCTAATGCTTTTGGGGATTATTTAGATAATTAGTACAGTATATTTTTTGAACCATTTTATTAATTTGCTAGAGCCTTCCCCTGACAATTGCCAAGAGGCTGTTCGCCAAGGTCACGGGTTCGAACCTTGGCGAACAGCCTCTTGGCAATTGTCAGGGGAAGGCTCTAGCAAATGGTTCCCTCTCCCAACCCCCGCTTGGCGGGGAGCGCTTGGCACACCGGGGTTTGCACTTTTTAAGTGAAATGTTATTCTTCTATTTGGGATGAAGGGAGTAGTTTATATTTGACTTTCCAGTGGTGTCCATGTGGCAGTATGATGTGCAACTAAAGGATAAGATCAACAGTAAAATACTAAATTGTGAGTCCGTCAAAGAAAAGGTTACAAGGCGGACTCTCTTTTTGGGATGCCCAAAAACGGATAATGATCATTAATAAGGAGCCTATTGGAGGGTATTTAAATTTAATATGAACAATCAAAACAATTTTTGTTTGCCATCAATAAGACATAACTAAAATCTCCCTCTGAGTCAGCATTGGTAAAATTGCTATTGGGGTGTCCTCCTTGATTCATTCTGTGAGAATCACAGTCTTTAATTCATGCAACAAAACCTGTGATTTCTTGCCCTGGAAATGGATCCGAACTTTTCAAGCCATTGTAGACAGCATTTGTGCTGTCTATTCAGCTTTTTTCATGTTTATTGCTTACATAGTTGGGCATTTCTAAAATTTGCTATTGCCATAGATAATACTCCCTTCGTCCCAGACTAAGGTTGTGCTTGATAGCATTAAGCGTTTAATGCTTGTTGTTTAATGGTTTTCTTTTGTGAAACTACTTCAAACTAAGGGTGGACTCTTGACTTGAATTGTAACAACCATCTCATATTTCTCTTACCGAACAAGCATCAATATTCTAACTTAACGAGCAAGAGTCATCATTGTAGACATTTAAGCATCTCTTCATTCATTTAATGAAGAGATACATAGTTTGAAGTAGTTTCATAAAATGAAACTATTAATCAACAAGCATTAAGTGCTTAATGCTATCATATGCAACAAAGAGTCCTACTTTCCTTTTGGGTATGTCCCAGACTAAGAGTCCTACTTTCCTTTTGTTCCCAAAATGACAAATAATGAATAATGTTTTGGACATTTATTTCCTCTTGTAGAATTACAAAAAAAATCAATACTTACTATCCTACTTTTTACCCCCTTTAATCATCAATAGTGTTTTGGACAGTTATGTCCTCAACCCACTTGCAATCGTTTACTCATTTCTTAATGTTTTCTTAATAAGCGTGCAAATGCAAACTCTCGGTAGAAATCTTAGTCTGGAACGACAAGACGGTTGGAATTTTAGTAAGGAACAGAGGGAGTACAATCAAGTGTGGATAATTGTGTGCCAAGATGAACTCATAAGTGTTTCATGCCTGCTGGATATATGAGTTATATTTTAACCTTGTCCATGTCAACAGGCACTGTCAGGAAAACCAGAAAGAGCCAAGATGTGTCTCCAAACAAGATAGCCCGCAGTATATCCGTCGAAGATGTTATATCTGTTCTGGAAAGAGAGGCTCAGATGTCCAAGACGACCATTATTTACAGTTTGTATGAAAATATGCGTAGTGATGATATTGTTGACTAATTGTATCGATCATCTATGGTGTTTGTGTGTGTGTGTGAAATCTTCAGCTTAAGTTGGCCATCACTATCGTTTACACGACTACTACCCTACTAAGTGGTGCGGTGGAAGACTGTCTTCACAGAGTACATACCCAAATAGGTAAAAGACCATCACTACTGCTATTACAGATTGTTATGGTATTTCAAGGAATTATGGAAATATTATTGTAGTGGGAACAGTGGAGCTCAAGAAATTGGAGCCATTTTTGTAACTGGCTTGGGCTGAAAATTTTGAAAGAAAGAAGGAATTTAGTTAAGAAGGTGGCAGAGGCTCGAACTTATAGAATTGTTGAATCTATAAACTGCATTTTGTGGTTCAAAGTTTAAGGGGTTCACAATTTAGACTTCGATCTTTCACTATTGTCAATTTAGGGTCAAAGTTGTAATTTTTTGTCATGTCAAGGTTTTTAACCAATTTTGTTAGAAAATCTCGATAAATGATCACGTGCAGTTTACGTGTCATTTTACAGCGGATATTTTCGAAGTTTCCACACTTGTTGGGTTATTAAAAGCGGGAAGTCCCTTGCCCTTTCCCTCCACTCCAAACAACGATGTCATATATACATCTCTCTCTCTCCCTCTTGCAAAACATTTTATATTAGGGATTGTTCAAGAAATTTACACCCAAATTGTAAAATTGAGAAGGCATCAAATTAGGGCTCAAACCTTCTTACTTGGCCATTGGATAAATCTTCTGCTTGGATTCTTTTTTGTACATGAGGTAACCATTCGAGCAATCTTACCACATCTACAGAAACTGATTGAGTCAGCCATAGGGTTTTCTCCCGATCTGCTTGAGTAATCCGAGAGAGAGAGAGAGAGAGAGAGAGATGTATATATCTCATTGTTTGATTTGGAGGAAAATGGCGAGGGATTTTCCCGCTTTTAATAACCCCACAAGTGTGCAACTGTTGAAAATATCCTACGTTAATTGACACGTGAGTTGCACCGTGAAAGATCAAAACCTACATTGTGAACACCCCTAAACTTGGACCCCCAATATACAATCTCCCCCCTTTTATTTTATCCGATATAATAAATAATAAATGTAGCACAACTTTTTTTATCAATTTAATTGGGCTTCTTCGGTATGATCATCAGGATAGACCTGCAGGAAAAAAAGCAACGGTAATCTTCTATTTCTGTCTTCTACATTTAGAAATTCCTTGCCCCTAAATAGTAGTCTCGAAGGAAGGCCCAAGCTCTATGCGACCAGAGTTTTTTAGTCTCGAAGGAAGGCCCAAGCTCTATGCCACCAGAGCCAAGGCTCGTTGGCTGAGTGTTCGCTTTTGACGATTCCCTTTCATGTAAATGAACCTTTATGTGAATGTGGAAACACCTTGACAAGAGCAATTTGTTTGGCTGCTTAGTTTTTGAGATAGTATATTATCGAATGCGAGATAATGTTTACACCAGACTTCACAATAAAAAAAAAAAAAGGCAAAACGGGCAAACTCCGGTGCGCCAAACGCTCCCCGCAAGCGGGGGTTGGGAGAGTTATCTGACAACCATACACAAGGGAGAAAGGCGCAAGAATAAAAGGGCAATCAATAGTTATATATTATAAACATATTCCACAAACAGGTAGGTTCAAGCCAAGCAATTACCAAGAGTTTCTACTCAGTAACCACACTTGAAGAAGGTCTAAACTTAAAATATATCATAACATCCGGGGTGACAGTTGAAACTCGTGTCCAAATATTGGAGCTCCCTATCATCATTTTTTAAGATGAGGAAAGCAAACGTAAACGTCAGATTTGGGGTGCTTTGCCTCAGCATGCTCCCTGCATTTCACCTCTGACGTGGTGCATATGAAGGTCTGCATGCATACCTTGCACTGCAATAAACAAGTAGTGAGTATTAGGAACATGAAAATTCGGGATGAGAATGGATTTGGGAATCGGAATAGATACAAAATGAATTACTAGAGAAACCTAAATTAGATATCAAGGACCAATTTTTTTGGTCTGAAACAGTTGAGGGAAAAGCAGGAAGTCACCATGTTGGTGGTGATAGTGGGAGTAGACTGTGGCCGGAATAGTAGGTGGAGGCCATGACGAACAAGGTCAAAGTGAAGTTGCTCGCGAAGGAAGGGATGGTTAGCAGATGTATGAAAAGAACGAGAAGAAAGTGTGTTGTTTCTTATAGCATTAAAGGGCGTTAATGTCGAAAAATAATTGTCCTCCATCTCAATGATACGGCTCTTATTAATACCACCCTTCAATTGGGATTAATAATGAGGGGACTAGGGGCTTAATCCGGTAACATATGTTGCTTGTCCAGGGCCTTAAATCCTACCAAACGTCCACCATAACGGGTATCCGTACTATTAATCCCATCTGGGTGCCTAATACCGGCTACCTAACGTATACTAACGATTTTCCTATAAGTATTACAAACTTACTCTCAGCAAATCCGGGACAGTTCTAATGCTAATCAGTTAATCTAAGACCTTAGAGAATTTGTTTGTACTTGTGCCAATTTAAGTTTGCATCTTTATATTCCACCATAGTTCAACTTCCATGTTTTATCAGGAGCGAAAAAATTAGTCAAGACTGGTCCCTACTTTATTGCCTACACTTGAAAAGTCCAGTTTATTACTCATACTAAACTTTTAGAAAGGACAACACTCAAAAAATAAATGACAAAAATGATCAATCTTCGTTGTAATTAAGGTCACTGAGACATGCACTTGGGGCTATTCTGCAGCAATAAACGGAAACCGCGTTTCTTTGCTTACTTTGTTAGCCAACTGAACCCTATTGGAGCCTTGCGATGCAAAACAAAGGTCTGAAGGAAAGGACAAAGAACGAAAGGCCAATATTTGGTACATCTTCAGGAAACAAATCTCAGGAACTGAATGAAAATATTATAGTGGCGAAGCCAGAATTTTTTCGAAAGTGGGGGCAAAGTTATTTTCATAAAATAAAAGGGGGGGGGGGGATTTGTGCATTTTTCCTTCCCATTAAGGGGGGCAAGTTTCAATATATTGGAGATTCGTTTTCACGCCTATACTTTCCATCGGAATAGTTCGGGTTCGAATCCCAGACAGAAAAGACGGTAATCGATAAGCCTTGCATTCACCGAGACCAGCACTAATACCCCCAAATTTTTTAAAATTATACTAGTTAATATTTATTTTTATAAATTAAAGAATTACTCCCCCCCCCTTTCACTACATTTACATCCACCCCTGCGCGGAGCCAGGATACTTTTAAAGGGGGCCATTTAGAGTTTAGAAAATTATCTGAATGTAATTAACCGGGGGGAATATATCATACCGTACTTTTTTCTTATTATAAAGGGGGAATTTTAATAGTAACAAGTCATTTTTTTCTTAAATTGCTAATGCTAATATTTACATCAAAAGATGAAGGGGGCAATTACCACCTTTTAAGGCCTAGGGTGGCTCCGCCTATGATAGGTGTTAGTTAGCATGCTAGCTTCTCCAGAAATGTTTCAAAGAAAACTAGGTCTTCGCATTTTACATGTAGCATGTCTATGAATGATTTTGCCTCAAATATGTTCCTATACTTTGAAAACCACCAAGCACATTTGGGTGTGTATATACAATGTCAATCTGTTTAGATTCGTCATACTAACTATCTACAAATATTGGATAAAGCACCATTATCAAGTTATAATATGATTCAGTCTTCACAGTCAATGGGTCGACGATACTAGAGCAAACTAAAATTCACAAGGGAATTGATTAAATTTAGTTATATGGCAAAACACACAAATAATAGAATACTTTTCGGATGGAAATAAGTACTACTCCCTCAATTCCTAAATGAATGTCCATTTTCAAGAAATTTGTCCAAAATGAATGTCCTTTTGTAAAGAACTTTGTCCTTAAAAATATTTTGCCAAAATTGTTTCACTAATCATTTTATACTTGCATCTTTTCATTTAATTGTGAATAAAAAGTATACATTTTCAGAATATCCCCTAAATGATTTTGGACATTCATTAAGGGATGGAGGTAGTACAAAGCTATAAGAGAACAACAACATTAACAAGCTACACGTTCTGGTGTGAGTATTGAAATCATAAAAAATGTGAGCTTATTACAAGTTAAATTCAAAGAATTGAGTTCAATCCAATGCCTAATCTTACTTCCCTCATAAACCCTAATAAATCAGAAACTGCTCAATTCGTTCACACCTGTTCACCACCAAAATATGTTGTTGTTTTTTTGAAGTATACAAATATTTAATTTTCATAGAAGATTATCGTATACCTAAACAAATTATCGTCCATAAAAATCTTGACAACCTTAATTCAGAGTAATCAGCTCAAATTGTAGCATACAAATAATAACAAAAAATTAAGAGAGCAGAACTGACCTGGATGTTCATGGCTTTCTTGTTGGCTTCAAGTTGACTACCTGAGTCCAATCATCAAATTGTACGACAATCAGCTCAAAGATGATTGAGAATTCGCAGATCTTAATTAACACAGACGGCGGTTGAGATATATCGAGAGAGAGAAATTGAGAGAGAGAAATTACCCTTGCCAGCCTGCTTGGACTTTTCCAAATTCTTCTCGCGAGCCATCTTGGCCTTCTGACCGTTGCCGCCACCCATGGTTAAACTCCGATCCGGCGAACCTAATCTCTCAAACCCTAACTCTGGACTCTCCTACGCTATTTGCTCCTTCCCTCTCTCTGGGTAATTTTCTTACGCTTTTTGTTTTTTTTTTTGTTGGTGGCCCTCTATTTATATAGGAGAGAGAATCTGAACGAAGGCCACACGAATTCGCCCCGCTCGACCGGACATAGTTTTTTTTTTTTTTTCTAAATAACAAATTAGGGTCTAAACCTTTAGGAGTTTCGAATGGAATCTAATGTTTCAATTTTGTTAATTTAGGATCAAACGTTAGTTTATTAAGAAATTTTTAACGAAATATTAATAAAACACTTTAAATCATAACATGTGTTACACATACTCCCTCCGTTCCACTCCAAGTATCACTTTTTACCCAAAATGGTGTCCCGTTTGAAGCGTCACATTTTCTAAAAAGGAAATGTTTTATTAATATTCTATTATCCTATCCACTATTCCCTCCACTAATTCTCTCTTCTCTACACTCACAACACTTTTTAAATTCACTATTTTCTTCACTAATTCTCTCTCCTATTTTCAAAGTACACTCACAATATTTTTTCTTCCCCTTTTTTCCTTAATTTGCGTGTCACCCCTAAAAGGGTGACACTCTTGATGGGACGGAGGGAGCATACAGTATATACTCCCTCCGTTCCGTTCGAAGAGGCAAAGTTTTTGCCTTGCACGAGAATTAAGAAAAAGTGATGTAGGAAAGAAAAAAAACATATAGTATAATAAATGTTGTGAGTATGAAAAGTGACGTAGAAAAAAGAAAGTGGAGTATGAAATAGTTAGTGGATATTTATTGTGAGTATAACAAGTGAATCCCACAAATAAAGAATGAAGAAGTAATAAAAAACTTTCACAAATAAAGAATGAAGAAATAATAAAAAATTTTCTAATTTTGAATTGTGTCATTTCAAATGAAACACCCGAAAAAAAATAAAAAAAATTGTATCTATTCAGTCTTCAGGCGGGACAATGGAAGTATAGATCTTGTAAGAGTAGGTTTGATCTTTTCCTTTCAATCGCCTCATATATAACCCACTAAACCCTATTATCTCTCCTCAAATCCCATTTTTATCAATTTAACATCTTTCTTCCTTCTTGAAAAAAAAAACCTTTCTTTCTTTAAAAAAAAAAAAAAATCCGTCCCACTTCAAAGGTCTTAGGGTAGTATTTCATGCTTTTTAAGAAATTTTTTAAAAAATAAATAAAAAATTGCAAGTGGGTTGAAGATTAGAAGAAAGAGAATGTAAAAATTAAAACATTTATGATAAAATCTCTTTTTGATTGTTTTCTTTTTTGTAAATATGTTAACATTATAAGGACATAATGAATGATTTTTTTTTAATATATTGACATTTAGTAGTGTATGAATCTTTTATATAATACAATCAATATTCATATATTTTCGATGCGACATAAAGGATGTCACAGATGCAATAAAAGAAAGGTCATTTGCGATTCAAATACCTATAGATTTTTTTTTCAATTTGATTCTAAACATACATTTGTTAAGGCAGAAATCTCGTAAAAAACGCGTTTTTTACAAGATTAAAAAAAACGTCTTTTTGAGCCGCGGTTCATTTAACATACGCAAACACACACTTTTCTGGTCCGGTTCAATTTTCCTTTCGTCATTTGCGCTTTCAATTTGATTTTTCGTACTTGTTCTTCAAGGAATCCGAACAGTTTTCGTAGTTTATCATCAATTTCCAACGAATTTGAAATTTTCGTCATTTTCGATCATCAATTTCTATCGATTTACATCTTCTCCGAGCTTTTTTCAGTCGTATTTTGAACATTATGACAAACCAAACCAAAGAAATCAGGAGCAAGCATCGGAATGAAGGTATGATACTGGATTGTACTTCTTTTCCGATATATTTTCAGTTGTAGTTTTATTCGATATCCACATTGTTACTCGCATTTTGAAAACTCTAACATTGTTACTCGTATTTGAAACCCTAACACTGGAACGTTAGTAACACTAAAACTCGCATTTTGAAAACTCTAACATTGTTAATTTCAAACATTGATATTGGCACTTTCTAACACTAAAGCTGGCCCTTTGTAAAATTGATGCTGGCATTTGTAATATTGAAGCTGGCACTTTGTAAATTGATGCTGGCACTATGTAACACTGTTACTGGCACTTTTGAAAGCATAACACTGGCACTCTTAAAACACTGATACTGTCAGTTTGAAAATTCTAACACTGGCAATTTCAAACAATGATGTTGGCACTTTTAAACACTAAAGCTGACACTTTTTTAACACTGACGCTGGCATCTGAAAACACGTTTGTTGGGACTTTAAAATACTGATGTAATATCAAACACTGGCACATTCAAAAAGTAATACTGGTTGTCCATGCAACACTAACGGTAATTTATCATAAAAACAATGGCACATTCAAAAATTTATACTGGCATTACAAACATCCCTCACTGTCACTCTAAAACACACTCACTGGCACTTCAAATAACAAAGTAACAATGACAGTCCAAGCAACACTCACTGGCACATTCAAAACTAAATACTGGCACATTCAAAAAGTAATATTGGCTGTCTATACAACACTAACTGAAATTTATCATAAAAAACAATGGCACATTCAAAAATTAATACTGGCACTATAAACATTCCTCACTGACAATTCAAATAAGATAACACTGGCACTCTAAAACAAACTCACTGGCACTTCAAATAACAAAGTAACAATCACAGTCCAAGCAACAATCACTGGAACACATAAAAAAAAAACACTGGTACATTCAAAAGTTAATCCTGACATTACAAACAACACTCACTGGTACTTCAAACAACAAAGTAAAACTGACAGCCCAAGCAACACTCACTGGCACATATTATAAAAAATACTGGTACTTCAAATAAGTAACACTGGCATTTATGAAAACAAACACTGGCATTATGAAATTGGGATTGGAAAGACAAACCAAACAAATGTTCTAGCATTATATAAAAAAAAAACACTGACATTATGAAATTGTCTTACGCTTACCTGTATCGTGATTATTATCAACTGTGTGAGAAATTTGATAAATTAAAATAGCATTATCTGCAAAATCGCCAGTTTCATCTTCAGTTTCATGTTCAAAATCATATATTGATTGATAGTCTATAATTGTGCCAGTGAATCATATATTACCTCAATCTGCTGTAACGGGTTGATTTTCGATCGAATTCTGTTTTTGCTCGATCGAATTCTGTTTTACTATGTATTTTCGTTTGAATTTGATTTGATAAACGGTGGATCAATTTTTTAGTGAACCGGTATCCGATTCAATACGCGTTCAATGATTTAAAAACGGTTCAAAAATTAGTTTTTCATAAGAGCAACTCTTTGTTAAGTGGAAAATATGAATTAGTTAATCGAAAACGTAAATATTACAATTTTCAAAGAATTACGTTATAATTTTATCAACTTTCGTTAACTTGACATTTCATTCATTTTATATCAGATAATTCATTTTTATACTCCCTCCGTTTTAAAATAAATGTTTGTCACATTTAACTTTTTTGTTGAACTTTGATCACAAATATATGACAATTTAATTATGTCATTGAAATTCTAAAAATTCCTATTGATTCACCATTAATAATATTATCAACAACAACTTTTAAAATTTCATGAACATAATTAATCTCTTATAAATTTGTGATCAAAGTTCAACAAAAAAGTCAAATGGGACAAACATTTTGAAACGAAGAGAGTATAAGACCATGTTTAATGGTGAACGAAAAATTCGTTCACCACGTGAGCTGGCAGTGCGTGAACGAAATTTTGCTCACGCCGGCTTACGTGCATAGTGGTGAACGAATTTTTCGTTCACAGAAATATTTTTTAATAGAAATTTGATATTATAAAATTAATAATATACATTAATAAATATTATTTTTTATTAACATCATTAACAATAAAATATAATTTTTTTATTATTTTACTTATTTGCACAATTTTAAAAAATTAAACACTCATTATTATTATTATTATTATTATTATTATTATTATTATTATTATTATTATTATTATTATTATTATTATTATTATTATTATTATTATTATTATTATTATTATTATTATTATTATTATTATTATTATTATGTTAAGATGAAGTCATTAATCGAGTCAAGAGAAAATTTAAATATATAAAAAATTAAAATTTTATCAAATATATACAATAATTTTTTTTATCATTTTTAAATAGTAAAATATTAAAATTATGTCAAATATTATAAAATTAGACTCTATTTATAGAGAAAAAGAAATTATAAACATTTTTAATATTTTTATTTCAATAATATAATTTCAAAAATGTCAAAATTACAAAATACACATATAGCCATTATAGCCATGAACGAAATTTTCGCTCACGAATTCGTTCATGAAATAAACGAAACTCATAAACGAAATTTCGTTCATGGCCATGAACGAAATTTCGTTCACCACTAATTGTCATGAACAAAATTTCGTTCACGAAATTACTCTTGGTGAACGAAATTTCGTTCACCATTAATCATGCTCTAAGATAACAAAATGCAAGCGATGAGAATTAAATTGTACAATACTCCCTCCGTCCCATTATACTTGACACCCAAGGGGTGGGTTCAAAAACCAAGAAAAAAGAATAAAATAAAAAAAATGTGTGGTGGAAAATGAAGAGAGAGAATGAGTGGGGTAAATAGTAGTGTTGGTTGAATAAATGTGTGGTAGAAAATGAAGAGAGAGAGAATGAGTGGTGGGGTAGAGTGAATATAAAAATATAAAAACTTGGTTATTTTTGGAAGGTGTCAAGTATAGTGGGACGGCCCAAAATGAAAAGAAGTGTCAAGTATAGTGGGACGGAGGGAGTATACAGTATTGAAATTAATTTGCAAATGTGTATAAAAATAAATTGATCGAACCGATAAAAGAATTACGAAAATAAATGTTACTCCCTCTTTCCCTCCTTGCCAATTAAAGAGTCCTACTTTCTCTTTTGGTCCTCCTCAGACTAAGAGTTTCATTTCACAAATGACAAATTTTGAATAGTGTTTCGGACATTTATATCCTTATAATGTAAATATATTTTAAAAAAAAAAAATCATTCATTATGCCCTTATAATGTTAACATATATAAAAAACAAATCAAAAAGAGGAGGAAATATTAAATGTTTTAACTTTACGTTCTCTCTCCTCTAATTTTCTATCCACTTGCAATTCTTTATTCATTTTTTAAAGATTTTCTTAAGCGTGAAATACTACCCTACCTTAGGACTCTTGAAGTTTGCGGATAGAGTAATTTTTATAATACTCATATACTAGCAATATCAGAATAGAAAACATACAGCTGGAGAAGATGAAGATGTGCACTGAAGTAGTTAATGGTGGACATTCATGTTCTCCGTTCGTTAATGGCTAATGGCTAATGGCTATGGCCGAGGGACCCAAAAACCGTGTCATCCCATTACTAGTGGCCGTGATAATGTCACTAGGAAAATATTGCACTTTGCAATGCCATAGTCAATACTTCCTCCCTCCCAGACTCCCGAAATTACCCGTCCACTTTCTTTATCATTAACATGAACTTATTTTGATCAATAATTTTAGATACATCATTATAAATATTATCAGTAATAATTTTTAGATGATTTTTATCAAAATTATAAAATTAATCTAAAATTATTATTCAATGTATCTTCGTGTATTGACAATAAAGAAAAATCGGAACATCTTTTTGGATAAGGTCATTTTGTGGGTTGGGAGTTGAGGAGTGGAGTCATAAATTGGCCTAAGACCATTTGCAATGGACATGTTGAAAGTTTTTTTCAACTATTGAAAACCTTGCAATGGTTTGTTGAAAAAACTTTAATAGTTGAAAGTTTTTGTTTTTGTTAAAAAATTTCAACTAGTGTTGAAAAAATAATTGGGGCCCCTTTTGCCACTTGTCATCATAGGATTGGGCTGCTTCATTTCATATTTCATCCAAAATTTTCAAAGGCAATTATCTTATATAAAAAATAAAAATATAAAATAAATTTACACCAAAATTCATAATTTTTTTCTCTATAAATAGAGTCTTATTTCATTTGATTTGGACACAGAAAAAAAAACACTTTTTTTTCAATATAAATTTTTCTATTATATTGAAAAATAAGGATAAAAAAATAAAATAAAATAAGTATGAAGTATTTTTTTAATTATAAATGATAATAATTATTATTATTATTATTATCATTAATAATAATTTTTTATAATTAATAATAATTATTATTATTTTACTAATTATAAAAATAAAGAATATAAAATAAAATAAAAGTGATTGGATATAGAATGATGAGTTGGAAGGGTGTTGAAACCATTGTAGGGGTTAAAAATTGAATAGGGTGTTAGAATAATTAGGTGGAGGAAAGAAAAGATGATGTGTCGTATTTTAAAGGGTGTTGAAAAAATGGAATAGTTGAAACTATTGTAAATGGTCTAACCCCAAATGTCAAACTCAATGTTGACTTCTTCTGCTTATGAGTTGGATTTAAGAGCTCATTTTAGGATTTTTTTTCTCAAATAATCACTTTTTACTTTTTTATTTATCAAAATGACTTACTGTTCAAACTATTGTCCAGAATGTCCATTTTTTTAAAATCGCTACACCGTGTAGCGAGTTTGACTTGGGTCTGGTCAAAACTCGCTACACCGTGTAGCGAGTTTAGGGTAATTAAGTTTGACCGTTGGAAAATTAATTAGGGCATTTAATTAACCTAAACTCGCTACACGGTATAGCGAGTTTGACCAACCCTAGTCAAACTCGCTACACGGTGTAGCGAGTTATTTAATTTCAAATTCCCTATAAACTGTCTCCTTCATTCAGTCCCAACAAAACAAATCATTCTCTTTCTTTCTCAGTCCATCTCTCCCTTTTCTTTCTTTCTTTCTTTCTTTCTTTCTTTCTTTCTTTCTTTCTTTCTTTCTCAGTCCGTCTCTCATCTATCTCTCTCAAATCTAATTCATCTCTCTCAAACCAAGATTTATAACTATCAAAATGGATCCACCGTCGCCTCATATCATACACAGTCCAGTGACGCACGCAGCCGTGCGTCGGCATCACACCGGAAAAGCTCATGTCTCTCAGGGACCCCCCCCCCCTCAGTCGACCCAAGAGGCCATACGTAGAAATCTTGAAGAGCCGGTGGAGGATGAAGATTTTCAGGGCAAAGCTTGGCTTTCTGCAATGGACTATCTCACTGCAGAGGGTACTTATTATTCGTTGAGAATGATCAAGGAGATATGCCAAAAATATGAGAGGGTGGAACAGGTATAATATTTTACATTAATTATAGTTAAGGTTGAAATTTACAAATAATTGGTCATTATATTTTTGTTCTATTAGGTTATTGTTGTTGTCAAGGAGTGCACATCATCTGATCATGGCTCTATGCATCTGATTTTGAAGGATCCTACTGACACAATTGATGCTTACATTGCTGACAAAGTCCTGAAGGACAGTGAGGGCGAAAGTGACATAGGTGTTGGTGATGTTCTTATACTTACTCAGGTATGAAATATTTTCCTTAACATTACACTCCCTAAGGTTATATTCCTTAACATTTTGTTCTAAACGTTTTATTTTGTTGATCTATTAGGCTGTTGTTTGGGCCCCCTCACGCTCAAAAAAACTACTTAACATTGTTACTTCCAATGTTTCTAAGGTCTTTCCTAAGGATTGTTAAGTTAATTTGTTGGACATGTAATATTTGAATTTCTGTCGAATTTAATATGTACCGAAATTTATGTAAAATTTTCCTATGTGATCGGGCTGTGGTCACTGAATTTTTTGGATTTAATGTAAGATTTTCTATGTGGCCGGAATGTGGCCACTAACTTGACAATATTTATTTTTTGTGATGTTATTTTAGTTTTTTTTAAATTATTTTGTACAGTTTGTGTTTGATTTTGTTGCAATTATTCATGACATATTTTTTTAACACATCCAAAAAAAAAATTGAAAAAAAAAACTTAATTCAGCAACATGTCATCATTTGTTTTAAAACATGTAAAAAAAATATTTTAAAAAAAATAATTCAACAACATGTCATTATTTTTTTAACACATGTAATTTTTTTTTTATGTTAGTACGAAGCTATTTTGAGCAACAATTTGAAGCTGATTTAATTGTCCAAATTAAAATTTAAAAGTTGTTATTGTTACACCATTATATGTACTTCAAAGAACAATTTTTAGATATTCATTATAATACCTAAATTAACCTATATTTATTGCTCAAAATACCTTCGCGAACGAAATTTTTTTTTGATATTAGTACGAATCTATTTTGAGGAACAACTTGAAGTTGATTTAATTGTCCAAATTAAAATTTAAAAGTTGTTATTGTTACATCATTATATGTACTTCAAGTAACAATTTTTAGATATTCATTATGATACCTAAATTAACCTATATTTATTGCTCAAAATACCTTTGCGAATGATTTTTTTTTGATGTTAGTACGAAGCTATTTTGAGCAACAATTTGAAGCTGATTTAATTGTTCAAATTAAAATTTAAAAGTTGTTATTGTTACACCATTATATGTACTTCAAGTAACAATTTTTAGATATTCATTATGATACATAAATTGAGCAACAATTTGAAGCTGATTTAATTCACCGTACTGTTTCCCCGCCGATCAGAACGGTGCAACTCCGGGCTAGGGTCGCACGGTGGTGGGACAAACTGCCTCAGGCCAAACTGCCTCATAACGCGATCAGGCAGATGTCACTCGATCCTCTCAAAGCATATGAGAGGGACCTTCGCCAACCATATGTCCTCACCCTGAGTGCAGTAGGGCGGAGCGTATCTCCCTTCATAAGGCTGCCACACCACGTGAGCCTCGTTTAGCCGGGCCAGCTGATCCCGATAGCCTTGCAGGCTATGTGCAGTAACCTCTCTCAAATCCAGTGATGCCTGGATCCAGCTAAAATTTCATAAACAGAATAATTATAAGATTTAGTTAAAAAAAAAAAACATTAAGGAAAGCGAAAATAACGTATGATATATGTATACCTGCATCCGAGGGGCATGAGCATGAAGTTCTGCTCTCTGAATCGATAACGGATCTGCGGCCTCACACATCTCAACCGCTCCCAAGCCCAAATCTATATCAAATAAATGTATATCAAATACTATAAATAATGCCGCTAATTTGAAATAAAACTTAAAAACAACAACGTAATGAACATTAAAATGAAATAAACATACTTGTAGAACGTTGAGAAATCCTCCGCACTGTTTCGTCTGAGGGTCAGTCGCACTACATAACTCTCGATATAGGAAAGCGAGCGCAGCACTCCCCCAACTGTACTGGCTGACCCTAGAAACATTCCTAAGCAGAGGGAGATAACATAGCTTAACCTTGTTGTTCGTACGATCAGGCATGATCGTAGAACCCAAGGCAGGCAAGATATACGCCCGTACGTACTGATCCACAATCTCTGGAGCAGTATCCTCAGCGAGGTCTCTAAAGTGTGGGAAACGGAAGGTAATCCACCTAAGCTTCAGACTGCTCCCATCTATATCTCTGTCACCAGGGACAGCCCCTAAATACTCCTGACATGCAGCCCGCCAGTCTATATTTGCTGGAAATCCAAAGCATCGTGCAAGATCCCCATCAATCGGCAACCCGCAAATCATGCCGATATCCTCTAGGGTGATCGTCATCTCACCAACCGGGAGATGGAATGTATGGGTCTCCGGACGCCATCTCTCGATCAGAGCCTCCAGCAACGCAAAATCATACTGTACCCTCCCTATATATTGTACTCCGCTAAATCTGCACTCCGCCAGTCTCAACAATAGCATAGGAGCTAATTCGCCTGGCAAGGCGGCACCATGACGAAAATGGAGGGGACTAGAAACCTCCCACCCGGCCCAAATATACCTAGCCCTATGCTCCGCATGTCGGGTCAGAACAGAGGCATCGATAGGCCCGAGATCAATGAAAGCTTTCATCTATTTATTTCAATATCAAGGTTGGTTATTGTTCTACGAGGCAAGGAAATAAATAAGAGAATACAAAAGTGTAATTACTAGTACGTGGCATTTTAATCCAAAGTTATCCCACACTTCCAAGAAGTGCCTGTGGGGAAGTTCTTGGTTTCCAGCCTATATACTAAGTAATACTTCAAGAGTAATCCTCATGCGGTTTTGAAAAATAGGATGCAGTTTTTTTTAAAAAAAAAATTTGAACAATAAATCATATTTTAAGGGTTTGGGGTAGATCTATCTGATTTAGGGTTTAGGGTTTTGGGTATAAGTATATGAGATTTGTTAATATTATAATTGTGTATTATTTTAAGAAGTATTATTAATTAAGTTTTTTTTTCAGTAATTAATAATCATTATTATTACCTTTTTATTACTTAAAAGTCATTTTATATAAGGTCGGACAAAAAAAAAATCATTCTACATAAGAAAATTAATTAATAATTTTCTATAAAAAATTTGTTAATTAGTGAATCATTTTTGAGACGGAGGGAGGTATATAAATCCTAACTTGCAAGTAAACTAATATATTTCTATAATGTTATAAAAAAATCAAAATAAAATCCTAAATTGCAAGTAAACTAATATAGTTCTACCATTTTTGAGACGGAGGAAGGTATATAAAGTATAAAACTAAGCATAAAAACATGTAATTAAATTAAACCTAGTCACTATATTTAAATACTACAATAATTTTGTTAATTAGTGAATCAATTTTCTATAAAAAAAATTGTTAATTAGTGTATCATTTTTGAGACGGAGGAAGTAAACTAATATATTAGACAATGTCATCAAAATGCAATTAGAACATCATAGAAAAAATAAACCATAAATTGCAAGTAAACTAATATATTAGAACATCATAAAAAAAAGATTAAATACAATACAGAAAAATGTCATAAAAAATAAAATCAAAGTTAAAATGCAATTAGACAATGTCATCAAAATGCAATTAGAACATCATAGAAAAAATAAAAAAAAATTATAAATTGTAAGTAAATAAATAATAAAATCAAAGTTAAAATTCAATACAATACAGAAATTTAAACTTACAATTAAAAAAAAGGTTGAATTACTTGGCAAATTCCTTGGTTGGTTGGTTGGTTGGTTGTTCTTCTTCTTCCCTTCTTCTTCTTCTCCTCGGCGGCGAACTGAAAGTTTAGGTTTTTTTTTGTTTGAATGAAGACGTAAACTGGTTAAAGGGTTTTAAATAACTCGCTACACCGTGTAGCGAGTTTGACTAGGGTTGGTCAAACTCGCTACACCGTGTAGCGAGTTTAGGTTAATTAAATGCCCTAATTAATTTTTCAACGGTCAAACTTAATTACCCTAAACTCGCTACACGGTGTAGCGAGTTTTGACCAGACCCAAGTCAAACTCGCTACACGGTGTAGCGGTTTTCAAAAAAATGGACAATCTGGGCAATAGTTTGAACAGTGAGTCATTTTGATAAATAAAAAAGTAAAAAGTGATTATTTGAGAAAAAATTCCTCATTTCAGAGTTTTTTTTTTTTTTTTAATTATTATTACAATATGTTGCATAATTTTTAAGGTAAAAATTAAAATATCTAATATTTCTTTACTATAATAAAGCTTTTTTATTTTGTCTAAAAGATTGAACTTGAATTAAAAAAACAAAAACAAAAAAAGTAGTTAATTGTACAAATAACTACTCGTTACTCTTTAGTAAAGAGCTACTTAAAATAGTGTTACTTCAAATTTGAAGCAATACTATTCACTTCATTTTTTAAGTAAGATTTTCAATAATACAATTTAGTCTCTCTAATTTTTAAAAATTACATCATAGAAGATGTGGATGCAAGAATGAACGAGAGCAAAACAGGAGGTTGTCAGATTTGGGAAAGAAGAAGTGGGTTTTTTGTTTTTTGTTCTTTTTCTTTTTTCCTTTCTTTTTTTTTTCCTTTTATTCGTTTCTATTTGTCTTTCTTATTTCCTTTTTCTTTCTTTAGTTTTAATTTTTTTTGATACTCAATAGCTTCGGATTATAATTTTTTTTTCTCTTTGATTTTTTTTTTTTTATATTTTTGTTTTTGTTTAATGTCAGCAATGGCGTTCAATGATCTCTAAACAATGGTCAATTCTGGTGTGTAGTTTGCCAAGACAGTTGGCATAAATACCCTTGTCAGTTTAAAACTAAAGAAAAGTCAATGAGTTGCAGGTCATTTTTTTTTTCTCTTTGAAATAATTTTTTTTTATATTAAAAATCAACTATTAGAATTTTGATACTCAATAACTTCGGATCAAAAACCTTCGGATCGGGTCAGGTTTGGTAAAGGGTTTATAGGGTTTGGATCGAGTTCAGAGCAGGTCAGATCCGATTCGAATCCGGCACATTGACATCCCTAAATACGGGTAAAGGCAAAAAGCATAAAGCTATTAAACATTCACCAGATGATTTTTCATTAATGGAGAAAGTACGGACATAAATCGTACCTGAGTGGTCACCGACACCGCATCAACCAAAAATCCCGTGCGTCCAACAGAAAGTGAAGAGAATAGATCAACGATTAGAGAAGAGAGGAATGAAAATTTTAGAGTTTATATTGTCCAACGTTAACTTTAATTCGTATATGACATATTTTTATTTAATTTATTTATTATTTATTTATAAAGGATTTTGCAGTTAAAAAGTAAAATTAATTTCTTTTTCTTTTTTTTTTTAAAAAAAATGTGGAAACGTCCCGTTCTACCCTGTCATCATGTCCCGCGTCTCTTGAATGTCTTGAATACTTCCGCTTTTATACCAATTTAAAATATACAATCCATCTTATTTGATTCCATTTATATGGCAAGATTAAATATTCCGACCAAATGGACTCTCACGAGTACACGTGAATTATAAAGCAAAGGATCAAGAATGGTACATATCCCGCGATTTAATTTCGTCAGTTACTGAGGGTCGATAGATAGCTGATGGTCTAGAATTTAGTCCGACAAAATTGAGGACCTGATATCAAAAAAAAAAAAAAAAAAAGGGCGGCCCCACAAAAGTAGAAGAGGGGCCCAGAAACGTACCCACCTAGTAAAGTTGAAAACCCGAAGCTTTAAAAGAAAAAAAGAAAGAGAAAAAGCGAATATGCTTTGCTGCCTTCCTAGTTTTTGCTAAACTATGAATCAATCATCGTCATCCTCAATCTTCCATTATAATCTTTGTCCATATCAATAACTTACTTTCTCTCTCTACATTTCTCTCTCTAGAAATCGTAAACATGGAACTCTTAACGACGGCATTTGTGGCTCTGCTTATTTATTTGTTGATCGCTAAGCTTGTTTCATTATTAATGGCGACGGATGGACGCCATGATTCCGGGACGGGGAAGTTGAGTTTTGGAGTTGTGGAGGATGTCAAGTTTGAGAGGTCGCGTAAAGTTGAAGGTACTAAAATTAAGAAGAAAGTTCGTTTTGCTTCTGCTGATGACGTTGTTGTTTGTAAGGTTGATAAATTCAACGTCCAAGGCCAATCATCATCTGTTGCAAATTCTGAAGAGAGGAGTTGTAATGGTCTTGGTGTTATTGTGGCGGAGGAGAAGAGTGGATTATTGGCAGAGCCGCCGGAGCTAGGGTTTGTGGAGGAGGTGGTGGTGGGGAAGGTTGAGTATGTGGAAAGTGGAATTGGTGGATTGTTTGCGGAGGAGACGTATATGGATGAAGTTGATTGTGAGAAAAGTGTGAAATTGAGAAGTGATGATGATGTTGATGATCAAAGTTGTCAATTTAGGGTTTCGGAAGTTGCAGAGGATAGGGGGAATGAAATTGAAATGGAACCGGATAGGATTGAAAAGAATGGTGGTCAGATAGGAATGGCACTGGCAAATGGTGTTATTCTTGATCATCAAAGTCAAAGTGGAAAGATTATGGAAATTGGGGAAGATCAGTGGTGTGGAATTCATAGTGAATTGAATGAAGGAGAGGAGTGTTTGATTTATGATGAAGATGACGATTGGGAGGGGATTGAGAAGAGTGAATTAGAGAAGACGTTTGCGAGTGCTGCAAATTATGACAAGGATGATCAGTTGCTGAACTTGGGAAGAGATGTCCAGATGCAGTTGTATGGCTTGTATAAGGTTTCCATGGAAGGGCCTTGTCACGAGGCTCAACCTATGGCATTGAAGGTCTCCGCCAGAGCTAAATGGTATTTCTCAACTCTCCTAGTTGAAGTCATTCGTGTTATTAACTCTGTTTGAGCTATATATGCTTCTTTAATTGTTTGAAGGAAATGTAGTCAAGTCTAATATAGAATTGAGAATATAAAGAAGTAAATGAAATCATAATGTAACAATGCACATTGTAAGAAAAAACAAGCTCAACTCCGTCAAGAGACTGGATAAGCTCAGCAGAAACTTCTTATAATATATAAATCACAAGTTTATCAAAGCAAAAGCAAGAGAAGACTTGTATCAGTAAACAGATCTCTTCTGCTAGTATCAGAAGGAATGGTTCAAGAAATTGACAGTTGCAGAATTGAATTGTATTGTATATTTTCTCCAACGATGTAACCAATTGTAGCTTATTCCATAGAATTTGAGCCTATAAGCAACAACAGATGAATAATGAGACCTATAATTTTCATGAAATTTTTTCTCCCCCAATCTTGCCCACTGAGTAAGCTGTCAGGCTGAAAAGCCTAACTTAACACTGTGTTAGTCACAGGCTAGCTTCAAAATATTCCTTTGAGCTTTCTGATATTTCACAATCTTGGTTGCTGCTATACACCTTTCAACATCTTCCTCAGTTCCTTGGAATAGCCTCTCCTTGGAGTTTATCAGCAAACGCTTATTTTCAAACCTTTCGGATAAAGCCTTTTAAATATTCATTGAGAAAGCTCGTTAAGAAGAAACTGTTGATAACAGTACGCATTGAAAAGTCAAACTTAGTATAACTGTAATAATATTTTTGCAATAGGAACTTGCCAAAATCAGACTAGGACCAGAACCTACAGCGCTCCTTAGGGCCTACCCTCGAACAATATATAGGATATAGTTTGATAGCTAGTTATATAACAGGGTTAACAGCTGCTATGTAAAGTGATGGAGGGCACTGATTAAATTGTGCAAGGAATGCTTGGCAGAAGCTAGGGAACATGAGTCCGGAGGTGGCTATGGAGCAATATATCGACCTTCTTTCAGATAGTGTTCCTGTATGGTCACAGAAAGATAACTCTACCGTAAGTTGTTGCTTTTTGAGGAATACAACGTAAAATTCGTCTACTTCTCTTGTTGATTGTTCTGTGTATTTGTTTATTTCAATAGAAAGATGGTGAAGTAGACTCAACAGAAGCTGCTATGCCTGGCGTTCTGGACCCTCATACAACTACACTCATGGACACTTCACAGAAGGAAAAGTTAGTCATCCATTTCCTATCTTCATTGGCTATATACACATGTTGACCTACCATTGCTGTTGAATTTGCAAAAGACTCCATTCCTTCCTCCGAAGGATTATAGTCTTATAATAACTCTTCTTCCTGTTTTTCATTTTTATGAATATCCTTAGACCTTAGTATTGAGATTGAGGATCAAAATCGTTTTGTTTATTTCAAGTGTAGCGTAACAAGGACAAACTTCAAAACTCATAAAAAAATTAAGCTTAGTTTTTCAAACAAGATTGTTTAAGTAGAATGTCCAATACAGAAACTTGGACTCTCTAAGTGAAATGGATGAGCTCACTGATCAAGAGCAAATTTGAAATTTCTTATGGACATTCATTTTGGGACATAGGAAGTATTATATATCCTCCTTTTCCTTTTTGGCTTTTTTGACCTTATCCCTCTGTATGTAGGAAGGTGAAACTAATTTCATGTTCCGATGGAGGTGCTCTTACTGGTCATTCAAACTCAGCGAAGAAGGTATTGGGTATCCAGCACTCTTTAATCTGACCCCCCCCCCCTTTTGGATCACTGTTCGCTTTCTATTCATTTTTCGCAATTGACTAGCATTGTCTCCCGTACTCGAATAAGAAATAGCACAAAAATCTTAGGTTCCACTTGAGGAATGATCTATGCCATTACGCACCTTCTATAACCTGCTTAGTTCTTACACTCCTTTTGTTCTCTTACAGTCAAAATGTTTTAACTTCACCCCTAATAATTATTGTAAGTCATATTTTTTCCTCTGCCAATTAACCAAGTCACCCCCCCCCCCCTTATTTTCTTCCTGATATGATATGCCTTCTTAGGACTTGTCTTGTTTTTGTAGCTACAATATTTATGTCATGTGAGATATACGCATTAGCTTATCTGAAGAATCGCTTGAGCTGAGTCCTAGCTAGTGGACTGACTCTGGTACTTTGTGAATGGCAAGTTTCGGTACTGTGTGTGTGTGTGTGTTTGTGTGTCCGTGTGTGCACATGTATTTGTACCTTGTATTCCAAAGGTTTAAGCAATTGCCACGGCTCATTTTTGCATCTACTAATACATGGCATGGGTTCATTGGGATTCTTTCAGGATGAAAACTGACTGTAGTCGCTTTATTGCTTGATTTCCTTACCGCTGGACCATTCTTCTGGACCAACTTACTCGGAATCAATCCTAATTCTTGCTGCCAAGTGTAGCTGCCGCTTCAAGGTTCTTCTGCTGTTTGTCCTTTTGATTTATTTATTCTAAATATATATGTTTAAAAGTATGATATTATTTGTTCTGCGCTCTCTCAAATATGTATATATAATGAAGTATCTGTATAGCTTGATCATAATGACATCGGATTAAGATAAATTATGGTTTTCTTGTGCTTATTTCGGGACTCAGGATTAATGTTTGAGTTATAGGGGGTAATTCTTGTTCTGAATTACCGTTTCGATAAAAAATAAAAGCTGGATTAAAAGCTTACTGAAATTAAACAACAATCAAGATAGCAGTAATTAGGAGTAGAATCATCCTATTAGATCACTCATCAGCAGTTGTTGCCAGGAAGGAAACAGGAACCTTGTCCATGTCCCTTTCCGTAGCCATTCCCAGAACCTGGTGCTCCACCCCCAGCTTGATCATATCCTCCCGGACCTCCATCTCTACCCTCACCAAAGCCACCACCTCCTGAACCATAGCCTCCATCTCCACCACCTCCACCTCCACCGCCATATCCTCTGCCAATGGCACCAACTATTCCTGCGCCAGAACCACCCCCACTGCCATATCCTCCGCCAATGCCACCACCTATTGTCGTGCCAGAACCACCACCACTGCCGCCGCCACCCCCTCCACCACTACCATATCCACCAACACCAACACATTTGCCTATGCCAGAACCACTACCACCACCCACAATCCCTCCAATGACACCTCCACCAGCACCA
This sequence comes from Adenophora triphylla var. japonica, assembly GCA_022495995.1. NCBI lineage: Eukaryota > Viridiplantae > Streptophyta > Magnoliopsida > Asterales > Campanulaceae > Adenophora > Adenophora triphylla. The sequence goes on along the minus strand of JAFEMH010001227.1, from coordinate 200,628 downwards.
CCAAAACCATTCCCGTTGCCACCATAGCCACTTGCACCACCACTTCCATATTTAAAGCCACCTGCTGCAGGCAACGGATAGTTAACCTCCTGTAAATGTTTATATTTATGCCAATTTACAGTACCTTGTTTCTCGTAACTCAAAAAACTCCCCACTCTAGTAGCTTCAGCAGCTAAAGAAGCGTATAACCCTAACCACATCATTACAAAGGAAGAATGACCAGAATAAACCATATTGTGACTCGAAAGCAGTTTGTACGTAATTTTAAAAGGAGAATTAAGCACACGGAAACACTGAATGAAGCAGATGAAAACTTAAACCAAGAGGAGAGGTGTTAATGAGGATTGAGGAGGAAGTGATGAACAGGACTCCATTGTGGTTGTGGGGTAATTTGATCTCTATATATAGGGCCAGGTCAGGTCAGGCCTGGCCAGGAGTGGGGGGTTCTGTGTTGAGGTTGCTCAGTATTGAGGGAGTGGGCAATGCATGACTGATAGTGTTCTGGTAGTGATGACAATTTGCATGATATCTTTTGGGCCCAATACATATATGTTTGTGTAGTTACTACTTTAGCAAAACCCCAACTCTCATTGGACTTGTTTTTCTAATTTCCCCATATTGCTGCTGGGTGGTGTTTTTGAGATTTTATTAGGCCTGATTGACCAAAACTTGTTGGTCCTTTTCTGAAACTTGAGGGTAAAATGATGAAAAACCACCTGCAGCTAAAAAGATGTTAATAGGGTCGAGAACCGCAGGTCCGGACCTATTAAACCGGGTTTTTACAGGACCAGGTTCACAATTTTGGCTGACCGTTTAAAGCGGACTGTTTAAACCGCGACCGATTAGGGACCGAAACCGATAGGGCTAGATCGAAACCGACAGGGTTGGACCGATTAACATCTCTGCTTGATATCAAATGTGGTTGAAGACTAAATGTGGATATGTTTGAAGACCGAAGAGTGAAGATGATATTTATAATTATTGACTTATTTTATCATTTCATGTTTGATTAGTAATTTTTAGTTTTTAACTAGTAAAACACTAAAACTTGAAGTTGAAGTTTGTTTGTGTTTTGAACTTTATCACTTTACGTATGAAGTTGTTGACTCGTTGTATGACTCATTTGAGATTTTGAGTCATTTTGTTTTGGATTGTGTGTTGTTGAATGTTATTTTTTGGCTCGTTGCTCGTTAATTACTTGATTTCGAATTATATATTTATATATATACGTTTTTATATTTTGTTTAGGTGTAATCCGTTAGTGACCCGTTTAAAATCGAAACCGAGAGAGGTAGGTCTAGGTTAGCAATTTTGGCGGACCGTTTAAATCGCGACCGATTAGGAACCGAAATCGATAGGACTAGACCAAAATCGACAGTATTGAACCGATTAACATCTCTCTGGCTGCAGCAACAGGGTTGTACATCACAATTTCAGGATCATTATACAAAGAAAGACTAACAAGGAAATAAAAATCGGGCTGTCGGACCAAATGGTATTTGGACGGGTATGAGACCTGAGTGATACATTTTAGACCCAACCTGGAGGCCCATGTGCTCCTGGTCCGGGCCAACCCAGACGACTCAAACTCGACGGGATCTGGCTTGGTTTGGACATCTCCATTGCCAGGCTACAGGGGCTTCAGACATTAAGATCTACTTCAAGATCATCCGCAGTGGTGATCGGGTCATGGTTACTCTCTCCTTCACATCAGCTTCACGTCATCGATCATCAATAATCATAACTGATTAACTTGTCTTATTTTACCAACAATGGTGACAAAAGTCATCAGTTTCTTTCTCATATTTTTTACTATACCCACTATATTTTCTCTTTCCTACTCATTTTTATATCAATTATTAACATTATTCATATTATTTTAATATTATTAATTATATATGATAAAATAATCTATATATTTTAATTATTAATTAAATAATTTTATTAATATTAATATTATTTAATAATTATATTAACTTATATTGATAAGTTAATAATCTACTCCCTTCGTCCCAAGAAATATGTCACCATTTTAGGCTCGGCACGCAAATTAAGGAAAAAAGTTGGAAGAAAAAATGTTGTGAGTGTAATTTGAAAAAAAGAGAGAGAATTAGTGGAGGAAATGGTAAATTTAAAAAGTGTTGTGAGTGTAATAGTGTTTTAGGAGAGAGAATGAGTGGAGGGAATAGTTAGTGGGATAATAGAATATTAATAAAACATTTCCATTTTAGGAAAGGTGACGCTTCAAACGGGACGCCATTTTGAATAAAAAGTGACGGATTTCCTGGGACGGAGGGAGGAGTATATAATTGCCTTTCCACGTGAGGAAGTAACCACATAATTTTGATGAACATCCGTCATCTGGTGGCAGGCCAACATTTTGGCCGGTCATTCCAAGCCCACTTCCTTGGTCACCATTGTGGTCGGTCATTCCTTTCATGTCAGCAAGTCCAGGTAAAAATGGTCACCGTTGTTGATGCTCTACGCCCGAGCGGCTTAGACATGGATCCCTATTCGCTTAACATGTTCTTTTACTGTGAACCTAATATTAGTGTTCTAAAAGACCCCGCCTAAGGGCGCCTAGGCCCCATCTAGGCGCTAGACCCCTCTCCAACGCCTAGTTCTAAGCCCCGTCTAGGTCTCGACTAATCCCGACAAATCTCGACTAGTCCCCGCCTAGGCGCTAGACCCAATTTCGTCGTCTTGCATCCGCCTAACATTTTTTAGAACCTTGCCTAATATACACAAGTGTAAAAAGCAATATTTATCCAAAATAGATACTCGTTTTGAAAGAAGGAGACATGAATTTAATATTTAGAAAACCAAATTGCTATCATACAATTATATGTTTAATTTCCTGGCCATTAGCTTTGAATGATTAAAGGTGCAACAAGTATGTGATGCGTGATCCTTTAAATACTGAACGAATCTAATCACATAATTGGGCTACTCCATTTTAGGGATCTTAGAAAATAAAAAAGTGGGTCTATTTTGTATGGCCGATGAAAGGGGTGCAAATGGTTCGATTTAGCTCGATTTAGATAAATTTAAAAGTTAAATCGTTAGTTATTGATTTCTTTGCTGAATCATGAAAATATTCAAATCGAGCTAAACCAAATTGTCATAATTCGATTTAGCTCGGTCTCAGCCACGATTTACTTCAGCAGCTGCAGAAATCACTGAAAAGCTTGGTCTTCATTCTCTTCGTCAACGCACTCCACTAGTATACTTCCTTTGTAAATGGTTCGGTTTAGTTATATTTGGGCAAATTTAAATTTAGAGGTCAAACCGCTAGTGGACGAAGAAAATTGTGGTTTAAGGTGGTTTGGTTCAACCTAACGGCTCGATTTAATAGCTCTGTTCCATTGTTCAATTTAACGATTTTAACGATTCGACTCGATGCAGTTTGATTTGGCACCCCCATATCGCAAGCCAAACCAAACCACACACGGTTTGTTACTTTTTTTCAAATCAAGCTAAACTGTTTATATTTAAAAATCAAGCCAAACCAAACAGCATGATTTGGCTTGATTCAATCTCAAACAGCAGTTTAATCGAGAGCGGTTTAATTCGAACTGTTGACACCCTAGCCAATACAAAAGGGCAGAAAGCAAGTTTTATTATCGGGAATTTGCCCCATAAGTTCCTTTTGAAACAAATCACTTCCCACTAAGTTCCTCGTTGTATTAAAATGCCCCATAAGTTCTCATGTTGTATTATGTATAATACAACATTTAGTTATGCAGTAGTTTAAAATCATAATACTGTATCCGCACCACCGCCTCCGCCACACGACTCCGCCGCGCCGTTCGCTATCGCCGCATGCCGACTCCGGTCAATTTTCGCCGAAATCCGGCCAATTTTCACCGGAATTCGCCGATCGCCGAATCCGGTCGCCGGCCTACGGGCTTTGACGGCCACGGCGACCGCCTAATGCAAGATTATGGCCTTAATTGATGTTGTATTTTCGAAACATAATACAACATTGGGAAGGAACTTATCGGACATTATGACACTTTTTTAAAACTTATCGGGTATAGTCCCTTTATTATCCCCGTCAAATGTCCCACTTTTCTTTTTATGTCCCAAAATAAATATTGTATTTTGAAATAAGAAAATAGATTAAATGCAATTTAATCATTATTGTACTGGCAATATATAAATTAATAAAACATATTTTTTTAAATGTTAGATATTTATTTTAAAACGAAAGGAGTATATAAAAAAGACTTGTGGCTTGATCCGAGTAACATTTAGTCTCGCATAATTTTATATTACCTCATTGAATGTTTATTTTAAAAAAAAAAATTAAAAATGAGCATTTATTTTTATTTTGAATGAACATTTATATTTGAACTGAGGTAATAGTAAATTAATCAAAAGGTAACACGAAAATAAAGATTAAATATTGGTTGCTTTCAGGCCATTTGGGTAATTACCACAAGAAAGAGGATTAAATAAGAAAAATAGCTATCTAAGATGTTTGGTGCGATATCGCTATTACAGCATTTCATTATCATCTTAGCTCTCGATAATGAAATTGCTGATTCAAAGAGATCAAAATTAATGGGAACCGCTCGAACATTCGAACATGCGGGTGCACTTTCACCCCTACCATCCGCCCCTGCTTGTGCGGTGGATAATCAAACATAACCCATGTTAGTTGAGGAGGGTCAGGATTAATTTGATATAAATGTGATCGACATCAAATCAAATTAATATCAACTATTGATATTGATATGTAAAAAGGGAAAACGACATTCAGTATGCTTTGGAGATGCAACAACTCGATGGCACGAGTTGTTGTCCATCCAATAGCTCCAAGGTTTGGAAGAGTCGGGCCCACCTACATAGACGGTATCCTATTTAGCTTAAAATTACTCCCTTCTTTTTATAATAAATGTCGCAGTTGACTTGTCAACATTTTTAAGAAGTCTAAAACTGAAAACAAGTCTTTCTCACTGTCCTAACAAGGCATTAATGACATAATGGCCTGTCTGTCCACTATATGTGGATAATAACCAGCAGGTGAAAAGATTTTAAGCACTATTAGCTAGCTGAAAAGAAAGCAAAAAAAGGTGATCAATTTTCCATCACAAAGACTAAATGAAAAAGACAAAATACCAAGTGGAAAAATACCACAAATCTAGCATTTGTAAGTTTTACCCTATGTAAGATCTGACAAGACTGACAGTGAACCTAAACGTAATCGCCCGTTGCCTTGACCAATGACATCTACCCACATAGAAAGTTTCGAAGATTCTTACCATTTCTTGTAGCCTGTAGGAAGTGGACTGCCGAATACTAAAACGACAACAATCAATTACTGGGGCAGGTAATCACAAATGCTTTACGACAATTATGTACAAAATATAGAGATATAGCTTTCATAATCATAAAATTGTATGTGCAAGTTGACTCATAATACCACAAAAATACCACAAATCTAGCATTTGTAAGTTTTACCCTATGTAGATCTGACAAGTCTGACAGTGAACCTAAACGACCGTTGCCTTGACCAATGACATCTACCCACATAGAAAGTTTTGAGGATTCTTACCATTTCTTGTAGCCTGTAGGAAGTGGAGTGTTGAATACTAAAACGACAACAATCAATTAATGGGGCAGGTAACCACAAATGCTTTACGACAATTATGTACAAAAGATAGAGATATAGCTTTCATAATCATAAAATTGTATGTGCAAGTTGACTCATAATACCACAAAAATAAGACCAATAATTCAGTCATGTCATAATTTATCATGAAATAGAAAGTGTCCAAGCACTGCACTAAGCTGTCTACAAAGGTATCATGTTTATGTCAATTCGTTATTATTGCACATCAAGAACCAGAAAAGGGTGTTCACACTTGCCTGATTATGGATTTTGATCTGTAAAGAATTTATTGGAAGATTCTGACACGTATTTAGACCCATATAATCTCGTCTCATAATACATACGACATAAAATATACGTAGCTTTTATATTTTAAATGATCACCAAATACCCCGCACTAAAGTTATTCTCATAATTCAACCAAAAAAAAAAAAAGAAAAAAAAAGGTAAGTTAAAGTAACACAATAACTAAAATAAGTCTCTTATCTAGAAAGCTATCTTCTTAATCAAAAGCTAATATTCTCCTAAAGATAGAAGAACAATGTAAAGCTATGCTTTACAACTATCAAAGACCCTAAAGTTGTCTGCCAAAAGTTAGAACTAAACACCAATTATCTTCCTCTTTTTCCGTTTTCCATGTTTTAGTGGTGCTGGTGGGTGAGCGGGGAGGAAGTAAAAGCAGTGGGTAGATGGACAATTGTGCTTCGTGAAAATGCCTGGATCTAATGCATGCATGCAGAAGGTACATCTGCAATGCAGCTCACTAACTTCCAAGAGGATTATATAATTAGACAAAGATATAGATAACAAATAGTGGCAATCCATGGATGGTTTGGCCACTTCAGTTTCACCGAGTAGTGAGCAGGTATCCTTCCACTAACAGTGGCTAAATATTCTTAGCTAGTGGCGAAGAAAAAGATTCTACCTGGGGCACAACGTAGAATATTACTAGAAGAAACATCAACTCAGATCACTTTTCTCCAACTAGGTGGGCCCAACTCATATCCAAGCTTTTCAAAAGAGGGCTCTACAAAAACAAAGTCAGGTGTCAAGTATTTGTTCATAACAGCTAATAAGCCTACTTGAAATGAAAACTTACAAGCAGATATCCTTCCCCTCTTTCTGCCTCTGTTAATGAGAGATCACAGTCAGAAGAAACCTGATCTCATTTTCTGATAAATCCCAGAAATAAATTGCAGAGGCAGTTCAGAAATTTGAAATGATGAAGCTCAGGCCTTTATCGCTGGTGGCAATACTGATATCCTATTATGCATATGCTTCTGCAGAAGAGACACACATCCAAAAAACTTATATTGTTCACATGGACAAGTCTTATATGCCATCAAGTTTTGATGATCACTTCCAATGGTATGACTCGTCTCTCAAATCAGTGTCAGAGTCCTCTGACATGATATACACCTATAACGGTGTTATTCATGGATTCTCCGCAAGGCTGACAGCTGCCGAAGCCAAGTCACTTGAAGGACAGTCAGGTATCCTTTCAGTACAAGAAGAAGTGATTTACAAACTCCATACGACTCGCACACCTGAGTTTCTTGGACTAGGCAAGAATGAAGCACTCTTTCCAGAATCTTCTTACTCAGGGAGCGATGTCGTTGTTGGAGTGTTGGACACTGGCGTGTGGCCCGAAAGTAAAAGTTTAGACGACACGGGTCTTGGCCCAATCCCAAGTAGCTGGAAAGGTGAATGCGAGCTGGGTAAGAACTTCAGCTCGTCGAGCTGTAACAGGAAACTGATCGGTGCAAGGTTTTTCGCGAAAGGGTATGAAGCAGCTTATGGGCCAATAGATGAAAAAATGGAATCAAAATCGCCAAGGGACGATGATGGCCATGGAACACACACATCAACTACAGCCGCGGGTTCTGCTGTAGCAAAAGCTAGCCTATTTGGTTATGCTGAGGGGACAGCTCGGGGGATGGCTACACATGCCAGATTGGCTGTGTATAAAATATGCTGGCTTGGGGGTTGTTTTGGCAGTGATATACTAGCTGCAATGGAGAAGGCAGTTGAAGATGGTGTTCATGTACTCTCTCTATCGATAGGTGGCTCACTTTCTGATTATTTCAGAGACACTGTTGCCCTTGGAGCATTTAATGCTATGGCAAATGGAGTTTTTGTATCTTGTTCTGCTGGGAACGCTGGGCCTAGTTCTGAAAGTTTGTCTAACGTAGCTCCTTGGATATCTACAGTAGGAGCGGGAACACTAGACCGTGATTTTCCAGCTTATGCTACTCTTGGGAACGGGATGAAATACTCTGGTGTATCACTCTACAGTGGAAAGCCGTTATCTGGTTCCCTGGCCCCGTTAGTATTTGCTGGTAATGTCAGTAACACAACAAATGGCAATCTATGCATAGAAGGTTCTTTGGTTCCTTCAAAAGTGGCTGGTAAGATTGTGCTATGTGATCGTGGGTTGAATCCAAGGGTGCAAAAGGGTGTGGAAGTGAAAAAGGCAGGTGGTGTAGGAATGATCTTAACCAATACAGAGTCCTATGGGGAAGAACTAGTGGCAGATGCCCATCTAATTCCAGCAGCATCTGTAGGCCGAGTAGCTGGAGATGCAATTAAAAAGTATATACTTTCCGACTCCAACCCAACAGCTACGATTGCATCTGGAGGCACCCAACTGGGAGTCCAACCATCACCCGTTGTAGCAGCATTCAGTTCTAGAGGTCCAAACTCGCTTACACCAGAAATACTCAAACCTGATTTCATAGCTCCAGGGGTTAACATCCTCGCAGGTTGGACCGGTAAAGTTGGTCCTAGTGGCTTGGCGAATGATTTCCGGCATGTTGACTTCAACATCGTTTCAGGCACATCAATGTCCTGCCCACATGTAAGCGGGTTAGCAGCACTACTCAAGTCAGCACACCCAGAATGGAGCCCAGCAGCTATAAGGTCAGCACTTATGACAACAGCCTACACCTCATACAAGAGTGGAGAAGCCCTAGAGGACGTTGCGACAGGAATGCCGTCAACTCCATTTGATCATGGTGCTGGACATGTGGACCCAGTATCAGCCCTTGATCCAGGTCTTGTCTATGATGCCACTGTTGACGACTACCTAGATTTCCTTTGCGCTTTGAACTACACTCCAAGTTTAATAAAGATGGTCGCCAAACGACAATATACATGTGAATCGGGTAAGAAATATAGTGTGGGAGATCTTAATTACCCATCTTTTGCTGTCCCTCTACAGACAGCTTCTGGTAGAGGCGGTGGTAGCACCACACCAACCATAGTTAAGTATACAAGAACCCTAACTAATGTAGGAGCTCCAGCAACATACAAGGTTTCAATATCCTCGAAAACTCCTGCAGTGAAAATATCAGTTGAACCAGGAACACTAGCTTTCAGCAAACAGAATGAAAAGAAGAGCTATACTGTGACTTTCAAAGCTAGTTCCTTGCCATCAGGGGAGATCAGTTTTGCTCATCTAGCATGGTCGGATGGAAAATACATTGTCAATAGTCCAATTGCATTCAGTTGGACATAATTATATTTCGTACTGAATTATTATTGCTCTAGATCAAGAACTGTAAATTTCTTGGAGAAGTTTATAAAATTCCTCAGTTTGAATATATAATTACACTTGGCGCCGGGTGCTTTTTATTAGAGTACTATTTTTTTTCTTCTGACACCAATGGTGAGAGAAAAGAAGTTAAACTTAAAAGTTGTTTTGTGGTTTTATCAGCTCTGAGATTAAAATTCAGAGTGAGGGAGGTTATACAACTACATACATAAATGACAGGGCACCTAATGGACAAATATGATGCTAGATCCTCTATTTCCCTCTTCTTTCTTTTTTTTTTTTTTTGTAATTGACTTTTGCTGCATTACACGTTATTTTCAAGAACCTCAAAAGAATAATCTTGGCAGATTCCTGTTAAAAGTTACGATCAAGGGAATTAAATGGATACCAACCAGAAACGTTCAAATAACTAAAAAAAAAATGTGAAGCTGTTGCTACGAAAATCCACAGATAAATGCAATCCAAATAAATAGAGGAAGGGAACTACAAGTAATTTACGAATACTTTTGCTCCCCCTCGAAATGCATACTCTTTCATATTCTCTTCTTGAGGCAACATTCAATGCAATGTATTTAATCTTTCAATCTCCTAAAGCCTAGAAGCAATGGATAACACCCCAGAGCATATGATTATACAAAGATAATAGAATTTTTCTATACAACTTCGAGTCTGGTCAATCATTTGTTGATGATTAAATATACTGTTCAGAGTGGACGTATGAACCCACTCGACCTGACTAATTCCTCGCCTCCACCACTGCGGCTCTAAAGGGGCATTTCAAAATCATGCAAAGTGTTCATCCCATTTACTTCCGAAATGTTGGTCTAGCTTTTGTAGTACCAAAAGCTTTTTTAAAGGACAAATGAACAAACTTGACCAGGTTAAAACTACCTAGTTCCTCCTCTGTGTCTTTCCTTTTCCTTTGCTTTCTTTTTTCTTTTCATACAAAAACTCTACTTTGTACAAGGGAGTCATTTCTTGATCTCCCAACAGGTTGGTCTGAAGCACTAGTCCTTAGAGAGTTCATATTAAGTTTCTGATAAGCTTTTAGATATGATGCATTTACTTTCGCACCATCCCTCTCCCCCTTTCTCTTTACCTCCTCTCACAAGAATTCTACAAAGGTCATCCAACAAGGCACTTAAATCAATGTAGGGTAGTCAGTCATTGCCCTACCTTAAGCACTAGGCATTTGTATGTTCAGTTTTCAAGCCGCCGTCAGCTTTTAGACTGGATGCATTTACTCTGGCACTCTCCCTCTCTCATCTCTCTCTCTCTCTCTGTCTCTCTCTCTCTCTCTCTCTCACACACACACACACAAGAACTCTACAAAAGCCATCCAACAAGGCACTTAAATCAGTGCACGGTGGTCAGTCATTGTTCCTACAGAAAAGCCATCTAAGAGGTCACTTAAATCCAGGCAGGGTGGTCAATGGCCATCCCTTATTACGATACAACAATAGTTTGAAACACTAAAACTTGGGAGCCCAAGGTCATGTATTTTTTTTCTTTCCTTTTTAGACGGGCCCCTTGTCCATCCTACATAATTTGATCTTCCGATAATAAAATCTGCTTTTCTTATTAAAAAATAAATAAACATTTACTGAACTTTTACGTTGCGATTGGATTTTCTTTTTATTAAAAATCTCTTTTAGGCGTACAGGATGCAAACTTAACAGGTTTATGAGACATACTCAACTCAGGTGAAACTGAAAGCATAGATGTTGAGAGCTACCAATCAAGTAAAACACAATCTAATAAGAAAAAGATTTTTAAGAATATAATGCTGAAGCATCCACACCATCAAAAAAATGCATGTTTGGAATGTTTATTAATTGAAGTGGTTCTACATTAAGACATAAAAGTCAAGAGAAAATGATCAACTTTTGACATCATTCAGAATCTGCATACTGACAAACAGGGAGATAATACATATCTAGCTGCCAATATTTGTGCTTTACACCTTCCCAAACTTCTTCACCCAAACAATCCTTAACAGGTAAGGGTATCATTTGTGTGGAATAACCCAAACTGTCAAGTTCTAGAGAAACTAACTGACAGTAAACAACGTGAAAAAAGGCATTACCTCCACAAAGACCATTGAAAAATGAGTAGATTCCTCCAGGCTTCAATAAAGTAAAAAGATGCTGATGGAACTCCCTCAAATCTTCATAATACTCCCCATAAGTGTCAAAGAAGATACCTGTGTACACAGAACCAACTATTACCATCACTACATTCATGAGCAATCACATTTAAAACGGAGCTACATGTATGAAGTTGTATTTCTATGTTAGTTGGTCAAACACCCTACTATGTCCATACATCATCTCCACATCCCTCAACTAAAAAGAGTAAAAGAAAAAACAAAAACTTAATAGAGGAACAAAAAGAAACACCAAGAGGAACACACATATTTCAAACAATCAAGATATCATCGTCAAAACTCTTAGGCTCACAAGCTTATACAATTAGCAACTAAAAGATGTCATATAATGTGTTTAAGATAAGAGACTGGAGCTGATTAAGGATTGGAAACAAACTGAACAGTTCATGTACATAGTCGGTTCTGGTTATAGTGCTGTAGATTAATTTGGACTTTGTGACTGAACATCAAATGATCAGTAAGCCAGATCGGAAGAACAACTATATCCAAGGAAATGATCTGCACTCATAAGAAGGGGTTTCTAACCGCTGCAGCACTCCATTTGCTGCAGCGCTCCTGCGAATGAAAACAGACAACTAAGTGTAAAAAGTTTGCTGCACAATGTAAAAAATTTGAGGAAATGTAAAAAAAAAAAAAAAAAAAGATTTTTCACATTCTTGGTGCAAGTTTTATATGCACTACTGAATATTTTACATCACATTATAGTACAAAAATGTGTTTTTGTATTCGTTCAAAATATTTCACATTTGGTAGTAGATTTTTTACATGTCGTTGTCTGGTTTTGAGCGCAGGAGCGCTGGAGCTAAGGGAATGTTGTAGCAGTTCCAGGTCCCATAAGAAGTATACTATTACTGCGGTACTACCTCAGAAAGACTCGTGTACTTTCCTAAGCTTATCAAACTACTAGTTAACATACAGTTATTGTGTTATAGGACAAAATTGCAATATTGAAAGAATAAATTACTTCTAAAATTTGAATGGGCAGCTAACATCCTAGGGTTCACCCAAAAAAAGTCAAAGAGGGATTTTTTTTTCTGCTGGACAGATGAGAATGTCTTTTGTCGGATCAGTCATGGTTGGGGGAGAATCGTCTTCCTTGTGGCGTGCAAATATAACATTGTACATCTAAAGGCCGGCAAGCATATTTGGCGTACTTACAATCAAATTCTCACCTTTGGTACTTACATTTGCTTTAGACTGCTGCCAAAGAACTTAGTTCAGCGAGTGTATATGACAGAGGATAGTAGTAATAGAGGCTGATTTAACAAGCTCAGAGTAAAAAAAGAATACTTAATTGTAGTGTATGAGACAACAAATGATTTATATGTAATCTGAGATGAACAAATCTTGTATTACCATCATAGGATTCAAGTTGAGGAAGGACATCCTGCCAACGACCAAATACTATCTTCACATTCGGCTTCTCAGCCCAGCCAGAACAAAGCATGCGATCATAAACCTCTGGATGAGCCTCAACAATTGTGTGACTGACAGGTCCATACTGTTGTATTGCAGTATCCACAAGACCCATTCCAAATCCAATGTTCAGTATGTGACCTCCTTGCGAACAAATGGCTTTAGCATGAGCCTCCATCAATGGTTTCTCCCAAGCCATCATGACAGCCTTGCAATCAGAATCCATTAGTTTATCCTCGCTAAAGGTGACTCTATCTTCCAAGTAGTCCCCATTGGTATCACCAGATGACTTTTCTCTTCTTGCAATTGTTCCAAGAATCAACTCAGCTTGGATCCCTATTAAAGATCCATCCGAAAACATAACAGGAAGGATTAATAACCAGTGGTTTATTAGCAGGTAAATGATCATGTGACATAAAACAAAGATGATTCATGAAGATGATGTAGAGGCAGAGCATCAATAGGAAAGTAAATACTCCCTCCGTCCCATGATAATATATAAACTTTCCTTTTTGGGCGTCCCACAATAATATATACTTTCCTAAAATGGAAAGGAATCTTTACTATTCCCTCCACTCATTCTCTCTCCTACATTATTTTAATACTCACATCACCATTATAATTTACTATTCTCTCCACTCATTCTCTCTCCTATTTTATTTTCACTCACAACACTTTCAATATAATATTTCCTCCTTAATTCCCATGCAAAACCCAAAAGTCTATAAAAAGGTGGGACGGAGGGAGTATGTTATTGCAAGCGGCGAACAGGTAAAGAAAGTAAAAGTCAAATACTGCAGAAATACATTCGTACTTATATGACCTAATACAAATAAAGGGTTGACTGATTAAGGTGAAACACATCAGTGAGATAGATGGACATATAATCGGACACATCACTAAAACAACTCCCATCTTCAGCTAGGAGGATTCCACCAGTTGAAAGAAGCAAATTTGGAGCTTCAGTGGCAGCCTTGGCCTTTGGGAGTAATGAGTATAAAAGTGCTAACTGTTTTGGTCTTAAAAAAGTGCATTTAAAAGAAAGATGTAAATGTCAGACATTACAAAACTTTAAACTTGATTCTAGTATGAACCTCTTTGTAGAAGGTGGAATACGAGATTTTGTCTAATCGCGGGAAAGTGCCACACGTGTCCCATGCGAAAGATGCACAGAATGCCTTGCAAAGGCATTGTGAGGGTGATGCAAGTGCTCGAGGCGGAAAAGAATAAAAATTTGGAGGCAGAAAAGAACAAAAATTAGAAAGATTACGAATGAAAGAAAACGAATACATTTCTTCTTATTTTGAGAGTAATTTGCTTTTACAGTGAAATATTAATGAACATGCTATGTAAATGGGAGAAGTAGCTATAAAGAAGAAAAGACTTGGAGGAGTTACGAATAACAAAGCTACAAAAGTGGATTGGATGCTACACTTAGGGAGGAAGAAATGCAACAAACAAGCAACCCACATTCCTAATACCAAGCCACGTTTTTATGAGTGGCCAACAAGTACTTCGAGCCTACAAAAGGCTACAACAGTCTCAGATTAAGATACACAGAAATCCTTCCAGCTTCCATACACTTTCCTGTGTCTTTAGCAATGTTGTCAACACCTCAGCCAACATAACAATTCAGAGCATATTTTATGTTCACTTGTAATAGTTAGGGTGTTCTTGTTAGGTTCTCATTAAGCGTCATCTTTTGTGTATGCTAGCTATCTTTCCATCGTCGTCTTATACTTGAAGTATCATCTAAAGATAGTTTTTAGACTTAATACTATCACTCTTGATAAGAGCAAATTTGAAACTTTTTTTAGACATTCATTTAGGGACAGAGAGAGTGGTTTTCATGATTGAACATGGTGAATGAAGCCTGCTTTATTTCAAACAATTAAGCCTATTATTTCAATACTTCAAGACAATCAGGAAAAAAAAAACATCATTTAGGACAATGCAGAAATCGCTAAATTAGCTAGGTCAGTGAGAATTAGAGATGTCAAATTGATGTAGCAGGGAATGATAGCGAACCAGCATTAAGGAGAAGGTCGAAGGATTCCTGGTGGCCGGAATCCATGGCAAAGTCTCCGGCAGAATGGTTGGAAGGAGAGAGGGCGTTCCAGGGAGCGCCGGCTTCTAGGAGATACTTCACCACTTCGGTGTGGCCGTGCTTGGCGGCGTGCATGAGAGGTGTCAAGCCTTCGTTGTCAAAGTATGAAGCGTCGGCGCCGGAATCAAGAAGAGCTCTCGCCTTCTCGGCATCGCCGCATTTCGCCGCATCGCATAGCAGCTCCTCCTCACCCATTTCGGCTCTCGGTTGCAACAATGCATTGTCAGAATGGAGACCTAAAGCTAGGGAGGGAGAAAGGCCAAAATAATAAAGTGGTCACTAAACTTTTGGTCAATCTCAAATGTCCTCACTACACTTTATTTTTTGCAAATGTCATCATTAAACTATCTTCAATCTTTAAATGTCACCACTCCATTCAAAAATCCATTAAAATGTAACAAAATTGTTCAAAATTAACGAAAGTTAGTCAAGTGACCTCAAAAGACTAACTTTTGTTATATTTCATTAAATTACATGAAGAAACATAAAAGATTAAAAAAAAAAAAAAAAAAAAAACTAATATCTAGTACTACGTTAATAATCGCCACCCATCTTAGTATCCTATAATCCCACCCAATTCAACCTTCTTGCCCACTCTTCGCTCCCTCTTTCTCTCAACCCCGACCCCCCCCCTTCCCATAAATATCCCCCTTTCATTGCTTCCGCCTTTACCATCGCCGTCATAAATATTAGGACATTTCTCCTTCGATGGGCCAAATAGAGAAAAGAAGTAAAAGGGGAAAGAAGAATCTGATGGAGTTGGTCGATCTTGATAAAATCTGATGGAAATTGTCTATTTCGGATGGAGATAAAGGTTAAAGTTTGGATTGGGTCGAAGTGTCGTCGTTTGGGTTAGTTGGAGTGAGTTAGATAGGGTGGTTGTTATGGTAGTTAGTTGACAGGATTTCAAATTTTGTTAGTCACGTTAGGTTTCCTTTTGGTGTAACTGAATGCATAAAAAGGACCAGTGTTGTGTGATCAGGCATCAATGAAAATTAACAAAGTTTCCTCCCAAAATTCTTCTCTCTCAACCTAAATTCTTCTGTCTCTCTTCTCAAATTCTTCTTCAGATTCTCAACCTAATTTATTCTTTCTCTTCTCTAATATAATTTCGTTACATGTTCGTTAATTCTGTTAAATAGCTAGCAAGTTCATATAAAATGGTATCTAGAGCCGAGAAATTTTTAGCAATTTGTAATTAGTCTGGCGTCTATAATATACTGAACTTAAAAATTTTGGGGCCCTTAAAATTTTTGAGCCCTGTGCAATTGGGCTGTTTGCACATGCTTAAAATCGGATCTGGCTGACACCAATAAATACATACTACTCCCTCCGTCCCAATCTAAATGTCCAAACTTTCCATTTTTGGCGTTCCATTTAAAATGTCTCATTTCCAAAAAAGGAAAGTTTTTTTCACTATTTCACCCACTCATTCTCTCTCCTACTTTACTTTTACACTTACAACATTCTCTCTCCTAACTATTCCTCCCACTCATTCTCTCTCCTATTTAATTTTTCATACTCACAACATTTAAACTTTTTCTCTTTCCTACCTCACTTTTTCTCTTTTCTACCTCACTTTCCTTAATTCTCGGTCCGGACTCATTTTTGAACATTTAGATTGGGACGGAGGGAGTATTAAATACATACAATAACATTTAATAACTCACTAGCTCTCAAGATCCATTACTTTTTTCTTAGCATGGGCCAAAAAATTAACATCACAATCTATGATCTTTTGATACGTAAAAGCATTTTTAGTTACCAAACTATCTTCAAATCTATATATAATATGAAAGCAAAATAATTTGGAGGCTTCACAGCGCGCCACGTGGCATAATGACGTGGAAAGCCATGTGACGCTTTTCAATTGGTTAGACAATTTTTAATGCTATCACCGAAAAAAAAAACCTACTTTCTAATATTTCGGATGATTCAACAAATTTTGAAATTTCTACGATTCAATCCTAAAATTATGCATGATATGGTTTTTATTACCTTATTATCATTTTAGATTGTGATTAGAGATATACTTTTTCAAAACAACTAATTAATCACAAATAATAAATCATGTCCTATATTTATGGTCCAGCTGATCCGTTCCTTTTGATTTGAAAATTACTAATTAACAAATATGAGTTATCAATTTAATTAGCTTAAATTTAGGAGACAGATTACCAAAATCTGTTATTTCAAATTTCAAAAGAAAATAACTACACTTATCTTCAATTTTGATTTGAAAATTACTAATTAACTTAAATTTGCATGCTTTCCCTATCCTTATAAATTATAATGGCGTAAACCATAAAAGATGTTTATTAAGAAACTTCATCTTTTCCTAAAAGATTTTCTATGTAAGTCTTACTCCAATTTTTTTATCATCATCATTCCTTGCTCAGTCTAAATAACTTTTACCATACACAAGTTTTTCTATTGTTTCGGCCTAACAACATACACATAGTTAAGATTCAGTTTGTGTTGGAACACAATTAATTAATTAAGAAACTTCATCTTTTCCTATTGCAATTTTCGATGTGTGTTTGATATTGTTCTTCACACTCATGAATGATTGTTGTACCTTTGTTATAGGGTAAATCCTATTCTGTTTTCTTTATTTATTTTTTTGGTAATCTCTAATAGTACTGATAACGGCATTTATATACTTTCAAAATAATCATACTCACAGTCATTTTTCTTATTTAGTTTTGCTTTAATATTCAGTTTTTCATTTCAACTCATCATGGAAGCTTCAATTTTCGCACTTAAATATCTCCATCGGTTTGTTCTTCTCACACGCGACAGGCCCTTCACCAGAGCCAGAAAACCAGAGCCATCAGTGCCATTGTTCACCGTGAGAGAATCCGTCGTGAAGGCAATCCTAATTTTATTTTATTTTACAGTAAGCAGTCTTATTATTGAGTTACAATTATGCGTTTTTATTCACTCTAACAAGTATGCGTTTTTTCTTCACCCTAACATGATTTATGATTAATATTTGTGTTGAATCTATTGTTTGTTAATTTCACAGATCAATGAAACAAACAGTCGGTTGATTCTCTCACATTTCATCAGCTTTGCTTCTAATCTTTTGTTGCCAGAAGTCACACAATTTTTAGACAGTTCGGGTCTTGAACCGAAAGATATCCTCATGGTATTTTTAAAACTAAATTCAAGCAACTTGTGAAAGATTTGAAAGAAGAATGTTGTTTTAGCAACCTCAATTCATGTAAGTAATTCTTTTAATTTATTAGTTTAAGTTCTATTTGATGAATGCAGTTTTTTTTTAACAATCTCTATTGTAATTGTATATTTGTTCATCTATGCGGTTGTCGTCTCTATCATCTCCGTGGAGTTTGTGAAACGAGGACTACCTCATGGTCACATTCGCATTGATGTCATCTATAAAGAACAAGTGCACATTACTCATGTCGACAACAAGCAAGTTCATCATTAGGAATAATGTTACTCATTTTTTTATTTTTTATTTATTTTTTTAATTTTTTTTTTATCATTCGCTTATTTCATCATGAAATTTTGGTCAATTCAGAATGTGCATGATTTGTAATAATTTTATTTTTATTTTTTTTTATCATTCGCTTATTTCATCAAACATTTAGATTTCTCATGTTGTTTTTTTTAATTTTAAAAATAAAGTAATATTATTATTATTTAAATTAATTAAAGGAATATTCTAACCATGGAATGAGATATATACTAAGATATCTAAGGTGATACTCTAATCATGGAATGAAATCTAAAAAAAAAAAAAACAGCGAACACAAATGTGATGATTAAAAAAAAAAGATTTTGCTGATAAATCAAAACCAAAAAAGGTTTCCGTTTTTGTTACAAAACTTCACAAGTTGATTTTTTTAATTTTAACTCTCTCTCTCTCTCTATATAAAAATTAAATATACTGTCTAATTGTAATTTTTATTTTCTTAGAAAAATATACAACCTAATCAAAAATTCAAAATGCTTCTAATGATGGAAATATCCAACAAATATATACGTCCTTTTTAACCTAATATAGATTTCAAATTTAAAATCGTTATAAAAAATAGGATTTCGTTGTTGATTATTATTCAATTAAAATAATAATTAAGAAAAAATCATTGACTAAAAATTCGGCAATCGTAGATTCAAACATTTACTAAAAAAAAAGGATTTCGTTGTTGTGTATATAAGGAAAAAATTCACAATTTATTAATGAAACAATATCTGAATATAAATTTAAATTTCAACTTTAAAATCCTCATAAAAAAAAATTGTTTTCGTTGTTGATCATTACTCACTTTAAAAAAAATATCAGCTCCTAAAATTTCAGCAATCATAGATTCAACAAAAAAAACAAAAAACTAAAACATCCGAACGTTTCAAAATGTTAGGAATGTATTTTGCTGAGAAATTAAAAAAGAAAAAAAAAATCGTTTTTGATATATCTCAATTATATATAAAAAAATATATATATATTTCGTTTTTGAATATGAGTCATATCTAAAGGAATATTCTAATCGTGGACTGGGATAATTACTAAGATATCTAAGGTAATAATCTAATCATGGAATGAGATAATTAATTGTTATGGTTATCCTAATTTTAAGCAAAAAATCAAATTACTTGAAGTACAAACTAAATCTAAATCTAAATCAATAAAATACTGATTTGATCGTCTAATATAAAGATTTTAACCATATACTGTACTCCACTACACTACGCATTTAGGAAAAATTCAAATTATTTGAAGTTCAAACTAAATCTAAACTAAAAAACAAAACCTAATTGATATATACATGGAAAGTAGATAATTCTTATGAAATTTGTTGAATTTAAAACTCTTTTGCGTGATTAGCGGGGACTAACTATTTTAGAATTTCAATTATTCATAACTCAATCTAATATAACAAATTGACCTTTAGGATTTACACTAACATTTAAATGTTTAAGAATATGATTGCACAATTTATTCTGGCTTAGTCAAGAATGCAAAGAGTAAATTTGAATTTCAAAATTTAAATTGTTAGATATGATATGAGTATATTTTAAATATGCATAGATATCCTTTCAAAAAAAAAGTATGCATAGATATAATTTGATTTTTTAAAAACTACTTACAGAATTAAAAAAAAATGTTTAAACTTATTACATTTGATTGAACAGTTTTTTTCTTTATTTTAGGTATGAATTGAACTTCAAAAGCTAATTCTAAATTTTAAAAGAGAAACAAATTACTTATTTTAGCATCTTTTTCTTATAAATCTCTATATTGTTATACATACATAAATATATATTGATATTAGCACTCATAACTCATATTATATTGAGTTCTTTTTACTTACAACCATCTCAGCTTTTTTCTTCTTAGGTCATCCAAGGTAATTACACGTTCATATTTTTTCTATTGATTTTCAACATTTTTTTCTTTGTATATTTTAGTACTGCTTCATAATTCATTTTTTTAATTGTTTAGATATAAACTATATTGTATTTATGCAATCTTAGGCCACCCCTCATCTCCATCTCCAGTTAGTAAGAAGTTTAGTCAAAATCCCTCCAATGAGTTGATGCCATGATGAATCGTACTCTATCCATCTCAAAATAATAGTCCCGTTTAATTTTTCAAATACTTTATGATTACATTTAAATTTTGTAAATTAATTTATTTTGTAGTTTTAATTTTAAAAATGATACTAAATTTTTCAAAACAAATGAAATGGAGAAACAAGACTATTATTTGAGACGGAAGGAGTATAAAAGAACAGTAAATGCCATTACCGTCAATAAAATATTCTGTTAATTTATGTCATCATAAGCCACCCCTCATCCCGTGAGTAATTGTAGTCATAATAAAAGAAACAGAAAAAGAAAAGAAAACTGATAAACTAAAACTACCACTGTTTCAAGAGGAAACCAGAGGTGCATCAGCAGGACCTGTATATGGTAGAAAATAGTCTCTTTATACTTGTTATATGCTGTAACTGTTTCAAGATGAAACTAAAACTACCACTGTTTCATGAAACTAAAACTACCACTGTTAACATCTGAATCTACAATGACTGAACTATAGGTTAGTGTGTGCTCAGATGCTTATGTATTTCATCAACTTAAAACACAGGTAATGGCTACAAGTCGTATGATTGCTGTCAAATCAATTGACAAGAAAACTAAACAATCCAGCGTTAATGTCCGCATGTTACGTCAATGGGAGCTGATTGGACAATACGAAAAAAAATCAACTGAAGTGATATTGGTTGATCAGGAGGTAATAGATCTCATATATTTATTTCCACATGTTATTAATATTTCATCAATTATATTTTAGATTATTTTACATATCCAGGCTATTGGGATATTGGAGATCCAAATTATAAATGCGAACATTGCCATGCTTTATTTTGGTACGAAGAGAGGGCCCCAAAGAACAAGCAAACGACAAATCCAAAATTCTCATTATGTTGCATGCATGGGCAAGTACAACTTCCACTCTTGCAATCCAAAGTGGCCAGAAATTACAAGATTTATTCAGAATGAGGGGCGAAGACCGGAAGATAGGGCTGATATTCTATGTAGGGTTTTTAAGATGAAGCTTGATGAATTGGTAAAGGATTTGAAGGAAAAGAAAATTTTTGGCGAGTCTAATGCGCGTAAGTAATCCTTTCACAATATATCTGTGTTGTAGTTGAATATCGTTTGTTAATATAATTGTTTTATCCATCTGTCCTACATTTTTTTGATAATTTTGGTTAACTTGATCAAAATTACAAATTATAGTAGGATGGATGCTATATATAATAACTAATCCACATATTTTATTTATTGGTATAATAATTTTAATTATGCACATTTTTTATTTTATACAGTTGTTTACACGGTGGAGTTTCAAAAACGAGGCCTTCCCCATGCTCATATTCTTCTTTTTCTCAAAAGTAAAGACCAAGCACTAATCGCTGAGGATGTCGACAAGTGTATAAGTGCTGAGATTCCCGATAAATAAACTGATCCGGAATTGTACGAGGCCGTGAAAAAATATATGATGCATGGTCCTTGTGGTGTTGCTAACCTAAAATCTCCTTGCATGGATAACAAAAGATGCAAGAAGAACTTCCCCAAAAGCTTTAATGAAGGCACTTCCGTTGACGAGAACGAATATTATGTTTACCGGAGGAGAGACACTGGGGCAAATGTAGACAAAAACGGAGTTTTCCTTGATAATAGGTATATTGTGCCTTATAATCCACAGATGTTGTTGAAGTACCGGGCTCACATCAACGTGGAATACTGTAATCAAAGCAAATCAATAAAGTACTTATTCAAGTATATCAGCAATGGAAGTGACAAAATAGGGGGTAGGTTTTGAAGTGAATGATGAAATTAAAAGGTACATCGATTGTCGATATGTCTCTGCATGTGAAGCGATGTGGAGAATATTTGCATTTGATATCCATTACAGGACACCCGCTGTAGAGCGCTTATCTTTCCATTTAGAGGGAGACCAAACCATTCCTTTCAGAGATGGCGATTATCTTACGGATGTTGTGGGTAAGCCTACTGTTGGCCAATCACAATTTTTACAGTGGATGAAGATCAATCGTGAGAATCAAGAGGCTAGACATTACAAGTATTACGAATTTCCGCAACATTTTGTTTGGGATAAGTCAAAGCGAGAATGGCGTCCTAGAAGGAGAGGCACATCAATTGAATGAATTTATCATGTCCCCATCAATTCAGGCGATATCTACTATTTGAGGCTGATGTTAAATCACATTGCTGGTGCTACGTGTTACGATGATTTGAGAACTGTAATTAATATAGTGCACGGTGATTACAAAAAAGCGTGTTATGTACTAGGATTGTTAGACGATGATAAGGAGTATGTTGATGGAATAAAAGAAGCAAGTCAATGGGGGTCACTGGATTATCTACGAAGACTTTTCGCGATGCTACTATTATCTAATAGTATGTCGAGGCCACAAGATGTCTGGAATCAAACTTGGCAAGTTCTGTCAGACGATGTCAACTACAAGCATCAAAAGAATTTTAACAATCCTGGTAAATATTTTATTATGTTAGATCATACTTTGACTAATAATCTTGGTCAATCTTTTATTCTATTGATTAGTTTTTTAACTATACTCCCTCCGTCCTAGAAGAAGGCACACTTTTGGTAAAATTGATCAAACTTTGACTAACAATTTTTTTCATTTTCATTAAAATTATTACTCCCTCCGTCCCAAAGTAAGAATCCTACTTTCTATTTTGTTACTGAGGGAGTATATTGTATTTACATTAGTGGTTAAAGTTTGATCAAGTTTTCTAAAAGTTTCACTTCTGCTGGGACGGAGGGAGTATTTAGTTAATCATTTTTAGCATTTTTCATTTTAATGTCAATCTATTTTATTATATATAGGTTTGATACTCAGTGAAGAGCAAGTTAAAAATTGTGCATTGGCTGAGATTGATAAGTTATTGGCAGCGAATTGCAGCGGTCTACAAAATTTTAAAGATATGCCTCAACCAAGCAATTCTGTAATTTCTGATGCGGAGAATATGCTAATATTGGATGAAATGTCGTATGATTTTGAGGAGATGAAGGCTGAGCACTCTAGATTACATAAATGTTTGACTGAAGAACAAAGGATGGTTATGAAAAGATCATGACGGCTATTGATAGGGGAGATGGTGGAGTTTTCTTTTTGTATGTGTATGGTGGCACGGGGAAGACTTTCATATGGAAGACATTGTGCTCTGCCTTGCGAAGTAGGAGGGATATAGTTCTTTCGGTGGCTTCTAGCGGTATAGCTTCGTTGCTACTTCCGAGGGGTAGGACTGCTCACTCCAGATTTGGCATACCCATACAAGTCGATGAAAGCTCAACTTGCAGCAAGATTAAGCCAGGTTCTGATTTGTGTGGTCTCCTAAAGAAAACGAAGCTGATAATTTGGGATGAGGCTCTGATGGCCCACAAGCACTGCTTTGAGGCGCTTGACCGGAGCTTGAGGGACATTATGCGTACTAATGATGGTTGTTGCTCTGATAAGCCCTTTGGTGGATTAGTTGTTGTGTTTGGAGGAGATTTCAGGCAAATATTGCCTGTTGTGCCTAAAGGAAGACGACATGATATTGTACATGCTGCCATCAGTTCATCTAAACTTTGGAATTCGTGTGGGGTCCTAAAATTGATAAAATATGAGATTGCAGGTAAATGATCTAATTTAAAACTCTTTACATATTACATTTCCCTGTTGCAGAAACTAAATGTTTCATCTCATTCATTGCCTAAATGTAGGTACGTTCCTCTTCTTCTTCTGATGTTCTAGAGATCAAAAATTTTGCTGAATGGATATTACGGGTAGGAGATGGGGATGTCGGTGAAGAAAATGATGGAGAAGTTGACATTACGTTACCCGATGATATTTTGATAAGAGATACTACTGATCCTATTGCAACCATCGTTGAAAACACGTATCCTGACATATTACACAATATGTGTATTGATGGATTTTTTCAGGATAGAGCAATTTTTGGCACCAACTAATGAGATAGTAGATACTATCAATGATTATGTGATGTCGAT
Source organism: Adenophora triphylla var. japonica (assembly GCA_022495995.1). Taxonomy (NCBI): domain Eukaryota; kingdom Viridiplantae; phylum Streptophyta; class Magnoliopsida; order Asterales; family Campanulaceae; genus Adenophora; species Adenophora triphylla. The sequence continues at coordinate 176,194 of JAFEMH010001227.1, read as the reverse complement.
GTTGCCCGGTGATGAAGTGTTGTATATGAGTTTTGATAGCATCAGCAAGGAGGACGGAGATATTGCTAGCCACGAGGATGTATTTTCTGTTGAGTTTCTTAATACGATTAAATGCTCCGGATTGCCGAACCATTCCATACGTCTGAAGGTTGGGTGTATAGTGATGCTACTCAGAAACATTGATCAAGCTTCAGAATTATGCAATGGAACGAGAATGATCGTTACAAATCTGGGAAAACATATAGTTGAAGCAAGAATGCTTTCAGAAAAGAATAAAGGAATGAAGGTATTTGTGCCAGAATGATGTTTAGCCCGTCATATATGACAAAATTCCCTGTTAAATTCCAACGTAGGCAGTTCCCATTATATGTTTGCTATGCTATGACCGTAAATAAGAGTCAGGGACAGTCACTTTCTCATGTTGGGCTTTACCTTCCTCGACCTGTATTCAGTCACGGGCAGTTGTATGTGGCAATCTCGAGAGTTATAAGTAAAAATGGGTTCAAAGTTTTGATTTGTAAAAAGGATGGTGAAACGAGCGAGGTTACTACTAATGTGGTCTATAAAGAAGTTTTTCACAAATTATGAGGTAATCTAAAATTTATGAACTTTCATAGCTGCATTAATTCATTTAGGGACGGAGAGAGTAGTACAATTTTTGAATGTCAACTCTAAGTGTAGGTTCATTTCTTGCATTTTTGGACATTAATTTAGGGACGGAGAGAGTAGTACAGTTAGTTGAAATCATTTATTCACATGCTACCTGATACTATGATGGCTGATTTTGAGCGTTGTTAGTGAAGCCAGCAGACATACTTAGTTTCTTCATTATTTTCTGCGTGCAGCAAGAAAAGACTCTTAATTATGTTCTGTAACTGTATATTTCTGTAATTTCTTAATGTGCAGTTAGTCGGCATTTTTTTCCCGAGTTAGCTGTTGGTTTTGAATATACCCGTGCTCTTCTCTATGTTGATGATGATAATAGTAGACTAAAAACGTTTTTTTGTTGTTGAATGATTGATGATGTAGTCAATACACAGGATGGCGAAGAATTTCAGCTATTGAAATGGTTCATAGTTTATACGAATATTTGCTGATATTTTTGTGCTATATTTCTTTTTGACAGGTGAGAGGTTTTCGGAAATTGTGGGCAGCCCTTACTATATGGCACCCGAAGTTTTGAAGCGAAATTATGTACCAGAGGTTGATATATGGAGTGCCGAAGTTATTTTGTATATTTTGTTATGCGGGGTTCCTCCATTTTGGGCAGGTATTTTTCTCTAATATGCATATTATTCAATCCCGCTCCGAATGCATGTAGGTTCAAATAATTTAATTAGCTTTGTAATTGAGGAATATATGGGTAGTTATATTACATTTCTCGATGCAGAAACTGAACAAGGTGTTGCTCTTGCAATTCTTCGGGGAGTTATTGATTTCAAAAGGGACCCCTGGCCTCAAATTTCTGAAAATGCCAAGAGTCTTGTGAGGCAGATGTTAGAGGCAGATCCCAAGAAGCGTTTGACTGCTCAACAGGTGCTTGGTAAGTCGGTTGAGATTGATATCCATGAAGCCAGTCATGTAAACTTTTGATATGTTTTCTTTATCACAAATTTAATGGACGAAGAGTTTTATCATCCACCAGAAATGTCCATGACATGTGATTTTTTTGGTTCACCTTTTCATCATAATGAGTTGCTACCCAATTTTAATTCTGTACTATAGTTTTAAGTCTCTCTCTCTCTCTCTGAAAATGCTTTGCATCAATTTTTCTTAATTGATTAGCTTTATTATTTTCGTCAAATTTAGACGGGTTATGAACTAGTAGATCCTAAAAGTAATAACAGTAATTTGAGTACAAAAACCATAAATCTTCACCCCAAAATATCTTCAAAATAACTTTATCAATGTAGTTAGATATAAAAAAAAAAGAGGAATTGAGGTTATAAAATTAATTACCTTGTCATTTATGAAGACTGGGACGACCAGAAAAATCATTATAGGAGATGTTAGTGGAGGAAATAGTAAATTATAATGGTGTTGTGAGTATTAAAATAATGTAGGAGAGAGAATGAGTGGAGGAAATAGTAAAGATTCTTTGCCTAAAAAGGAAAGGTGAAACTTCTAATGGGACACCCTTTTGAATAATTAGTGAAGCTTTTATTGGGACGGAGGGAGTAGTTTTCTTAAAAATGACGGCATGACAAGATTATGAAAGAGCAAAAAAAGCTTTGACGTTGTCCGTTTTAATGCTTACGGTTCTTGGCAACCATCCCTATCAGATGCATCGTCTTTATAAACAGTAATAAAAGCAATTCAAACCTATGATTTCGGCGAATGAATTGATGTTTAAAACACCCAAACATATTCGACATATCCTGAATAAGACACATTGCAACAAGATTAGCTACCCATTCCTAATATTCTCTCTCTCTCCCAGCCCAATTGAGACTTATTTCTTTTTCGATTCGTCCCAGCCCAATTGATACTGTTCAAAATGGAAAGGAATATTTACTATATTCCCCACTCATTCTCTCTCCTATTTCACTTTTAAACTCACAACATTCTCTCTCCTAACTATTCCTCCCACTCATTCTCTCTCCTATTTAATTTTTCATACTCAAAACATTTTCTTCCACTTTTTCTCTCTCTTACTTTTCCTTAATCTGTGTGTCCAAAATTTTGGTATCAGTTCGACTGGGACGGAGGGAGTACATGTTATGATTACGTGAAAATACATTGAATTGTGAATAAGATTGTGAATGAGATTGTGAATGTAGTGATAATTGACTAAAAAGGGGTCTAATTACAATAATTGGAGAGTTATGATGCCTATTTTCGAATATATCATGTATTGAAGCAAGTTTGAAAAGACACATGCTTTAGGTTTTAATTAAAAATCATCTCAAAAAATAATGTTATGTTAACTATGTATGCACATTTAGTACTTTATGATAGAAAGTGATGCATTCCATTCACTTTTTGAAGGAAAGTGACAACTCCAACTCCAACTCCGTTAACTCTCTGACGATAAATGGCAGTTCCATTAACGTTTTAATGAAAAGTCATGTCTTGTTGTTAAATCGAACAAATAGACATGTCGTTTTGCTATCATTTAAATGGAACTTTGACGCTGGACTAATAAAGTTAGGTTAAAGGACTTTAAAGTAAAAATATATTTACAAAACATATTAATTTATTTGACCTAACTCAACTTTCGCATAGTTGGATTCTCTTTTGAACCCAAATGTACTTTTCAAATTCTTAACTCTTCAAACTACAATTTGAAGTTGCATATTTCAATCATTTGTTTCTCATTCACCCTAAACTGTGTTTGAGAAAACAATCATATCATCTTAATCTATTCAAAATGTCGATTACAGTTGTACAACTTCTTTTCATTTACATAAAATGAAACACAAGATTTTTTTTGATCAAACACGTGTTAAATATTAGGAATATAATATAATATCATTATATTATATTATATTCAAGTATATATTGTTAATATAGATTAGGAAACTAAATATTTGTATTAGATTAGGAAACTAAATCTTTGTATTAGATTAGAAACCTTTTCCTTCTAGGAATTAGAATCCTTCTCCTTGTAGGAGATTACCTTACCTCCTCATTGTAACCTATAAATATGTATCTCTAACATCATAATCAATTGAGTCATTCAATTCAATTCTTCTCTTCCATGTTTTGATTGACTTCGTCTAACTCTCATTATTCTAATATGGTATCAGAGCATTAAGATCCATAGAAGAACTTCTCCGCGAATCCCTAGTGGCAAAATCCTAAGCCGCCCCACACCCTCACCACCTTGCTTCCGCCACAAACACCAAAACCCCACCGTCCTTCAACCTTGGCAAAAACCCTACTGCCATCACCACCCTTATTTCCGCCATCAATCAACAAAAACACCACCCTCCTTCTTCCCTAAACTACTCAGCAAAACCCTCCTTATTCAAACATTCTTCTTCAATTTTTCTCTTATCTCAATTTAACGTTGAGTATTATTTCTCCCCCTCATAATTTTTTTTATCTCAATTTAACGTTGAGTATTATTTCTCCTCTTCGTAAGCCCGAATTTTTCTCGGCCATCATACGTAAGCCCGAACCTTTTTCGGCCACCATACGTAAGCCCGAACCTTTTTCGGCCGTCAAATGTAAGCCCGAATCTTTTCTCGGCCATCATACGTAAGCCCGAACCTTTTCTCGGCCGTCATACGCCTATCACCACAACCCCATCATCTCCGAAATGGTCATGCACCAACCTATCACCACCTCGGACGCGAGGAACGACACCACATCCGACACCACACATGTCCGAGAACACATCTTCAACTCATCATCAAACCCGGTTCATCTCATCACTCTCCAAGATTGGACTTATCCAAAGAACGTCCATCTTGCGGGGGCATATTAGGAATATAATATAATATCATTATATTATATTCAAGTATATATTGTTAATATAGATTAGGAAACTAAATCTTTGTATTAGATTAGGAAACTAAATCTTTGTATTAGATTAGAAACCTTTTCCTTCTAGGAATTAGAATCCTTCTCCTTGTAGGAGATTACCTTACCTCCTCATTGTAACCTATAAATATGTATCTCTAGCATCATAATCAATTGAGTCATTCAATTCAATTCTTCTCTTCCATGTTTTGATTGACTTCGTCTAACTCTCATCATTCTAATATCAAACGCCAAATTTACAAAATCAAATTTCTATTATGAGATAATAAAAACTGTGCAGGGAGAGAGAAAATGATAGATAGAGAGAGACGGAGCAAGAGTGTCAAAGGCGAGGAGAGAGAGAGAGAGAGAGGAGCTCTCGTCGCCATTATTCCCATCAAGATTTTAAGTTCGTCCATCTGTTAGTTTGTGTGAGGTGTATAAATGTCCGAGATTAGTGTTTTACTGCTAGGTAGTTTTTTTTTTAATTTGTTTAACATACCAGAGACCTAAATCATCAAAACTTAGAACATCGTTGTTGTTGGCGATCTATTTATTTTCAACAATCCACCACAAGAAGCAAGAACAATTAATTGTCCAATTCACACCATACACACTTTTGACATCTCATATATGATAAGCCAACCCAACAATCACACCATACACACTTTTGACATCCCATATATGATAAGCCAACCCAACAATCGTATCTCAAGAGATCCCCGAGGAAGATGAACAAATGTCCATAACTTTACACGAAATAAATAAGAAGTAATTGATCATATATATTAGGGGTGTCAGTGGTTCGGTTCAAACCGCGGTTTGAGACCGAACCATGCGGTTTAGCTCGGTTTGGTTTGGTTTTTAACGATTAACGGTTCAGCTCGGGTTCCAAAAATTTATAAACCATGTGGTTCGGTTTGGTTTGCGGTCTGACTCCTTCAAACCGAACCAAACCAAACCGAACCAAACCATTTCGAGCTGAACCGCCAAACCGAACCACCGAGCTGAACCGCCAAACCGAACCATCAAGCTGAACCACCAAACCATTGATTCTTAACCAGTGATTATTTTGATTTTATTTCAACCCTTGGATCTTTCAAACCCTATACTAAAATACCTAACCCTCCCTTTCCCTTTTCAATTTTCATTTCTCCAGTCCATCCAACGCCTCCTTTCTCAGTCTTCGTCTCCTAACCCTCCCGTTCCTCAACGACGCCTTCTTTCCTTAACGACGGCGCCTTCGTTCCTCCGCCTCACTCCCCCAATGCCTCCTTTCTCACTCTTCATCTCATTCGCCTCCCTTTCCTCCGCCTCACTCCCTGAGGAAATATGAACATCTAAAAGGATTGAGAGAAAGTTTGAGCTTGAACCAAATGTAACAACAACTGATGCATAACAAGAACATAATATATCTACGATATTATTACCGAAACATGTAACAGTTAAGTAGTAATCTATATGTATAAAAGTGGTTTGTAATTTTAATGTCTTTTACATAAATAGGTAACGTTTGGAGTTGGACAGGTTTGTGATTCGGACCGCGGTCTAGACCGCAGTTTGGACCGCGGTTTGAACCGCTTAATGGAACCGCGGTTTGAGACCGAACCAAACCAAACCGAGGTGGTTCGGTTCGGTTCGGTTTGAAATTTTTCATGGTTCGGTTTGGTTTGGGATTTCTCCAAACCGAGTACTAGCGGTTTGGTCTCTAAATTTGTCCAAACCGAACCAAACCGAACCATTTACACCCCTAATATATATATATAAGAAACTAAAATCCAAACTCGATTACGATCTTTACTCCATTCATTCAGCTATTCAATAGAAAACATAAGCATAGAACATAAATATACATTTGTATAACATAAGCATAGAACATAAATATACATTTGTATAACATAGTTGTTTTCTTAAACTTAATGACACAAGCTAAAAGAAAGCATTTTTTTCTATTTTTTAAAGGGCAAATGAGAGATTAGGATTCAAAATTTGGAATGTGTGTACCAATCGAGGTTTGATGTTCAAATTTCGTCAATTTAGTGTTTAAAGTTAACAATATTAGTTCAGTTACGATTTTTTGAATGAAAATGCTAACAAAATCTAGTTAAGTTACTAGTGTTTTGCACATGCATTTAACTGGATTAATCTTAGATTTTTGTATGGGAATTTCGTCATTTCACATTTTTTTTGAAAAACAAAAAATCTAATTTACCATAGATAAAAACATATTTAGAATGAAAAAATTCAATTTTTTTAAACACAATCTAGGAAATAAATTCATTTACCAAAAACATTTATTTTATACCAAGATTTTATCTATATTTAGAAATAATTAGCATAATAATTTTAAAAATAAAAATCTCATTCATCAAAATATTTATTTTGTATCAAGATTTATTTATTTTTGTAAATAATAAAGCATCATAATTTAAAAACATTAAATCTCATTTACCATAAATAAAAAAAATTAGAGATATAAAAGTTTAAAGTTTTTTTTTCTTTGGAACCATGAAAAATAAAAATTCTTGTTTTGAAAAAGTTTACTTTTGAAAATAATATTTTTATTCTTTTAAATATTATGCTTTTTATTTATAAAAATAGATAAAAGCTTGATATAAAATAAATATGAGTTGGTCTTATAAAAAACTAGTTTTTTCTTAAGCTAAGGAAAAACGTGTTTTCCAAAAGCTGTTCAAAATAAACGGTGGCAATTTTGTAATTACTGACAACCATGTTCAAAATAAACGGTGACATTTTTGTAATTACTGGCAACATGATAAATGCTAGTGTTAATATTACAAATGACCAGTGATTTCATACTGGCATTTTATAAACATGAAACTGACACTTTTTACACGGGCACTTTTATATACATGAACTGACACTCTTCACACGGGCACTTTTATATACATAGACTGGCATTTGAAAACACATTTACTAGCACTCAAAAATGCATATACTGGCACTCAAAAATACTGATAATTATTTTTGCTGACTGGCATTCAAAAAAATATGGACTGGCATTCAAAATTACAAGAACTGGCATTCAAAAAATACATTGACACTCAGTTACACACTTACTGGCACTCTATTATACACTAACTGGCACTCCAAAATACATGGACTGGCACTCCAAAACACAAACACTGGCATCTAATTACCCAGTCCACCAATGCATCAAATTCTCAAACTGGTACTCAAATACTTATAAGCTGGCATTCAACAACATATAATCTGGTACATTTTATATGAAAAACTGGCACATCAAATTCCCACCGTTGCTGTGAAATTGTACAGCGTCTTCTTCAAATTCTTGTTAAAGCAGCTCGGACTGATTCTCCAAGAATGATTGTGGAATTAAGAGCAAGATCAACAATAGGAGCAGTGGAATCGAACGCGAATATCGACTCAATTCCCGGCCAGTTAGTAGCAATTGCAGTGTACATGTCTAGCATTCTGAAAATCTTCTCCGAAGCCTTTTTTCTACTTTTCACCACAATTTCCGGGAATCCGAACAGAATCGTTGCTCCGTCTTTGGTAATTTCTCTGAAACATGACTCGCGGATGGCATCAGAAGAAGCAAAAACATGATCACACAGAGTAATCGCCGGAATAGTTACGGGTGTTCGCCGGATGAGGCCAATATGAAATCAGAGAGGTCGCCGACTTCCCCTTTGCGTATAGAGAGAGAGAGGAGAGAGAGAGAGAGTTATTATCTTTGTGTAACTGTGCGTACGGTAAAACACGTTTTTTGTTAAGTTAACAAAAAACGCGTTTTTTATAAGTTTTTTGCAATAAATATTTTGGTAAATGAAATTTTATTTTTTTAACTTTGTATAATTTTTCTATAAAAATTGATAAAAGCTCGGTATAAACAAATAATTTTTAGTTGGTTTTATAAAAAACTAGTTTTTCCTGGCACTTAGAAAAAACGTGTTTTGTTTTTTTCGTTTGTGCCAGTGCCAGTTTAACAAAATGCCAGTGTGATAAAGTGCCAGTGCATGTGTAACAAAGTGCCAGTGTAAAAATGTGCCAGTGCATGTATAACAGAGTGCCAGTGTAAACAAAGTGTCAGTGCATGTGTAACAAAGTATCAGTGTAAAAGTGCCAGTGCCAGTTTAACAAAGTACCAGTGTAAAAGTGTCAGTGCCAGTTTAACAAAGTGTCAGTGTAAAAAAGTGTCAGTGCATGTATATTAAGTCTGTTTATAAACTAACATTGGCACTTGGTTACACTAACACTGACACTTTGTTACATTAACACTGACACTTTGTTAAACTAACAATGTCACTTGTTTTACACTAGCACCGGCACTTTGATACACTAACACTGGCACTTTATTACACTAACACTGGCACTTTGTTACACTGAAACTGACACTTTGTTACACATGCACTGGCACTGAGTTTCTGGACAAAGCGAGTTTTTAACTGACACTTTTTTAAACGTGCACTGATACATTTTTACCATAACCCTGGCAATTATTTAGACAACAACTACCTCACAACGAAAAGACCATATCTTTATTTAAATTATCAGTCAAAACTTTCTAACAATAAAAGACCACATCTTTAACAAATAAGATCAAAAGGAATACGCACAGCACATAACTGTGAGACAATCCGAATACAATAGAATTGGGAATCGAAAAAAGGAAATGGAATATCTGATTAAAACCCACAAAAGATAGATGATATAGGAAAAGAAAAGGTAACAGGACAAGCCCAGTTGGGGCGGTGTGAGAACGCCGGTTGCGGTAGGAAAAGAAGGGAAATTTGAGGCGGGGCCCGCCAATTTTAGGTCGGCCGAGGAGACTTGTGGTGAGATTTTGGAGTTTGACGGTGGGACTGATATACTAGGAGGCGCGGGCGCCGCAAGTGAGGGGAAGAGTCGACGTCTTCTTAAAAACACGTTTTTTTCTAAGCTTGAGAAAAAACGTGTTTTTTGTGAGATTTTGGCAATAATTTTTGTTAATGATATTTTTTTGATTTTTTTAATATTAAAAATATGATTTTATTTATGGTATTTATGTAAATGACAGAAATGCCCATGTGAAAAATCAAAACAAACTCAAGTTAAGTGAATGTGCAAAACACGTGTTACTTAACTGAATTTCGTTAAAATTTTCGTCCGAAAACTCATAACTGAACTAACATTGTTAACTTTGAACACTAAATTAACAAAATTGAAATATCAGACCCTCACTGACACATAGTTCCCAAACTTTTGGAACCTCATTTGTCATTTTCCCTTGTTTAAATTGTCTAAAAAACTAATTTATCAATAAAAAACACACAATTTTGTTTAAAATATTTTGAATGAGAAAATATTGTAAGAAAAATAAGTTGAGAAATATAATCTTTTATATATTAAATTTTAATTGTTAAATACAATAACATGATTTTACCGTTTATCGCACGAAAATACCGCTAGTAAACATATAAAAGGATAACATGTTGTAATCCATTCCATCCTGGCTGGCTTTGATACACTCGTTTTGACCGCGCTTATCACGTTTGTTTATTTTTGGTACACTCGTTTTGACCGCGCAAGAAAACAAACCTCTAAACGACAACGTTACCGATTCATATAAAAAAAAAAAAAACGCACTCCCCCTTCTCATCCCTAACGATTCATATCGATTCCCGGAATATTGTTATCGAATCCAAAGATCTGTCGATCTGTCATCTGTATTTATTCTAAGATTGGTGTTGGCATCAATTTTGTATGAGTTTTGAGCTAGGGTTTGTTCATTGATTTTGATTTTGTATTTGATTTTAATTTATAAATTGTTTGGGGTGGACGAATTGGTCTAATTTTTGTTGAAGACCGTGGCGAGGTTAAAATATGGCGTCGCATTTTGATCGGTGGGAGAAGGATCCATTTTTTGCAGCTGCTGAAGAAGTTCAGGAATCCGTTGATAGGTAATAATTTTTGTGATTATTATTGTTATTATATTCATGTTTATTGATAGCAAATTGCTTTAATTGATGATGTTTTTGATTTTATAAATTTTATTCGTTTATTTGTTTTTTTTTTTTAAGGATGGAATCGACATATAGGACATGGATTCATGCAATGAAGGATTCTACTGGTTGGAATACTGAGGAACTTCGAAGGGATTTGCAAACTGCACTTGGAACTGCGAAATGGCAGGTTAGTTATGTCCCATTCGTTATTGTTTATATGTGATAACTTTCTGTGAGTGTTTCCTGGCGGATATGAATTTGGGGATGGCTCTAAGAGATTAAAAACATTGGCTTGTATAGTGGTGTGGTGCCTCTTCGTTGCTAGCCATAGCTGCTGCTCAAAGAAACATGAATGTTTTTTTTGCATTTTGTTATTCAATTTAGATGGTTTTTAGAATGAGTACTGAGCACATGCTTCTAATTTCTAAATAAGTTGCGCTGTTGTGATGGCTCATATTTAGAATGGTTGAAACTAGTGTGATACCTAGGAAGAATCTTAGATTTGGGTTTTGTATGTTTCTATTGAATGTGAAAATTAGTTCTTTGGTAATGGTGCAGTTGGAGGAATTTGAGAAGGCTGTGAGGTCAAGTTACACGAAGAGTTCAGTTGATGATGCAGAAAACCGGCATCATGACTTCATTATTGCAATGGAGAGTCAGATTTCAAAAGTTGAAAGTTGTATACGCGAATCAGCTATTTCTACGGGCAAGCCTCCTCGCCCATGGGTCCGTTTGGATGAAGGAGAAAGCAAGGAACTTGCATTGTTTCTTTCAGGGCAGGCAGGCTCCGGGGACAATAGCTCTGTAAAAGTTAGCGTCAAGGATGAACAAGTGGTGAATCAGCAGGAGGCGGCTAAACAATTCGGACAAGAGTCGAGGAATTTGCCTCACCCAGTGGAGTGGGGTGTGGTGGAGCCTAAAGAAGATAAACATTCTGGGCATAGAAGAACAGCAAGTGCTAGTGCTGACATTGGGGCATGGAAGATTATAGTTGCTGACGAGGATATCCCTTCCATTGCACATCCACAGCAGCCCCCTCGAAAGGTTCCTAGTTTGTCCGGGTTCTTAAATACCATGGATTCTGTGTCCAACTTTAAGTGGTCAAAGAATGGTTACAGAAAGTTGAAGGTTACGGATCACAACCAAGAAGCTGATAATAACTTGTCAGAATCTCAACCTTTAACTAGAGTGAGTATCTAGTCAGCTTTACTTAATTCAGGATTGCCTTTTCCTTGACCTCTTCTAATGTTCACCTTGCTAACGATGCTAAAATTTGATTGTATTCTGAAAAGGGCATAAATGCATGCTACGAAAGAAGTAAGAGTTGCCTTCAAGGGTGTGATGAATGTTATGACAAACAACTTTACGGGTGGTATGGAGCCCTTCAAAGGCAGCTTCAAAGGTCTCAGTATCACATGCAATATAGCCGGCCAATTCAAGTGATTTTTTGGATTGTTGTCCTCATTTGCGTTATTGGTGAGCATGCTCTACTCTGTTTTGGTCTTATTTATATTGATTATAATGATTTGATTAGTGTATGCTTAAAATGGTTGATTGGAGAGTGATGACCTATCAAAACCTGTTAATATCCAGAGTGTTCATTACTATTAGAAATTATCCAATGTTATATTTATCCAAAAGCAAAAAAGAAAAAAAAACTATGCTATGATCAAGAAATGTTGGTCTCCGCATGGAGTTTTCTTATTCAAGTTGCTGGAAAGAGTTTGTTGGACATACATTGCAGATTAAGATTTAGGATAGCTAAACATGTGGTTACATTCCAAAAATTTCTTATCTTTCTAATTTTTTTTTTCGCAAACCATTTTTACGAGTGATCTTTTTGTTCCTTCCATTTTTTTTCTAAGCTTTGTAAGGGTTAGTTGATGCACGTATTCTTGCTCCTTGTATCCAATGTCCACTTGGGATTCATCATGACTACAGCCTACTTCGATATGGCTGCTTGACGCCACCCAATTTGGAATTGGACACTGATTTTAGCAATTGGAATTTCAGCTTATATAGGGAGTTGCCTTCCTTCATTGGTCGAGATCTTGCGTACTAGGACAGTATAATAATACAATCACTATCTAGTAGTCAGTTTGCCATATCTAGAGCCAGACCATTCAATCAAGTATAGCATTTTGCATTCTTGCGTGGGCATGGCCATAATTCATAAATTTCAGTAACCTTGAAAATGCTTGATATGGTGGTTAAACTCCTTTTTGGACTATTGGACTAATCTATGATGTTGACTGTTGAACATGCATAGTTCTTTTCATTGAAGAGTTCCATTTTGAGACCCAACATTTTGTATCAATCAGTCTCCCATTAGTATACTAACTTCTCTTCTTGGTCAATGAGGACTAAGCTAGGAGTCCTTGGAAATTGACTACAATATATATGAACAAAAGGGAAGTTCTTCCGAAGCATTAAGCATTTGACTCAGTTGGCTTTGCGAGGTTGCAGACCTATTACTGAGTCGGTATATTTTCAGCCAAGGATCCCTTGGGTGTTGATAACAACCTTGTTTGGAGTTGATGCCATTCTAACAACCAAAATTATTTAGTATTGGTTGATAGGATAAAACAGTGGGATGTCTGTCCATACTTGTGTTTAGATTGATTGGTAATATAAAATGATCAACATCTTAGTCTCTGTCTGTAGGATATATGTGACCCGCAATATAGACGCACGTGCCTCCCGCACGTGTCGGCCCTCTCTCTCTCGTGGACATTCACCGCACGTGTAGAGCAACCAGGAGATTAGGCTTTTAGCAGAACATTAATCCTCTCCCGCGTATTTGCATTTTCTTGCATACGCAATCCACTTCCACAAAATAACAGATTCTTCCCAAGTGATTCTTGTGATTGAACAAGGTCTAAAGAAACTCCTCCTTTCACAATGGAAATCATCAATGAGTTGTGGATTGGAGGCAGAATTTGTGGAGTTAGTCACTGGTCCCCACAAGGGACACACGGCACCATTCCGTGAATCCGTACTAGGAAACCTTAGGAGGCTGCCAGCGCGCAGCACACCTTGCACGTGACCCGTCACGTGCACTGTACGGAGCCGCAAAGCCTGGACTCCTATAAATACCTGCCTCATTGTCAAGGTCAGCTACAGCAACACCAACAACGCACTTTGCTCCTGCAATACTTGTTCTCTCCTAGCCCTAGTTAGTCCCTATTCTCGCTTCTCTTCTCCATTCCTCTTTGGCGATTCGTGTATAATGCTAGATGTAAACCTCTTAGTATTAATCCCGCGAGGATTACTCTCATACACTATCAAGTGTTTTTTTTAATCCTTTTCTTTTCTTTTCTTTTCACTTTGTAATTTTCATCTATTTACTGACCAACTTTTATTTGCTCTTTGTGCAGTTTTAGTTGCGATGCGTACAATGTAAAAGAGGAGCTACGAAGATTCAGCACATTGTTAAACTTCAGGTTGCATCCCCATTTGTTTGTTTGGTTGGGGGCAAGAGAGGGGGGAAGTTTAGTGTACCTAGCTTTTTGCCTGTTGTCATGTACTCCCTCCATCCCAAAATGAATGTAAAAAAGAAAATTCAAATTTATCTTGATCAATAGCAAATTTGAACATTTTTTGGACTGGGACGGAGGGAGTATTTATGTATTGTGAAGTTAATTTCTTCATTTAGGGGTCGTTTGTTTTTTTGTTTTCAGCCTTAAATGCCTCTTAACTCTTATTCATTAAGAGGATTAGAAAAATAAGTGTGTTTGTTTTTTTTTTTGAAATAAGACTTAAAGGCTCTTAAAAGCCTCTTAATTTTAAGAGGTTAAAATGTTGCTGAATTGCCTCTGAATGCCTCTGAAAGCCACTGTTTCATATTTGGTTTTGGGTAATTTTTTTTTTAAACTGTTTACTGTTTCATAATGCATTTACGGTTTTTTTTTTTTTTTTAATTTTTTTTAATTTTTTTTAACTGTTTCAGATAATGAATTCAGATACAAAATCAAACAACTTATTCAATTCAGAATTCAGTTTTCAGTTGCTGCCTCTTAATCATTCAGCCATTTTCAGAACTGAAATCAGAATTCAGCACTTATCACTTAAAAAAAACAAAAACCCCCTTAGACTCCATTTGTACCATTTATTGTATTTGTAAATTATGAAATGCTAACATCTCTCTCTCTCTCTCACACACACACACACAAAACACACAGAAGACTTGTATATTGGCATCTGCTTAATATATGTTCCTTGTATTCTCCGATGCAACCTTCATGGGCTGCCTCCTAAACTCAGGCATATAGAAGTGGGGTGGAGGGTGTAACAATTAGGGTTCACGGTTCACGGTTCACCCGAGTCTCTCACTAAATGGAAGTATTCCTTGAAGACAGAAGAGTCCGTTCGTTTTTTTCCTTCTTTGGGCTCGGGTTGATAGCCGGGCTCCGGGACATTACTACCAGAGCGACTATCGACCCGAGGTGCCGATCAAACAGCCAATCACTTGCATTAGTCAAAGAAGCCGCCGATCAGCCAATCACTTGCATCAGTCAAAGAAGCCGATAGATAAAATGTTGCTCAAAAAGTAAAACTTAGACGATCCCCCCAAAATGCAGAAATGTAAGATCAATAAAAAAAAATTACTTTGATGAAAAGGTTTAAGAGTACAAAGTGTAGAACAGTAGAAGCCATACCATACGGTAAACTAGAATATATAAAAAAAATGCTCAAAAAAAAAACAAAAAACAAATAATACGGCGGAAAATTTGCTAAACCGGAGTGGGTTAAAGTTCAACTCTTTGAGACTAAGAATTTCTTTACTATCCCAAATCTATTACATTAAGCAGCGAATTGTACCTTCTTGCGCCATTAAGATGCAGCATAAGCAGCATGTTCTTCAAGACTATTATGAAGAGTGTTCTTTTGGAGAGTTTTTTGATAAATCTGAATCTCTACCTTCCCCGTCACGGTTGTTATTGAAATCCACGCCCTGGAAGATGACTCTGGAAGACCGATAATGACTACCATACCCTGTGCCAAAACCCCATCCGAGGGCCAGCCCAACTCCACAACCTCCACCTTTATTTTAGAAGCGTTAGTGAATTGTTCGGCTAAGTAGTTTTACAAAAGATTAAAACAAGAAGGTTTGTTCAATCTATGATTTGCTCATAATAAAGTAGGTTTCAATACATACCCACTCCAAGACCTAAGACATTGATAGGCATGCCTGAATCAGAAAAACAACATCAATTAGCAAATCAACTGGGAGGAACTAACATAAGTGCACCATTGCACTTGTACATTTTGTAATAAAACAGGCAATAATATTAGAAACCATCCATTTATGAAGGAATTTTACATTTAAGCATGTTCCACACTTTAAATATACAAGTATTTCTAGGACGCTGAATCCCTTTCCCCTTTAAAATAAGTCAACCAAAGAAATCGGGAAGTTGACTTGTCAAGCAACTAGCACATATACATATACTCCCTCCATCCCATTACAAAGGCATAAAAGCCCCATTTTGGTGTCCCTTTACAAAAGGCATAAATGGCCCATTTTGGTGTCCCATTACAAAAGGCATACGCCCACAAGAAAAGTTTTTAATATTTGTTTATTCATGGGACCCATTTGTAATACTCACATCATCTATCCACTTACTATTTCCCTACCCCACTTTCTCTCTCCTACCTCACTTTTCTTACTCACAACACTTACTCCACTATACACTTTTCTTACAACACTTGCTCCACTGTACACTTTCCTTAATTTTTGTGCAAAACTCATTTTGTGATTTTTGTAATAGGAAGGAGGGAGTATGCCTTAATGTCAAAATTAAGCACTCCAAGTTCACATGGGAATGATAGTTGGCAAAGGTGAACTTGATAAAACCAATAGACAAGGGACAGTGATTTTGAGGAAGGAGGGAGTACTTGACCATCCAATATCAAACTTCATTCTACTTCCGTCCCAAAACCCAAAACCCAAAACGAATGTCCATATTTTTGTTCCGGATCAAGAACAAAAAAGGACATTCATTTGGGCGGAGAGATATGGATTTGATAAGGACATCTGATTAACATCTTAGACACTGTGCAAGTGAACCTAGGGCATGATTTATATATGTCTCTTGGCCATACTATCAATTATGAAGTGAAATCAGCACAACTTATGATTTAATTTAACAAAGAAATTGGGAAGGGGGGGGGGGCAAAAGTTAGTGGAAATGTATCCCAAAACTAAACTGAAGAATTCAAGCTCAACAATGCCAACACAATTACAAAAAATGTAAAGTGCTAAATTGGCATGAAGAATCCATGGCCACTTCAATTCATATCATTTCTTTACAAATTTCGTCCTGTGATAACTTAAATTCAGTGGAAAATATATCAAGATTGTTGCGTATAAAGAAGAATACTATAAGGAAGGAGGAGAAGAGAAAGAGGATGACCTCCGAAGCCCCAACCGATGCCGAAACCACAGCCGATTCCAAGACCTGCAAAAATGGATGAATTAAATCTATACCCAGAACCACAAAGGGGAAATTATGAACAATATAAGTAGATACCAAATCCAATTCCGACTCCATCGAAGTTCGTAAGCACCATTTTCTTTGCTTCTGAGCTCTCTCTCTCTCTCTCTCTCTCTCTCTCTCAATCCCCGGGTTGTGATTGAATGCCTGTCTGTGTTGTTGGTGTTTGGCCTTTTGGGTTTCTGATGGGCCATATTGTTGGATCCAAGCCCATTCAAAAAAGTGATTTCAGCCCATCTACAACGTCATCTGTTCCATGTACAAGTGGCAATCCAAGAAAACAAACCCGCCCCATCCCACTAAACACATAATCCGCCCCGCTCTGCCCCATTTAATTGAATGCCTGTCTGTGTTGTTGGTGTTTGGCCTTTTGCATTAATTTTTTATCATTTTGGACGAAAATACCCCCCCCCAAAATGTTGTATTATACTTTCAAAAAATAAAATAAATTAATAATAATAAAAAATTAATAATAATAAAAAAATTAAATAAAAAAAAAAAAATCAGAATGTTGTACTCCCTCCGTCCCACTTCAATTGATCCCGGGGTGAATTTCACGATTTTTAAGAAAAATGAATAAAGTGGGTAGAAATTAGAGGAGAGAGAATGTAAAAATTAAATGTGTGGTAGGGAATAGGAGAGAGAATGTAAAAGTTAAAAATATTTAATAGGAGAGAGAATGAGTGGGAGAAATAGTAAGTTAATGATTGATTTTTTTGTAAATATGTGGAGATGATAAGGGTATAAATATATGGAAAACTTTCCATTTATGGAATGGATCAATTGAAGTGGGACGTCCCAAAAAGGAAAGTGGACCAATTGAAGTGGGACGGAGGGAGTATTATATTTTCAGAATGTTGTATTATACTCCCTCCGTCCCATGATAATATATAAATTTTCCTTTTTGGGCGTCCCACAATAATATATAACTTTCCTAAAATGGAAAGGAATCTTTACTATTCCCTCCACTCATTCTCTCTCCTACATTATTTTAATACTCACATCACCATTATAATTTATTATTCTCTCCACTCATTCTCTCTTCTATTTTATTTTCACACTCACAACACTTTCAATATAATAATTCCTCCTTAATTCCCGTGAAAAACTCAAAAGTCTATAAATATATGGGACGGAGGGAGTATTCAGAATGTTGTATTATATTTAAAAAAAAAATTAAAAAAAAAAATTAAAAAATCAGAATGTTGTATTATATTTTCAGAGTGTTGTATTATATTTTCAAAAAAAATAAATAAAAAATCAGAATGTTATATTATATTTTCAGAATGTTGTATTAAATTTTCAGAATGTTGTGAGGGCAAAATTGAAAGTTCACTTGTAAAAAGAACTTTTCGGTCATTTTAATACAGCGAGGAACTTAGTGGGAAGTGATTTGTTCCAAAAGGAACTTATGGGACAAATTCCCTAATCTAATTATGAAAAAAAATAATACTATTTTTTATGCAACAATACTATTTTTTTTCCAGAAAAAATATCTTAAATAAATACAAAATGCATTATGTCATTAAAGATAAACTTGAATTATACATACTCCCTCCGTCCGCTTACATGGTTCACACTTTCTATTTTGGACGTCCATTTACATGGTTCACACTTTGTTTCTTTCCTAAAAAGGAAACCTTAAATCACTATTCTCTCCACTCATTCTCTCTCCTACATTATTTTAATACTTACAACATATTATAATTTACTATTCCCTCCACTCATTCTCTCTCCTATTTTATTTTCACACTCACAACACTTTCAATATAATATTCTCTCCTTAATCCCCGCGCAAACAGTAAGTGTGAACCAACTATGCGGACGGAGGGAGTATATATTATTAATATGTAGAAAACTAATATAAATAAATTATAATTCATTCGGTTCGGATTAAATAGAGCGGGTTTATAGAAACTTCACAAACCCTTCCCATCAGGATCGTGTCATTGCGGGTTTCAGACGGATTCGAGATGTTAGCCGTTTCAGTTTACATATCTCTGGTTAATTTAATTGAATTAAGAAAAATAATACTATAAAATATTAATTATCCTTATATATATATATATATTTTAAATTATCATTAAATGATTTTTTATCTATTTAAGTTTCTTAGTTCATTATATTCAAAAACTTAAAAAATCTGTAAGTGAATAGCAATAATATTTATAAATATTCTACTAAAAAACAACCATTTTAATTAGCCCTTAAATTTAGATCGGGACAAAGAAAGTAATATTTTATAAAAATTAAGATTTTCATAAATATATTTTTTTAAAGTCTAATAAAGTAAATTAAATAAGAACATTTATTGTGGGAATATTATTTTAAGAAAGATAAAAACATATACCTTGGTATAAAATTGTGAAAGTAATAAGAGCACTTCTCCTACAAGAGAAGTATCCTCAGTCCCCACAATCATCTCATTTTTAACTATTCAAATATATTAATAACTTATTCATAATTTCATTACTATGTTTAATAAAATTTTATTATTATTCTACTACAGTTCATTTTTAGTTCTTGATTTATTATGCGTTCGATTTACCCGGACACCCTAACTTCAACCGAAAATGATAGAAAATTTAACAAAATGTTAGAAAAGTTAATGAAATGTTTGAAAAATTAACAAAACCTAACATAAATTAACAAGATGCATGCATGAAGTTTTATAGGGCATAAAATGGGTCATACTCACTCTAGCCGCCCCTCCTCTTCAACCCCACATCCCTTTCTCCCACCAACCTTTAACACTCGCTTCGACCGCCCCTTCCTCTCCTTTTCCTTTAACCCTCTTTGGAATTCGGCCCCCACTTCCCCGACGTCAGGTTTATAGATTCTTCTTCCTAGAGTTTGTTCCGAAAACGAATTCGTCAAAAGGTTATAGTGAACGGTCCTTGGTTGGCTAAGTCGTACTCCTTTGGCTTGGACGAAAAGCTTCTTGGAGAATGCATAGGAAAACGCACTGTGTTGGCCATGGAAAGGAGATGAAGGACGCTAGAATTCGCTAAAACGGATTTGTTAGTGATAATTGAGAGAGGTTGAGAGATGGTCAGAGTAAGATCTATGAGAATTCGATCTATGTGGATAAGACTCGATCTCGTTAACTTTGGTTGGTTATCAATAACTTTTCTAACATTTTGCTAAATTTTCTAACATTTTTGGATGAAGTTAGGGTGATTGGGTAAATCGAACGCGTATCCTAATTAGAGTAGTTAAAACTGTTAAAAATAAACAAGAGTAATTAAAAGCGAAGCTTAATCATAATATAGTGGTTTAAAATATTGATTGGCCTTGAGATAATATACTACTACCTTCATGTCAAAATAAAAATACATATTAATTCTCCATCAAGAATAAAATTAGACATTTGTTTTAGTTATCATAGTGATAACAAGGGGTTATTTTGAAAATTAATTTTAGACTAGGGTGGTGAATTCAGGTTAAAGGCTAATATAAAACAAAAAAGACATTTTATTCTATGTAGGTGGATGTGGATAGCTGCCTAACCTAAGTCCTGCAGCGCCCACCTTAATTTGTGTTGAAAGAAGATGACCTAAAAGGAAAGAAAAGGCAAGTAGCAACCAGGAAGGAAAGGCAGGTGATCAAAGATCTAATCTTTTTTCCCAAACTAAAACCTTTTGCTGTGCATTTTTTATGGAGATGAAGCTGCTATGGCATATTAAGCATGATAAACCGTCGGGTCATTCTATTTAATATCTAGATATTATTATCTTTTTGTAATATTTTCTGGTTAGTCTTATCCTCCACCATTTGATATTTCCAAAGATTATTTATACCCCTGATATTCACTTTTGTCCGAGTATCATGAATGTAGCTGAAAAGGTTTAGAGCTTTTAATGGTGTTATCTAGTTTAAATAGGGAAATGTGTAGTGTGTAACGGCAGAACTATGAGATCCACATGTCCCCGTGGCACATAATCATAGACGACTTGAAATGGAGACAAACCGGTGCTTCTGTTAACAACTGAATTGTGAGCAAATTCAGCTTGACTGATCTTTGCATCCCAGGATTTTACATTATCACCCAAACTTCTGACTTCATTTCTAATCTCCAGAAAATTCATGCAACTACCCAAGCTCGCCTTTTGGATGCCAATGCTCGTTATAAGGTTGCTGCAGCTATCCGTCGTCGTGATGTTCAGTTTGATGTTGGAGATTTTGTGTGGGCAGTGTTAACAAAAGACATGTATCCAACGCATGAGTGTTCAATAAACTTTCATCTCGCAAGATTGGCCCGATAGAAATACTTGAAAAGATAAATCCAAATGCAAATCGCCTTCGCTTGCCAAGTCATATGCGTACATCTGATGTTTTTAATGTTAAGCATTTGGTGCCATATCAAGGAGAGAACTCTTCCGAAGATGAAGGATTCAAGGACGAATCGTCTCGATGTGGGGGAGAATGACGGAGATGAAGCTGCTATGGCACGTTAAGCATGACAAACCGTCGGGTCATTCTATTTAATATCTAGATATTATTATTAATGATGGGGATGAAGCTACTATGGCACGTTAAGCATGACAAACCGTCGGGTCATTCTATAATAATATCGACAAACCGTCGGGTCATTCTATTTAATATCTAGATATTATTATAGAATGATCCGACGGTTTGTCATGCTTAACGTGCCATAGCAACTTCATCTCCATCATTCTCCCCCACATCGAGACGATTCGTCCTCGAATCGGGTTCAGATTCATCTCCATCAATTTTTTTAGTATATTACTCCCTCCGTCCCAAAATGAATGTAAAAAAAAAAAAAAAAATTTGTCTTGATCAAGAAGATTTTTTTTATTTTTCTTTTACATTCATTTTGGGACGGAGGAGTACTAAATATGGATTTGTGGTCCTCTCTTCTCACCACCTTATTTCACAAGAAATGGGGAAAAACAAATATAGAAATAAAACAAAAACAATAACCAAGTTGATCATACTTAATTTTGGCAGGAGACACAAAGTTCTTCATTGCTTCTTTCATCACTACCCTTGCATGGTTTTCTTTGTATTAACATGGCTTCATCTAATTTGGGATAAATACGAACAATCCGCATACTTTGGGATCTGAATTATTCAGCCCGAGACCTCTGTCACCACCTGTAGTTCAAACAAATCATCGCATGCCAGATGGATAGCTAAAGGATTCCCACTTTCTTGCTTAATCGAGGAATACCATATCTAAGGACAAAATGTTTATCACATGGTACAATGGGAGAGGACAGCATCATAGAACTAATATATCGTCTATGAATAATACCAAGACGTAGTAAGATAACAGCACACTCACATTATGATGTTCTGCAAAACGCTTATAAATAATTCTTGCTTCAAATGAAAGAGAAGAAGTAAGTTTAACATCTCCTAAAAACCTGCCTCTCGGCTTCTCCTATGGGCCCAAGTATGCAGCATACTCGTATTTCACTACAAGAAAAGCATTCAACCCCAGAAAAGGAGAAAAAAGAAACTCGAAATACCTTAGTGGATGATGGGTTTGAGCATAAAATAGTTGGTTACTGGAAACAAAAACTGTCAGGTTGAGCCAAAATGCACTTTTGCTTTGTTTCCAAAAGAAAACTCCATTGCTTCCGTATGCTAGCATATGCATCTTTTTTACAAAATAAAAAACACAACTTGATCATATATTATGTTGTTAAATAACTTATGAGATTATCATAAATCATGGAAAACATACCAACCCATTGATGCCAAGTCATCATCCGATTAACAAAACCTTTTAAACTCGCAGAGGGAAAACAAGTTTTGTAACCTTCTTCTGCTACATATAACAGGTCTATTGTAACTTACATTGATTGATCAAAGCTTGTTTTCTTTTTCCTTCCGCTTTTCTCATAATACTTCCACCCTTCCCAATCACTGGTTCCTCTTAAATAGTTGACAAGCCTGAAAAGGTTAGAAGAGTTATACTAATATTATACTCCATTATGGAACAAATACGTTCAAAAAATCTCGGAACCATATGCATAGTCTGTATTACCCATTAAATAGAAGAAAACTTACTTGACATGAAACCCTTGTTCTCGAGTAACATCTTTTTTAGTACTTCGCTGGTTAGCTCTTCATTGCTTTTTTCATCACCACCATTCAGTGGTTGTACTTTACCAGGATGTTTGGTAAACAACTTAGACCTGGCAGTTGCAAAAAGCCACGTGGATTCCATCTGTTTGTTGATCATACGCACCATATAGTATAGGGGTTTGATTTGCTTTGCTTTGCACAGATTTATTTAAATCCACAACCATTTACGTTGTTAGATTAAGTTTATAAACAGATAATTTTATACCTTAGTGGATGATGGGTATGAGCATAAGATACTAGGTTACTGGAAACAAAAGCTTTCAGGTTGAGACAAAACACCTTTTGCTTTGTTTCCAAAAGAAAATTCCATTGATTCTGTATACTAGCATCTTTTTTCAATATGGATTTGTGGTCCTCGATTGTTATCATGGTCCATTAGTAAGAGTTACAATATAAAAGACAAAAGTTGATCATAGTTCATGTTGTAAAATAACTTTGAGCTTATCATAAATAACGGGAAAACTACCAACCCATTGATGCCAAGGCAATATCTGACTAACAAAACCACATAGGGGATAAATATTTTGTAATCTCCTTCTGCTACATATAACAGGTCTACTGTAACTTACATTGGTTGATCAAAGTTTGTTTTCTTTTTGCATTCCATCTTTTTTCATTTTTCTCGTACTACTTCCACCCTTCCCAATCGCTGGTTCCTCAAAAATAGTTGACAAACCTGAAAAGGTTAGAAGAGTAATATTATTACTCCCTCCGTCCCAAAATAATTGCTGTGTTTCTAAGTAAGGAAATAATCTTGGTGCAATTTTACCATTGTACAAACAATGTACAAACAAGTAAAGCACATTTCTTAAGAACGTTGATAAGTCAATTACAAAAATTATTATGAGACTGAGATAGTATATGATATACAAAGACTCCATGCTATGTAAGAAATACGTTCGCGCACACACTTTCACACATATTCATGGAACCATATGCATAGTCTGTATTACCCGTTAGATAGAAGGAAACTTACTTGAGATGAAACCCTTGTTCTCAAGCAACAATCTTTTGAGTACTTCGCTTGTTAGCTCTTCATTGTTATTTTCATCCCCACCATTCAATGCTTGTACTTTACCAGGATGATTGGTCAACAACTTAGACCTGGCAGTTGCAAAAAGCCAAGTGAATTCCATCTGTTTGTTGATCATACGCACTGCATAGTATGGGGGTTTGACTTGCTTTGTGTTATCTAATTCCCCACAACCATTTACAAACAATAAACAATCCATCAAGCTCTCTTTAGCCCTTCCTTTCATGTCATATGCCTGTGATCTTCTCCAAAGGCTTTTGACATGGGAATTTGGAGGATTTGAAAGGCAAAGAGCTCTTGTTGTGTCGCTAATGGCAGCATCCGCATCACCAAGCAACAAATGACATTGAGATCTATTACTGTAAAGTACAACCCTCTCTTTTCTTAGTTGTAAAGGACACGAATTCAAAGCCTCCGTGTACTTTAACAATGCTGCTTCAATCTTTCCTAAACAAAATTTATGATTCCCTTGTTGTTTTATCAAACTCGCTATGACCCTCTTTGCTTCTACTTCCTCGTCAGACATTGATTTCTCTCTCCTTCCCCTTCCTACTTTCGATGCCCATATTTCTTCTAGTGCTCTTTGTACTTCAATATTCTTGATTTTTGTCTTTCTCTGCTTAAAATCTCGAAGTAGTGCCCAAGTGATTCTTTGACCAAACTTTGACCTTCCTCCTAGGTTTCTAAGCTCAATCAAATCAATCAGATACAAGGCTGCAGATCCAAGAACCTTGTACCTAGTATTCGAATCTTTAAGAAGTAGTAGAAGACAGTCAATTCCCATGTACTGCCAATCATCTGAAGATCTTGCAAGATTACATAGATTCTGTATGACCTTTTCCGACTCCGAAATTTTTGATCTTCCAATTTTACTGTAACACAATATCCTAATCAGGCCAACCCCAGCTGGCGATGTATCATTCACTAATCCTCCCCACATCTCACACAAGTCATTCAAAAAATCTTTATCACAAATAAGATCTATTGACCTCTCTTTGATGGCAAAACAGTTTAAAAGGTGTATTGACCAGCACTGAGTTTGACTAGCCCATTCCTCGGCCTTCCGATTCTGCACATCAAACCCTCCTACACCTCTAGTAAGCAAGTCACAATGATACTTCAACCTCTCCTTCTCATCCTTAACATTTACAAACAGATTAAAGATTACTTCAAGACACGTAGAAGCTAAGTGCATGGCTAACTTTACTACCTCTTCTTCGTGTGCAGCAATTGCTTGAAAAGTAGTCTCGTAGCTAGCCAGGTGTCCAAGAGCTCTAACTGCAACACGTTGTTCCACCCAACTCAGCTTTCCTCTCAAAAGTTCCAATAACACTGGTACTACACCTGCTTCCACAGCTTTTTCAGCAAACTCGACTGTGTTCATAGTATAGGAACCAATAATATGAGCTGCATAGTAAGGAATATAAATGTTTTGATCCGTGAGAAGCCATTCTCTTTCACTTATGCTCTGGTAAAGTAAACTCACCATGCACTCAAAGATACCAAGATAAGGGAACTCAGGATCATCGGGCTGTTTCATGGCAATGGTCCATAAACTGCTAAGAACAAGAACACGCTCCTGGCCATCAATCACCGGCATTTCTCTGAAGTAGCTTGAAATTCCTGCTCTCCTAATACCTGAGTCTGGTTCTTTCACAATACAAAAGAAACAACTAGGCTTAGTGCAGGTGCTAGAGGTGGTGGTGGAGGAGGAGGTGGTGGTGGTGCCGCTGGTTGAAGGCATTTTCGCCTTTTTCTTTTGAGAAGCCAGTATGACTAATGAGGAAAGTTTGATTCTGGTGTTGGATAGGGTTTAAGGTTTTACATGTAAAAAATTGGAAGCGGAAAAAGTTCAAGAGGTTAGTGGGAGTTGGCCTACTAGTGTGGTGACAATGAGCCGCACATAACAAGATTTCACCATTGCATTTTTATATTTAAATTTATTTTAGAAGTGTATGCCACTTTACCTATTTGTCTTCTGCTTAATTAATTTAAACAAGTTGAACCATGACAGGTGTATCATAAGTGACACTACCCCTATTTTATTTCAAAGTTGAACTTGTCATATGCTGCTCATCTTTCTTTTTATAACTATTTTTTTTTTTTTTTGTCTTTTGACTATGCAAAACCACAATTCAATCATAGGGGTAGAAAAGTAGTCAAGGATTAAATTTTATATGCAAAGAAAGATACATTAGATTGATCACAGACGCACTAATATATAAAGAATTTCATTGTCAATGAGTAAACAATAGTTGAAAATGAGTCATTCAAATCAAATGCAATCTTGTACAAAAATCATAGTTATCCATCTTTTGCTTTTCTTGTGGGGGTGTGGAACCTTTGTCGTATATCGAAAACTGGTTGCTTCCAGATGTACTTGAATTGCAGTTAGATAAATGTAAATAACGGAGAAAACAGTTCTTAATCATCAATCTATTACTAGCAGAAACAATTAATATGTAAAATTAACAAGTGTTAGCTTTCTTATTATCATTTAAGTTGGCAAGATTTGTTCCAACCACCTCGTGAGGGGTTCTTCCTTTTTTTCATTCATTTCTTTCTTTCTTTCAATCGTAATATCGTATACCACTATAGAAGTGACTAGTACCCAAGGGTCACAAAGGGAAATGAAAGAATCTAGAAGTCAAAATGAGTCAAATCCACGATTTCATATTATGAAGTCTATCCTGCTTTCAAATTATTAGTATTATACTCCCTTCGTCCATAAAGATGTTCCCAATTGCCTTTTTTGTTTGTCCCAAAAAGATGGTCTCATTTCCATAATTGTTAGGTTAAAATCATTGAACTTCCGAAATGCCAACCAAGGAAGAAGAGGGAGAGAGGAGAGGATGGGAGTCAACCACGAAGGAAGAGGGAGTAATGGAGTAATAAGTAAATCTCATTAAGGTTAATGATGGAAATGAAAATCGGTTGTTAAAATGTTTGGATAGTCAAATGGGACTAATATTATGGGACGAGAGGAGTATAATTATAGCAACTCACAACATAGCTCTACTACGTGAGACATCAAATATGTTACGTAGCTCTCACGTTGGGTTTTTGAAAAGCTAAGAGGCCAGGTGGACATAATTTGATACTCTAAATCCAAACCAGCAGCTTTGCATCACGCCAGTTTAAGGTATCTAGATTAAAATCTTGATTCCTCTTAGCCTGCAGTTTTCTCTGACACCTTTGGAATTAAGAATGTCGAATCCAGTTGGAGCATAAGAAGTGCAGAAAAGGTTGCAGGACCACAACTTGAAAATGGGACTTTGTCCCTCTAAATCTCTAGTGAAATTGTGGTCCCCTCTCACTTTGGACATATACGCTCACATAAAACTAGTTTAACCAGCAAAGCTAAGAATATAAGTGACAAAAATTGTTTAAAAAACTGTGTCAAGGACATAAGGGGAAGGTCTCAAGAATATGCGGCTGCTATTTATGAAATGAAAAAAGTGTATCAGACGCAGATTTACAGTTCTTCTTTTGGCTTTAACTAATAAGTTATGTACAATCTATCGCCCACTGACGACTTTTCATGGTACATTCATGATGATGATGATTTATGATAGTGTACTGTAGTTCCTGGAAGGACATCTGTTTTTTGTCGCGACATGTTTCTTAGATTTGTTTATTACTTCTAGTCCAATCCGCGTGAAAAGTTACTGCATCGGTTTCTAAGCTCATGATGAGGAATACTTGATTTGCAATATATTCAAGAGAAAACTAGATGTGCAAAAAATGGGAATGATACAAGACAAGAATATCAAAACAAAGCCTGTAAAATATAGTTAGGCCACCTTACCACCCAAATTTCCAGGTTCCTGAAGAACAAAATTGTTAGTAAACAGCCTGCACTTTTGGTGAAGAAACAATGAGTACTCAGGTGCACTAAAATTAGATTTGTGGCCCTTCTGGTTGCTTTGGCTGCTCTGTTATATCCAATGAACATGTGTACCTAAAGAATATAAGAAAAATTAAATATCACATACTCCCTCCGGCCTCAATTATAAGATTTTTTTTTTTTTTTTACTTTTACACATATTGAAAGTAGTTGAAGTAGTTTGATGGTGATAATAACATGTTAAAATTACTAACATATCCTCATATTAAATGTGTAATAAATGCTTACTTGTCTTTGAAAATGAATAGTTAATTAGGGGTATTTTTGGTAAAATAGCATTAAATACAATTGCATTTAATGAGTTTTGTATTGAAAATGATAATATTTGCTTATATTTGAGGCCAAAAAAAAAATCAATTTTTTTTTGCTTATAATAGTGGCCGGAGAGAGTACACACCTAAATCTCTAGTTATGAATACCCTAACCCACAATTTGTGAAGTTGTGCAGCTAAGAATACTACTTTGCGTGATAGAGAAAACATACAAGATAGTCATTGCAATTTGATTGCTCAATTCTCATGCATTTTCCTGCAATTTAAATCTTGTAACAATTGGTTCCATTGGAAAAAAAAATCAGCTGCAAAGATGCTCAAGATAGCGCTATTCCAGGAAATAACCAAGTTTAAGCTATAGCATGAGTTTTTCACATGGAACTTTTACCCATGCTAGATATCGGATGAGTAGAGCAGGACATTTTGAATCCCATATACGCAGGGGCAGATCTACATGCATCATGATGGGTGCAAGTGAACCCAATGATTTCCAACAATTAACAAGAAAAAATACAAGTAATATTTTTACCAAAGAGTGCATCCAATGAACAAGTTGGTCTTTTAGCATATTTGGTAATGTGCAAGGAATCTTACCGTATGGTCATGGGTTCAAGCCCCATTGCTAGCATTTTTTCTCTTCCAATCAATGGTTCACAGTAATTTAGCTTTTTCTCTTCCATTTTTTTTTTGGAAACCTCCGTTTTTGTCCATCGTACTTTGGGGCGTGTTTCACTTTTACCATCGAAACCATCGTACTACAGACAATCGGTGTCATTTTATACCCAAATTTGTTATTTATATCCAAATTTATTTAATTTTTACCATCGTACTACAAACAATATTGTCATTTTATACCCAAATTTGTTATATAATGGCATCATTGTTTGAAGTATAATGGTTAAAATGAAAAAAATAAAGATTGATGATAAAATGAAACACATTCCAATATGGACAAAAATGAAGTTTTCCCTTCTTTTTTTTTTAATCGAAAAAGGCATTTCCCTATAAATTTTATAAAACAGAAGCATAAATAGAGGTGATGAGGGACTAGACCTTACCATCACAATTCAAGGAAAATAAGCTGAAAACAAAGAACAAGGAAAAGATAAAATTATCCCCAATGTCTTCTAGTTCCATTACCATATTTCTTGCACCCAACTTTGAAAGTATGTTTCTATTGACCAGTATGAAGCCATCTTCTTCCAATCAATGGTTCACAATACTTAAGCTTTTTTTCTCTTCCAATCAATGGTTCACAATAATTGCGTTGTAATTTGTGCTTCCACATAGAAAAAGTTCTAGATTCGCCACTGCAAATATGTGAGTGAGCTCATGCTTACTTTAATTGTATCAAAATGAATGACTTGTAAGTTGTATCCTGAATAGAATATTTATCGCTTTGGATCTCATCTTTAGTTTCTTGAATTTCAAATGAATTGATGGGGATTTCACAACTGAACAAATATAGAGCTGCATATATACCCAGTTTGAATGCTAAATGATCTATTTAGACATATATAATCAATAACTACTTCTACAGTTACTTTTTACTGTCATTCTGATGCTAGTAGCATCTCCTATCGAGTCCTATATTACATCACTTGGTGATGACTATGTACTTCTGTACAGAAATTAACTAAATATGTAGATCTATTGGTTCTGTGTTACCTCATTATACCACTAAAATGAATTGCAATGGAATGTTATGGTGCCTTTTGGGAGTATCACTGTAGTCCTTCCTACGTCAATAAGTCAATAACTTAAATTAGAACTTCAGTAACTCTGTTTCTTCGAGGATTCATTGAAGTTGCTTCGTTCGTGTCACACTGGGGGAAAATAGAATGATGAAAAGAAGACACATTTTGGTCAACGAAGCTTGTAACTTATCAGAAGCTCCAATGACAGTAATATCACACACCTGATTCTACAACTTTACCAGTAAACTCTACCTTGACCTTGTTCATGGTATCGGAACCAATAATATGGAGACATTGCATTAAATTTGTCATATATATATATATATATAGCCCCTTAGATGCTGGATATAATTTATTCCTTAGTGAAGATTCACCATTGATCCATAAATAAGTAAAGAAATGAAGTATTGATCATTAATAATAATGCATCTTCTATCAGAGACCAACATGTGTGAAAAACAATACTGCTTCGGTCCCAAATGAATGTCGATTCTTGTTTTTCATCATAAACAAAAATGGAGATTCATTTAACGAGGTAGTAATAGTATAATGCAGTAATATGAGTTGTACCACATGTGGTCCCTACATGATTCTTAAAATGCAATTGAATAGGGCTAGTGAGAAGGTAATACCTGTCTCTGCAAGTTTTCATGGAAAAGGGACCAATGGACCACACTTGAGAATGGAAAATTGTCCCTTCAAATGAGAAGTGAGATAGTGGCTCCTTTCCTACTTTCATCAATATATATTAACACTAGAACCTGCAAAGCAAGCAATGGTAAGCACATAAAAGAATAATCAGTTTTTCACTTTATTTTTTTAATCAGCAAAAAGCAGAAGTCCTCAAATACGCAGTGGCTATTCGTAGATGGAAAGGACCACAGGATAGTAGATTTATGCCTACCTTTTTCTTTTCGACCTGAATTATTTTTCCAGAATAGGATATTACTTTCTTGTGTTATCAATTTATCGTGCAGACCTTCACCTGATACAACATAAAAACTGTAAAGTTAGGTTAAACTTAAAGATAAAAGTTTGTCTCTACTGCAATTCTAACATTCAAGGTTTCGATGCTTTAAATTTTATATTTATATTATGGAGCTCAATTCGAGAAACCAACTTCAAGACCTGATACTAAATGTTATCAGGGTGTAACTGAATTCTTCCTTGATGCTCACATATGGGTAACTACATCAGAAGAGGGTGTTTCTGGACGATGGGATATATAACATATCTTTCTTGACAAAATAAGAAGCTTAAAGTAAAACCTTATAGCATTTTTATATTGTGAACACCTGCAATAAGAAAATAGTTCGGAGAAGATATAGGGTGCATGCTACCTGATTCTCTATTCTGAACAAAGGTAAGAATTGTTGCTGGGTTTAGCTTTAAAAGTAACTGGCATCTTTACACATTAACCTGACGAGAACATAAAACTATGTACTCAAAATTTATACAAACTGCATTTCAGCTGATAAATAAAAGGTCTCAAACCAGCAATATTGTCGCCCAATTCAATATTTACCAAGTTAAGCACAAAATTCAGAACATACAAAACACAAGCTCTCCCAATAATCATTACAAGATGAACTAACGACACAAATGAATGAGACCATCTTTTTATCTTGGCTTTCTGTGCCCATCTAATATTAACAGGGCCAAAATGCTATGGTGACATGTCTCTCTAGTCTTTAAAACAGCATGAAATGTTTCCAAGATGTTAGTACATGCATTCCTTAATGCTGTTTCCTCAACAGGCTGCCTCAGCACTTAATAAGGAATGAGCCCTATTTATAACCACGCGAACAGGTTATTGTAAGATACACAGTAGAATAGAGCGATGAACATAAGATTACCATGCAAGCCAAAGAGCTTCAATTCAGAAAACCTGTAAGCAGCGCCTAAGAGTATGACGCAGGTGGGATGCAAATTCAAAATGGTCAAGCGTCTGCGACGTAGGGAACTTGCCTGAAAGAGATGACAGCATGAAGGGTCTGGGCTGAACAATGGGCTCGAGGCAGAAGTAGCAATCTCCAACAACTATTCACCTCTCTGAGTGAGTACAGAAATAATAAAGGAAACACTAACAGGTAATAGTAAGGTCATCTGATATTATAAGGCAGCAGAGGCTTTGTCTCTTCAGTTGATAGCCTTCACAGGAGACTTTAGAGAAGATCTTACATTCTGCTTGTAGCAAGGTCCAGTAGTTATAGGCACATCGGTAAGGTTGCTCCACTGTGACAATAGATCACAATTTCAAACAACTTGAAGCAGCCTTCCTTTGCGGAGTTAAGACTATGTACTTAGACCCTTTCCAGACCTGAAATGGCAGGAGCCTAGCGTTGTGCACTGGATCGCACTTTTACCAAAGGTACAATAACAGCTCCATCATTGAAGATATTGTGATAGCATATGTAAATTCGCTAGAAAACATTTTTTTTTACCGTTGATGCTTAACAGATGTAGAGGGCAGGACAGATAGGGGTTGCTGACAGAGATCCAGGTTTTGGGATGAAATTGATCTGGATCTACTGAAATTTCTTTCAACCTAACATGTCATGTGCAGAGATCAAGTGGAAATCATTAGTAGAAGATTATAATCATATATTCTCAGACAATGTGTTTTTTTCTTCTTATTACCGAGCAGAACACTAAACAATGAACCCATTATACAGAAGAAGGCGTCACTGAAACCTTATCTCAGAAATTATGATGTGCTCTGATTATGTTGATCAAAAAGCAAAAAAAGTCCCTCTCTACAGCAAAGTGTAGAATGGATTCTAGCTTAATGACTAATCCCAGGACAAATATGTATATTTGGGACCACAAGAAAAGAGCCAAGTATTGAAAGGCTTGTAGCTTAAAGACTAATTTCAGGAATAATATTGTATTTTGGGACCACAAGAAAGGAGCTGGGACCTTTCACAGAAAAAGAAAGAGAAAGGATTGTCATTAGTAATGCAACCATTATAATGGAGATATGAAGGAAAGCATATTCATATGTAAACATCAATCTATCATGATCTGTTTACACCTTTCCCAGCAACATTGATTGCATCCACTGCCAGAAACCATGCTCAATAACCGCTTGGTACAAATGTCAACACACAAGAACAGTGGTATAGAACCAATCACAGAATCTTTACCTCCAAAGAATTGAGTAGGCAAGAAACTGAATGCAAAAGCAAACCTTTCTCTTAAAGAACTTAAATGATCGAGGGTAAACAACAAATGGCATTCAAAGCAACTATGCTTTGTTCGACTGTTGTACAAAATGATCAAAGACATGTGAAATTGAAATACTACAGCTAAAGGTGAATCTCACTTGTCAAGGTTACATCAATTTAAGCACGGAAGCATATAGAGAAAAACGGACCTCCATCAGCTCCACATCCTGAAGTAGAATCGCCCAAACACCGGAACAGAACTCTTGATGAGAAATGATAGGTTGGCCACCCTAATAATATTTACAGATTCAAGAAGACTTCTCATTCAACCAAGTTCCTACCAGTTTACTCAAATTTGTCAGCTTGTTTACACTACAAACTAGCCTATTAGTCTGCAACGATTTGTCACCACCTTTGTCTCTATATATTCATCTTCACCAGGATATTATTGACATTCCTTTCAGGAGATTTCTCTTAAGGGACCAACCTTAGCTCTATAAGCAGTGGCAGCCACAGTAGTCTTTACCCTCTCTTCTTGAGGAAACTCGAATGCTTCACTGATGGAATTATACCTCAGTTCGGCAGGAGGGATGAAACAATCACCTGATAGCCCTGGAACATTAAAAGCAACTTCTTCAATTGTCCAAGCCTCCTCCATCCTCGTCTTGGTGTGACTCATTGCTGTTTCTCCAAACCTGAAAAGGGTTACGACCGATCTTCCTGAATGAGCAATCATGATTCCCTCGATGGGTCGATAATCATCCAGAAATGAATTGATTGTCGTCTCCCAATAAACAGCATCGCCTCCATTGGATTGAATGCGAGTCAAATGAGAGTCCTCCAAGTGAACGAGGAGCCCTGTTCTCTGGCTGAAATAGCCAAACAGAACATGTCTTATTATTTCTGCTGGCCCTTCACTCCTTGCTTTCAATGTATGTGGATCAGCACAAAGCTTGAGAATAAAACAATCCTCTCCATTGAACTTCGTTTCTCCGGTGCATTTAGCATTGGTGAACATACTCGCCGTGGTCCGTGGGTCAAGGCCCTGGAAGTGAGAAGAAGGTGGTCAGAGTCAGACTATCACAATTTTTACTACCCACAAGTAAAGGCCTACTTGTTTAGCAATTTTAAAACAGTTGCTAACCTGAAGTGCACGACGCAATGGTCGAACAGGTCCTTTTGCAGCATGTGCACCAAGCCAAGGTGTGTGCCTCCACACAAGCCTGCCATTGCAACCAGCATGAACCTTGCTACCACCAAGGGCAAGCTCCACGTACCACATGTCTGGATTCATCTGCCACAGAACAAAACCCCCAGATTCCGCTGCTTTGGAAGAGCTTCTATTCTTTATCACTTTCGTTGCAGTTTCTATATCATATGCTAACATCTTCACCTTCCCCATTGCATACGCGTTGTAAATTGAGTTTTGAAGCTTTTGACCACCCGATGCTGCCGTGTATTGCTGCAGAATGTATTGAGCAGATGAAGTTTCCTGTAAACAAAATCCAATAATAAATTTATGCTATTTAGTGTTTACTTTACCGGATAAATGACGGAACATCCTCTAAACCAAAAAAAGCATGTGCACAATCCTGGTTATTGTGCTTGATTAGAAGTTATAAATGAAGAGAATGACAATCCACTAGCTTGAAAAATGTGGGTCACTAGTCTTCCTTCTTATGGCTCATTTTCAGTACAGAGGTCATCCTTTCCTACCATACCTTCCACAATATTGACATCTCATCCACCCCTAACCAATCAAGATTTATTATTTATATTATTTAAAACAGGATTTCTTACACGTAAATCAATAACTCCCAACCATCTCTAAAATTTAGGATCCAATTGGCAAAACAATCACACAAAATGCTTTTCACCCTGTTGCATGGGATGCAAAATACTAGAAGAACAGAGGACACCCAACTCAGAGAATTATTATCTAGTTATAAGATCTAACTTTTAGATATAACAATAGAAAACAAAAACTCTATCAACACAGACCCACAAAACCCCAAAGCACCCAATCCACAGAGTGTACCAAAATTGATAAAATACAAGAGCCTACCCACATAATCAACAGATTAATACAGCACAAATGCAGTTAATACATATTTAAATGGAGTTAAAATGCAGAAATTATCCCAAATAAATTCCAAATAAGCAAAAACTAACACATAAAATCAGAGAAAAGATTGAGGGTAAAAAAGAAGACTAACAATGGGAGTGTCTTTGATGCTGGGGTGAGGAAATGGGTCGTTATTGCTAACAAAAACCGGAGCCAGCGGGGCACCCAAGACACCAAGCAATAACCTCAGATCGGACCGTTGGAACGCCGCCGTCGAGCCACTAGCAACGTTGGGAGTCCTAGACAGTTGTCCTTTCATCCAATGTCCCCACCTCTCCACCTTGGAATCACCACCGTCGACCGCCGCCACATTCGGATCAGGACCTTCCCTCAACGGCGAAAGCGCCTCCAAAGGCCTCAAACTCCCCGATCTCGACACAAACGGTTCCGGCTGCCGTACGTGTTGGTTACTCTTCCGGCGGCGAAGAAGACCCGAGTTAGGGGAACCGCTCCGAGTTGGCTTGGGAGTCCGGCCTCTTGACCTGGCCGGAGATAAGCCTCTCACTACTTCGTCCTTCAATGTGGAGAAGAACCCTTGTTTCCTCTCCATAATTACGATGGAATTGAGAAAATACAAGGATTTTAAGGGCAGAAATCCAACAGCCGGCAGTTGCTAATAGTGGTGCTGTAGCTCAGTGGAAAGAAATAGTAGCAGAGTTGGAGGAGAGAGAAAGTGTGGGAGGAGAGAGAAAGTTTAGGAGGGAAGGGTTTTGCCGTTTCGCGGAATCAAAACATTTTCATTGTTACTCCTTCGTTCAGATTTATAAACGAGTCACACTATTCGCTAATTTTATCAACTTGATTATAATAATACTCCCTCCATCCCCGGTCGAAATATCTCAAAATCATTTATATTTATGAACGAAAGTTAAGAAATGAATATACCACCCTTCGTCTTATGATAATATATACTAACTTTTCTTTTTGGGCGTCCCACAATAATATATACTTTCCTAAAATAGAAAGAAATCTTTACTATTTCCTCCACTCATTCTCTCTCCTACATTATTTTAATACTCATATCACCATTATAATTTACTATTCTCTCCACTCATTCTTTCTTATTTTATTTTCACACTCACAACACTTTCAATATAATAATTCCTCCTTAATTCTCGTGCAAAACCCAAAAGTCTATAAATTCTTGGGACGGAGGGAGTATAGTATAATGTAAAAAGTGTATAGTAAAATAAATGTTGTGAGTATAAAAAGTGAGATAGAAAAGAGAAAATGAGGTAGGGAATAGTTAGTAGATATTTATTGTGGGTCCCACAAATAAAAAAGTAATTAAAAACTTTCATTTTTTGGGTTGAGACATTTTAAATGGGACACCCAAAAAAAAAAAGTTGGGACACTTCGGCTGAAACGGAGGGAATATTTTTTTAATTTTCAATAGAATCAATTTTTAATTATTTAAATTATCAAAATAACAAGAATAGTGGGATGGATTATAAACAAGATACAGAGCAAAATACATCTCTAGAATAATTATATAACCAGATCATTGCCCTCAGGGGCGGAGCCAAGAATTGCCTCAGGGGGGCAAGATTTTAGGGGGGTTCGGGGCAGCGCCCCCGAAAAATTTTTTTCGAGTCAGACAAGTAAAAAATGGGTCGGATCCATGAAATACAATGTATTTTAGTTAAAAATGTAAAGAATTAAGAAATGGGAAAAACCTAACTAATTAATTAAGATTGAAAAAATGTGAGGAAATTAGGAGAAAGAGAAAAACAAAACTGTTAAGAAAAAGAAATGGATGGAGAGAAAGAGAGAATAGCAAAAATGGAGGACAAATAAAATTAATTGAAAATGTAGGTAGCAGGGCTCGAACATGGATTTGAAAGGAAACACCCAAGACTTTAACTTCACCCATTCTACTGCTGAACCGCACCACTCACTGGTGTTAATCTTGAAGTTAATTATATATATACATATATAAAAAAAAATGAGGGGGGGCAAAAAAAAAATTTTCCACTGCATTTTCGCCGCTGGGGGGGGGGGGGGGGCGAGTGCCCCCCCATGCCCCCCTTGGCTCCGCCCCTGATTGCCCCGGACGATATCAAATTGTATATCCTCCTAGATCCCTAAAACATACTACACCAGACGTTGAATCTTCAGATTGTATCAGATTAGATAGATTCCTAACATGAAACCCTAGCTTTAGATCTCTGACTTTAGATGCATATACCAGATGTGTTCTGAATGTGTTTTTGGATCACCAACGAACACCAGATGTAGAGTAGCATGTGAGAACCATCATATAGACAATCTCGAATTATCTTGGAATTGGCTCTAGAATTCCTTATTGGAATTCTTCTTAAATCACAAAATAGACTGTGATTTTCTCTCTCGAATTATCAAACAGACGATGTTCTTCTATACAACCTGCAATATCATTCTAAATATTTTTAACAATAAAATTAACAATTACATCATCAAAAATCGATTAAACATATGAAAGATTTTCAACCAACTTGTAACAATGATCAGAAGATCTTACTCCCATCAAAACACATCTATTTAAATCATCGAATACCTCACGTATCTTCTAATTAAATTTGAAGATTAGTCTATTAAACACAAACACTGAACAATAAAAACAAGCCAACAAATGCAGTAGTAATTTTTTTTCATTTTTAGCGTTGGATAATGTGTTTGTTTTCCGATTTAAAATATATTTTTGTATAATTATACTTCTTATTTCTTTCTCAACATCATCATATGTTCATCTTAAAATAATTGTGTTCTTGAGAAATTAGTATATATTTAGCTTCAAACAACAAGTTTTAATTTATTTTTAGATTCATATTACATTATGATGAATTTATAAAAAGATTTTATTTATTTATGCTATTAAATTTGTATGAATTTTTAGACAATAAATGTTAAATATTTATTTCAAAATATTTTAAATAATAAATTTAAATAAACTGTGCATCGCAAGCAGGGGCGTATGTAGCTTGGCGCAAAGGTGGGCAATTGCACAGCCTCGCTTTTTCAAAAGAAATTACAGAGTAGTTTAAATAAAAATAAAAATTAGGGGTGCAAAATGTATTAATTGAAAGGTAATGAATGCAAAGTGTAATAGCAGAAAGTCAAAAACCCTTCTTAGTCTTTTAATATTTTTTAACAACTTATATATTACTTCAAGACAAAAACTTGCGTGAGAACAATATTACCCGTCTCATCCATGAGACGGGTCGGATTCATGGGTTCGATCACACCCACACCCGTTCTAAACAGCGCCCGCCCATGTCATTCCATGTCTTGATCCAGCCCAGCCAACAGCCTTGGCCCCAAATTGCTCCATCCTTGGCCCCAATTGGCCCCAAGCAGCCCCAAGCAGTCTCGGCCATGGCCATGCAGTGGCCAGCCATGCCTTGGCCTAGTTTGGATCAATTTGGTATTCGTTTCGTCTCGCAATTGTACCGTCGCACTTTGGCCACTATAAAAAAATCTTTTGCACCTCGCTCTTTGAGATTTTATTTTTCACTTTAGCCCATGAATTTTTATAAATCAAATTCGTCCAAAATTTCCATATTTCCAAATTAGTCCCTGAATTTCTTGTTTTTTTCGGTTTGTGAAAAGTAATAGTTACTATAACATAATGTAATAATTGTATGCATATAAAGTAATAGTTTGTATACATTAAAGTAATACATATATACAGAAAAGTAATAGTGTTTTTTCCTATGTTTTCTTCGTTTGGCAAAAGTAATACTTATTATAACTAAAATAAGTTATTACATTTCAAATGTAATACATATAGTTTGTATTATAATACATAAAGTTTGTATTACATTTGAAAAAATGGAGAAAAATAATACATATATACAGAAAAATAATAGTG
Source organism: Adenophora triphylla var. japonica (assembly GCA_022495995.1). Lineage (NCBI taxonomy): Eukaryota > Viridiplantae > Streptophyta > Magnoliopsida > Asterales > Campanulaceae > Adenophora > Adenophora triphylla. Next base: position 137,093 of record JAFEMH010001227.1, on the reverse strand, counting down.
TTTTTTCCTATATTTTCTTCGTTTGGCAAAAGTAATACTTATTATAACTAAAATAAGTTATTACATTTCAAATGTAATACATATAGTTTGTATTACATTTGAAAAAATGGGCAAAAAACGAGCTTTTGTTTTTTTAGAACAGGTATTACGTTTACTTATTAACAATGTTACTTTATATGTATATAGTCATTACATTAAGAGATGGTAACTATTATTTTTTCTAAACGTAATACCTGTTTTAAAAAGGCATGAGCTGCCATTTAAAACGTAATACTTGTTTTAAATGGGTCGACCCGTCTCATGCATGAGACGGATCCCCTTGTTCTCACAGGAGACTAACTCTTACTTCAATTGACCCCTCAAAATATGTATTTATGTTTTATGTTCCCTCCGTCTCAAAATAAATATTTATTTTCTAGAAATTTTATTCTAATTAAATGTATTTTATAAAAAACTTGGTCCCTACATATTTTTACCAGTTTTTTCATATTTCATTTTATAATTACAAAATCAAAAGTTTAAAAAGTGGAAAGCAAGAATATTCATACATCTTTGTCATTAAATTTTATAAAAGCTTCACATTTTTAGAATGTCTGTTAGATTTTGTTATATAATTACAAAACTAGATTTGATTATTAATTACTATTATTATTATTGTTGTTGTTGTTGTTTGAACTTAGACTAAGAAAAAATCAGTTATACATGCAATATTAAAATTTAGGTTTTCAATAGTGTGATTTTAATTTTTTTCGTAGCCTTAAAATTTGATCCCCTCACTTAAATTTCTAGATCCGCGACTGATCCGCAAGCACGGGTATTACTCTACCCTAATCGAAAAACATAGTTGAAGAGAGAGACTCATCAAGTGACAATACAATAGGAACTGTTGGGGAAATATAGGGTCTTGATCTTGATACAATGGCCGGATATGTGATTGAATCGTGTATAATCCACTTTCCGAATAAAGTATTTCGACCCTTAATGCCTGGGTTACACAAAATCTTTATTGGGATAAGACAATCACGCAATTTGTTTTCTAGGCAAAGAGAACAAATCAAAAACTAGAGAATTGTTTTGCTTTCGTTATTGTTGTATCACTTGTGTTTTTCATGTGTATACAACTGAGATCAATCCCTGTATATATACAGATGGAGAGGTATTAGTTAAAGGGTACAATCAAAAGACATGACTTTAGCCAAGCGATGTGTCTTTTCATTTTGAACTCGGCACTGTTCAGAACTCGCTCGGGCCGAGTCAAGGGACTCGCTCGGCCGAGCAAAGATGTCCCATGACAATTTGCCTACCTGCACGGTCCGTGTCATTTGAGCTGCACGGCCGTGCTGTTCATCTTGCTCGGCCGAGCAAGGCATATGCCTCGGCCGAGCAAGGTCTGTCCGAAACTTGGACAATCTGCTATGCTTCTGCTCGGCCGAGTCAAGGACTCTGCTCGGTGAGCACATCAGCAAAATGTGCTACCCTTTAACTTTTACTTCTTTATCGAGGTTGACTTCGTTTTAGCTCAAACGAGTGTGTACTCCACACTTTCCCTTACTCGTATCCGAGTCTAATACGAATCACATTGATCTCTAGTAAATCATCATTACAATAAAACAAGTTGATGACACTAAAATCACCAACAAATCCCCTCCATTTTAGTGTAATCCTTTGATTTACTAAACTTTATAAATAACGAAACAAACGAATGCATAAATGAAAATGTCTTGCGATTGAATTTTCATCTTAGTATAATACACATTTCAAATACTCGAGAATCGGGGTGTCGTAACGATTGAACCCTTCAACTCATATGAATACCTGAAGATACTATACACATAAGTTCAGTACAATTCTCTTTGTTTAATCTTGACACTTTACAAGCCATGTGTCCATATCCATTAGTGAACATATAGGAAGCCAAGTCCTAGCTTCTTGAAGCGGCAAAACTTCATGTCCACATAGGTAGTTCCTTTAATCTTGCACCTGCATTTGCAATTTTTCAAAGGAACTATTAAGAAGATATTCTTCAACCTAACCTTTACTTGCAGTGCGAACACATACCTTGGGAAAGATAATAACATGTGTTCCAATCTCCAACTGCGAGCTTTCCACATTGAATTCAAGCTTCTAACGTTGTATTAGAAGGGAATTGGGTATCTCACAATTAGAGGATTAAATGGACTTTAATTCCATTCCCATTGCAGACTTATTTACCAAGTCTCTAGCTAACCCCTTCGTCAAGTGGTCAGCCAAATTTTGTTGCGACCGAACAAATTCAACTGATATCACACCATTCATGATTAACTCCCGAATCATACTATGTCTGACACCCAAGTGTCTAGACTTGCCATTATAAATCTGACTATAGGCCCTAGCCAAGGTGGCAGCACTATCACAATGGATAGACATTGGTGATATCGGTTTTGGCCATAATGGAATCTCAAATATCAAGTTCCAAAGCCACCCGCTTCTTTTCCAGCAGCAGCCAATGCTACAAACTCAGATTCCATTGTAGAATGTGTAATACATGTCTGCTTTTTGGAAGCCCAAGAAATGGCACCTCCTCCAAGCAAGAACACCCAACCACTAGTAGAAGATGAATCTTCTTGGTTGATCCAACTAGCATCGGTATAACCTTCTAATATAGAAGGATGTCCACTATAACACAAACCATAGTCCATAGTACCTTTTAAGTACTTGAACACCCTTGTTATAGCATGCCAATGCTGTCTACTAGGATTACTAGTGAACCTGCTCAATCTTCCAATTGCATAAGCAATATCAGGTCGAGTGCCCGTCATAGCATACATCAAACTGCCTATGGCTTTTGAGTATTCGAGCTGTGACACAGGTTTACCAGTGTTTGACACAAGTTTCTCAGTAGGATCCATGGGAGTACTAACTTTAGAACAATTATCACAATTAAATCTCTTGAGAATTTTCTCAATATAATGAGATTGTGATATTGCAATTCCCTTGTTCATCCGTTTAATCTTTATACCAAGAATTACATCGGCTTCTCCCATGTCCTTCATCGAAAACTTTGATGACAAAAACTTCTTAGTTTTATCAACTACATTTTGGTCAGTGCCAAAAATCAACATGTCATCTACATATAGACAGATGATTACACCTTTACCGGATTCATCAAATCTGCTATATACACATTTGTCGGACTGATTTAATACAAAACCATTCGACAAAACAACCTCATCAAATTTTTGATGCCATTTGCTTAGGTGCTTGCTTCCCATACAATGACTTAATTAACTTACATACCTTATGCTCATTACCTGGCATAACAAATCCTTCAGGTTGCTTCATATACACTTCTTCTTCCAAATCACCATTTAAAAATGCTTTGTTTTGACATCCATTTGATGGATCAATAGATTACGAATAGGCGCCAAAGCTATCAGAAATCTAATAGTAGTGATACGAGCAACCGGTGCATATGTATCGAAATAATCGATCCCTTCCTTTTGTCTAAAGCCTTGGATTACCAATCGAGCTTTAAACTTGTCGATAGTTCCATCGACTTTCATCTTCTTTTTGAAGATCCATTTGCACCCCAAAGGTTTACAGCCTGGTGGTAAATCAGACAAGACCCATGTATTATTTTCCATAATAGAACCAATCTCATCATCGATGGCTTCTTTCCAAAAACCAGCGTCTCGAGATTTTATTGATTCATCATAGGTTCTTGGATCCTCCTCTATACTATAACAGTAAGAGTATTGAGATTCAATTTGATCTCTTGATCCCATAACTAAATACAGTTGAAAATCAGAACCATATGATTTAGCTTTCCTTACTCTTTTACTCTTACGAGATTCGGGTGTCTCACTTGGTACATCAATTGAATGATCATCCATTTGAGATTCAGCCGACATTGGTATAATATCCTTGGGTCTAGGTATTGAAGAGAAACGATTCTCATCAAAGATTGCATCTCTTGATTCTATAATTGTGTTAATAGAAATGAATTCATTAGGTTCTATAACATAAAACCTATATGCCTTGGAATGCTCAGCATATCCAACAAAGATGCAATCAACACCTTTTTCTCCCAACTTTTTCCTTTTAGGGTCCGGAAGTCTAACCACGGCCCTACATCCCCAAACTCGCATAAATGTCAAGTTTGGTCTTTTCTTATACCAAAGCTCATATGGGGTAATCTTGTTCCTTTTATTAGGAACTCTATTCAATAGATGACAAGCCGTTAACATGGCTTCACCCCAAAACCCGTCACTCAAGCCCGAGTAAGACAACATGGCATTAACCATTTCTTCAAGAGTTCTATTCTTCCTTTCAGCCACACCATTTTGTTGTGGTACATAAGGAGCCGTAGTCTCATGAATTATCCCTACGGATTGGAAATATTTAGGATCATAATATTCACCACCTCTATCCGTACGTAAGGTTTTAATCAAGCCATTTAGTTGAAGTTCAACTTCGGTTTTATAAATTTTAAATTTATCTAGGGCTTCATCTTTTGCATGCAAAGACAAATAAATATAGCAAAACCTAGAAGCATCATCTATAAAAGTGACAATATACTTTTTATTGCCTAAAGATGGAGTTGCATGAAAATCACATAAATCACTATGTATCAATTCAAGTTTTACAGAATTCCTTGTAACACTTTTAAAAGGTTTCCTAGTGATTTTTGTTAACATGCAAGTATTACACCTTTCCGTATTATTATCAATAACAGGAATCAAACCATCTTTGGACATTTCAAGCATTCTTTTATAGTGCACATGTCCTAACCGAGCATGCCATAATGAGGAATTGATAACAACAGAGGAAGTCATATAAACAGAACTAGAGTTAACATGAATTTTATTTAAATTCAACATGAACATTCCATTATTATAATAACCAAATCCTACAAATACACCAGACTTCGATAAGATATACTTATCGGATTCATACACTTGTTTATAACCACACTTGTTCAAGACAGGACCAGAAATTAAATTCTTACGAAGTTTAGGTACATATAAAACGTTAAACAAAGAAATAGTTTTTCCCGAACTAAATTCCAACACCACACTTCCTCTTTCTTGAATAGGAGCGGAATGGTCATCACCCATGTAAAGGACAGATCCGTCTTCCATTGGTTCGTATGACTTAAACCAACAACGATCCTTACAAACATGAGTTGTGGCACCGGAATCAATCCACCACGCAATAGCATCATCCTGCACATAAAATGCCTCAGAAATTAGTGAAACAGAATTTTTAATAAATCTGTTCCAACTATGTATTAAAATCTGACCTTGGTTTTGAGAATGGTCCTTAGACCCCTTTCCCGAATCACTTGTGCTTGCGCCTTTCTTGTTGTTTCCAACACGACAATCCTTCTTAAAGTGACCAGATTTGCCACACTTCCAACATGCCAATTTAGGCTTCTTGTTGGAACCAGAACCATTGTCATTGAAACTACGTTTCTTTTCTTTGTTTTTATTGTTTCCACCCTCATCAATCATATTGACCGAGGGTCCAGCAACTTCCTTTCCTTTGCCTTTGTCATCCTCTTGCGCCCTAAGAGATTCCTCTACTTGCGCTAAGTGACTACCAAGTTGAACCAAAGATAGATCGTCTTTACCATGTTTCAAAGTGTGTTTGAAATCCTTCCAGGAGGGAGGCAACTTATCAATCACACTTGAAACCGATATTGACTCATCCATCTTCAACCCGTGTTGTGTATATTGTCCAAGGATTCTATTCATTGAACTGTTCCATGACAGGTCTTGAATCGACCATCTTGTAATTATTAAAATTACTCACAAGGAACTTCTTACTAGAAGCATCCTCTGCCATGTACTTGGATTCAAGAGAATCCCATAACTCTTTTGCAGATTCCTCATTTTGATAGATGTCAAAGAGAGAATCAGACATACCGTTTAATATGTGTCCTCTGCAGATGTAGTCGTCATTTTCCCACTTTGATCTACGTCGGTGCCTCCAAGTTGTCATCTTCAAGCAATTAGGAATAGGGGTAGAAAGAACATACACCACCTTTAATGTTGTTAAAAGAAAGTGCATCTTCTTACGCAGCCGTAGGAAATCTTGTCCTTCAAATTTGTCTAGCTTTCCAAACTTGTTCGTCATCTCCTTCAAAGTACTTCCACCAGCCATGAGTATCACCAAATACTTTATTCGTTTGTTGGGGAAATATAGGGTCTTGATCTTGATACAATGGCCGGATATGTGATTGAATCGTGTATAATCCACTTTCCGAATAAAGTATTTCGACCCTTAATGCCTGGGTTACACAAAATCTTTATTGGGATAAGACAATCACGCAATTTGTTTTCTAGGCAAAGAGAACAAATCAAAAACTAGAGAATTGTTTTGCTTTCGTTATTGTTGTATCACTTGTGTTTTTCATGTGTATACAACTGAGATCAATCCCTGTATATATACAGATGGAGAGGTATTAGTTAAAGGGTACAATCAAAAGACATGACTTTAGCCAAGCGATGTGTCTTTTCATTTTGAGCTGCACTGTTCAGAACCGCTCGGCCGAGTCGAGGACTCGCTCGGCCGAGCAAAGATGTCCCATGACAATTTGCCCAGTGCACGGTCGTGTCATTTGAGCTGCACGACCGTGCTGTTCATCTTGCTTTCGGCCGAGCAAGCATCGGCCAGAAACTTGGACAATGCTATGCTCTGCTCTAGAGTCAAGGACTCTGCTCGGCCGAGCACATCAGCAAAATGTGCTACCCTTTAACTTTTGCTTCTTTATCGAGGTTGACTTCGTTTTAGCTCAAACGAGTGTGTACTCCACACTTTCCCTTACTCGTATCCGAGTCTAATACGAATCACATTGATCTCTAGTAAATCATCATTACAATAAAACAAGTTGATGATACTAAAATCACCAACAGGAACTAAGACTACATACAGTGGGGGATGAAATCCCATTTCATCCCGCTCACACACTGCAATGGTGGGTTGGATGTGGGTTGGATGAAATGAGGGGTTGAAACATTTCATCTGGATTTTTGTCTTTTTTTTTTTTTTAAGCGGTCATGTGTCAAGGCCTTATTGGTCCGTACTTTATCGTTTTTTCACTCAATTATTTAAGCTCATTTATCTCATAATAAATGATTTAAAAATAAAAAGAAAAATTCACCAAAATTCATCATTTTTTTCCCTACAAATTGATATAAGTTTCATTTGATTTGAACACAAAAAAAAACACTCATTTTTCAATTTGAGCTTAATTATCACCTAGTAAATTAATTTTTTTTCACCAAAATTCATCATTTTTTTCCCTACAAATTGATATAAGTTTTCATTTGATTTGGACATAAAAAAAACACTCAAAGTGGTGGGGTATAGAATGATGAGTTGGAGGGAGTTGAAATTTAATTTAAGTTAGCCATTGGAGTGGGGGTAAATGAAATGGGTAGATGAAATATTAGGTGGATGAGAAAAAGTGTAAAAAGTGTTAGATGAAATGGGGGAGTGGTATTAAACCATTGCTGGTAGTCTAAGTAAGAGAGAGAGAGAGAGAGAGAGAGAGAGAGAGAATTGTTTGATGTTTTTCGACTTTTTAGCGAAACTGGCGGAGGAAGTTCCAACCCTATCTCACTTTTTTCTTACTTCAAAAATAAAATATATTCATTCCTTTATTTCGATTTAAGATTTTACTTTTTTTTTAATCTATTCATGTTTAAAATTTTTAGTTTGTTTTATTTCTAAAATGAATAATAAAACTAACTTGCTAAATTCAAAATAATAATTTATTTATTATTTTTTATCAACTTTCTCTTTCATATTTTATTTTTTATAATTACTCATTCCGTCCCAAAATACTTGCAGTTGTAGGAGAATTTTTTTTATCTCAAAATACTTGCAATTTTGCATTTTTTCATAAATCTTTGACAAATTTAGCTTAAACTGTCTTTATTTATGATTAGATAGCTGTCATTGTAAGTGGATTTAATTGTTTATTTAGTTGAAACATTTCAAGAATAATTTAATATATTGGATATGTATTAATTGTTTTTCTTAATATATATGTGTGAAAAGTTCTAAAACTATAAATAACTTGAGACGGAGATGGAGAGAGTATAGTATATATTTTCAATAGTAAGGTTTTCAGTTGCTTTATTAGTTAAAATAGACAATGAGACCTACTTATCATTCTGACAACAAAAACTTAATACCCACTTTCTTTCTACTATTTTACTTTTCATATTTACAATTTTTTTTTTTTAATTTTTGTGTTAAATCAAACTAAGAATCATACTCTACCGAGGAGAAGGGAGTTTTACAATACTCCCTCTGTCCCACTTCAAAGTGTTCATGATATAATTTCACGGTTTTGAAGATTTTTTTTTAAAAAAATGAATAAAGAATTGAAAGTAGGTAGAAGATTAGAGGTGAGAGAATGTAAAAGTTAAAAACATTTAATATGAGAGAAAATGAGTGGGAGGAATAGTAAGTTAATGAATATTTTTTTTTTGTAAATATGTTAAAATTATAAGGGTATAATGAATTGTTTTTTTGTAAATATATACTCCAACATTATGAGGATATAAATATCCAAAATACTATTCAAATATTTTCATTAATGGAATGAACTATTTGAAGTGGAACATCAAAAAAAAAAAAAAAAAAAAAAAAAAAGGACATTTTAAAGTGCAACGGAGGGAGCAGAAGATACAAATATTAAATTTGTGTTTAATTGAAAAGTGAATATGGCCCCTACTTGACCTTTTTATGCTAGCATGTTATCGTAGCCCAAATGTCAATTCTACTTCCGACTACGACGGACTGCCATACACAAACTCTATGAATAACCAACTTGGTAAACCCCACCATTATTACCATTAGTGGCTCTTCACCTCCCCCCCTCTCTCTCTCTCTCTCACTCTTAAAACCATTTCATTCTTTTTGCAAATGCGGATTAATATATTAAGACAATTTTCTTGGTTGTAATATAAGGAGTAGTAAGTTTTTTAAAAAAAAAATAAAAATATAAAAATGTAATGTAACTATTTTAATTATTTTATGAATAAGAAAACTTTTTTAAAGGCTAAAAAGAAAAATATAACAATTTTCTTGAACATAATAAGAAGTACTCCATCCGTCTCAATATAAAAGTTATAAAATGGGTTTTGCATAAAAATTAAGAAATATGTATAGTGAAATAAACGTTGCGAGTACAAAAAGTAAGGTACAAAAGAGAAAATATTAAGTATATAGATAATGTGAGTATTACAAGTGAGTCTGAGTCCGATGAATAAATAATTATTAAAAAAATTCTTTTTGACTTGTGACTTTTGTAATGAGATATCAATATGGAACTTTTATACCTTTTAAAAAGACACAAAATTCTATTTTTGGTGTACATTTAATTTAAAAAGGCACACTCTCAAAATGAAAAATTTTTAATACTTCTTTATTCACGGGACTCACTAATTATACTAACAATAATTATCCACTTACTATTCTCTACCCCATGTTCTCTCTCTTACCTTTATTTTTATACTCACAACACTTACTCCACTATGCACTTTCTTTAATTCTCGACTTATTCTCGTGCAAAATTCATTTTGTGCCTTTTCGAATGAAACGTAGAGAGTATATTATCAACAACGGTCATATGTTTAACATGAGTGCATCCATATGCATTTGTATTAAGAAAAAAGAAAGGGGGTTGAACCAAATGGTAGGTAGAGTTTGGTCAACACCATTTTACCAATATATTTTGTTGCGTACTTCATAGTTATGTGTGGAAAATATTAAAAATTAAGCCCCACAAATTAAAGAGTTGAGATTTTGTTAGACACATCTAAAATGGTCCTATGTTTGTTGGAAATCTAAAGCTACCAAACTGTCTCTAACTTGGAATTACTTGTACCTTAGAATTTATTAGGGATGGCCAAATTGGGCCGGAACTGAAAAATCAGACCGAAATCGGATTGGAAAAGCCCGGAACCGCCATGAACCGTCACGAAAATCGGAATCGGGATAATCGGAACCATTTTGGATAAGGGCCGATTAAAGTTCACATAAATGGTGAACCGGACCGGAACAGGAACAGGGTCGAAAATTTCTTGTTTTTCAATAATTTTTAGCTTCTTTGTTCATTATTTTTATTTATTATTGACCGGAACCGCACCGAAATCGGAACCGGATTGTGGTGACCGGAACCGGATCCGGGGTAAGAAAGGGCCGATTAAGGTTCACCCTTTTGCCAAATCGAAATCCGCGATTCCGAACCGAAACCGGGTCCGGAGCCGGTTTTAGCCATCCCTCATATTCATATCAAAGTAAACAAGTAAGATAATGAGCAGCCTTAGCTTAGGAAAGGGCCACCTGTTCTGTCACGGGGCTATATGACCCTGATTTCGAGTTTAAAAATGGAGAGAAAGGGAAGGACGTGCTTCCGAGATTTTTTATTTGCTTGCGGACCCTACAAGACATAAATTTGCTTGCTGGATTATCCACTATTGCTTTTATTTGTCTTGCCTTCCGGTAAGTTTGCCATGTGAAAGTGATTGTGACATGTACAAAAAATAGACCAAAAGGATCTTCAAAGTTAACGGTCAATAAAATAAATACTCCTAAAACAAACATATACCATAACAAAACCATCCGTAAATCAATGTTTACAATTTAACAACAGATAATAAACTGTATAACCCCCCCCCCCCCCTCCCCCTCTCAAAACACTTGCCCAGAAGCTCTATACCAACCAAGTAACTCCTCTGTTACAAAAATGAAAAGAAACAAAAAGACATGCAACAAGGGGAACACACAGAGCTACACATAGTATACGCATCGTGCAAAGAGGTGGTGTGGCTACATTTTACGAAAATTACAACCTTTTATGTTAAATACCCTAATAACTAAGTATTTGCTAGGGGAGACGGGCAGAGGAGATCACTTACATACACCGGTTGGTAACTGAGTTAGAAACACATCCTCCGTCCCAAGCTCAGTTATGTAATTGTTGTTGCACGTTCCTCTTATCGAACCAAGCAAGTACTTTTTTCCCGTACTGATTGCTTCGCATTGATGGCACATTTTGCTGAATTAGGTTCAGCAAATAGTTGCGTGCAAGTCCCTGCTCCATATGAAACATATTTAGAAACTTGGATAAACTGAAACTTTGTAACTTGACACCAGAGGGGGATCCACACATAAGCTAATGGGGGCAGATATTTGATTTTTAAAACATCTGTTTCCTAGTACAAATTTTGCCAAATATTTCTAAATTTAAGGGTTTTAGTGCAATAAATGAAATTTACCCCCATTAATGTGCATAAAACTATCCACTAAGAATTTTTTTTTGCCCCCTTCATCAAAATGATCTTTCTCTCCCTTAAAAAGTCTTGGCTCCGCCACTACTTGGCATCATCTGTGGATGAGATTTGTTCTTAATGATATTGGAATTGGACCATAGCCTTGAGATGCAACACCACTAGGAAATACCACTGCATACATATCTAACAAATCAGGGTCTTAGTACTCCCTCCGCCCCATAATAAATGTCGCACTTTACATTTTGGGTCATCCCAAAATAAATGACGTGTTTCGAATTTATTCATTGTACAAGCAATGTACAAACTAGTAAAGCACCTTCCTTAAAAACGTTGACAAGTCAAATGCGACATTCATTTTGGGACAAAGGGAGTATGTGTTTTGGGAAGCCCTATCCTTCAAATATGGCATGCATCTCTACTTGTATATTTAAACTGGTGACATTTAGATATGAATCTTTAAACAATCTGATTAAAATCAAGTATGAACATTATAAATGAAGCAAACAATAATTGTTGAATCCTTGGTGTCATTTTGTAAAACTACACAGAAATACTACTTTGTAACCAAGACATACAAGCCTGCAAAAGTGAGTGGAACTTACCTTGCTAACCTTTAATGCGGACTGAATCACAAAGTTCCCATAAGGATCGAGTAAAAGCATTGGGGAATTTGGGCTTCTGACCAATTCCATTATGATCCTTGTCGATTGTTCTTCCTCTGATTCGACCAAACACTTTTCCACAACATTACTGGCATACTTATTGCAAGCAAGAGATACATAATTTCCTTCAAGTTGTCTTAGAAGAACTTTTGTAATATCTGGTATCCCCAGCCCCAACATATGTTGCAAAACATAATTGCTACATGTAAGCATAACAGCAGAAACAAGTAAGTCATTTGATACCGATTAAGCTGGAGTATGGAACCAACTAGGAATAGATGAAAGATATATATAGAGACAAACCCGTAAGGATCTACTGCTAGATGTATAGCATTAGCCAAAATCTGAGACACCAAATGATGTCTAGATTCTCCCTGAGAGTTCTGCACACAAGTCTGTAGCACACAGCATCCAGTTTTACTAATGGCAATTTCAAAACAGTGATCCGTTATCTCCTCGAGAATATGCTGCAAGAATGTTCATTAAAAAAAAAAAACACTTAGTTCAACGCTTATTAGTTCATGGTAACGTGAAAAGAGAAATTTTCTTCTATGTAATATTACGCAAGTTTTCCCCGCAGAAACTTCAAGCATGAATAGCAGAAATAGAGGAATATTTCATGCACAGACCTTCAAACATGTATATCAGAAATGGAACAAAACTGTGTTCCCAAGATGGCATTTCCAGGACAAGTAGCTGACCACAAGCTCTCACATCTCGTTAACATGTAGTGTATACTACAGCGGGGTTTCGCTTCAGATCCCCTGTTAAAGTAACGAAGGCCTTTGTTAAGGCTATAGGTTGTTAGGCCCCTATTTAACAGGTTAAGCTTTTACCATTAATTGGCTAATGCTCTCCTTGACAAGGTATTGGTTCAAGTCTGGTTGCTTATCCCCAAAATATCTACACCAGCTATACATCAATTTTTATTTCCTAGACACCGAGGTGTCAGGCTCTTTGTAAAATCTGAATGAATTACAATGTATGGACTTGAAACTAGTCAGTGATAACTGAGAAATGTTGGCAAATATTTACAAAGAAACATTTAAACAGAATCTTCAAATGGAACAGAACTAAGCACCACATATAATTGTATACTCCCTCCGTCCCTAAAAGTTTGTCCCATTTGACTTTTTAGTTGAACTTTGACCACAAATATATGACAATTTAATTATGTTCATGAAATTCTAAAAATTCCTATTGATTCACCATTAATAATATTATCAACAACAACTTTTAGAATTTCGTGAACATGATTAATCTCTCATAAATTTGTGGTCAAAGTTCAACAAAAAAGTCAAATGGGACAAACTTTTAGGGACGGAGGGAGTACTAAACATATTGTAAGAGCAGACGAAACAAGAAAAGACTCCCTTTTTTTTCTATGGAAAACCAGAATCGGGAAAAACCAAGTGACCATAATCAAGTGATCAGAAATCGACTACATCCTCAACCCTTCATTCTCTTAGTCTAATTGTTCCATTGATAATGACTGAATTTATTCAACAACCCCATAAACGAATACCTCGGAGGGTTACTGTAATGAACCGAGCCCGAAAACCCGGTCCGCTACATAAGCACCACCCACTGGCCCACTTAACGCAAAGAACTTGGGTCCACTGGCTTCCCATATGCCCACCCAAAAGTTCATGAATGTTATTGGTGCCCAGAAGTAGTGGAGTGGGAGCTTATATATCTATCACAATCAAAGTACACATATTTTTGATGTGGGACGGGGGATATCCTCACTCAGATTCTTGTCGTCCCTGACAAGGTTCAATCAATACCTAGACCGTACCCTCATGTAAGCTCGCAAGCCTTACGACCGAGGTTCCGCTCTAATACCATTTGTAACGACTCGAGCCAGAAAAGTCGGTCCGCTACATAAGCACCATGCACTGGCCCACTGAACACAAACAATTTGGATTCTGCTTTCCACAGACCCACCCAAAAGTCCATGAATGTTATTACTGCCCAGAGGTAGTGGAGTGGGAGCTTATACTCCCTCTGTCCCATCTAATTTAGGATTTTCTCTTCCGACACGGGGATTAAGAAATATTAATATAATAATAGGAGAGATAATGAGTGGAGAAGGTATTGTGAGTATGAAAAGTAAAATAGGAGAGATAATGAGTGTGAGGAATAGTAAGGAAATTGTTGTTGTGGGTATGACAAGTGGGTCCCATTGCATATAAATATAATATAAACTTGTCATTTTGAGACGTCCTAAGTCGGGTGGGACGGAGGGAGTATATCACAATCAAAGCCCACATATGTCAGATGTGGGACAGGCTTTATCACAGTTACCTCCCAAAGAATATGCCCAACTTTGATAAGGAAAATCAAAAGAAAAAGACAAAAAAGTATGCATAGCTTGGTTTGTACACCCAAAGAACCAACCAGCTCACGTCCTAATTATACTCCTTCTGTCTCAAAATGAATGTCCAAAAGTTTTTCAAAATTTCTCTTGATCAAGAGTAAATTTGGACATTTTTCGGACCTTCATTTTGGACGGAGGGAGTAGTAATTAACATTTGAAGGAAAAAACCTGATCCTTAACAGAATCAATGATTGCAAGATAATGGGTATGTATGTCATTATAATTTTGATGGCAAACCATGATTTACAAATAAATGTTCCTAAAACAATAATGGTACAATATACAAAATGTTGCAATGGCTGATCAAATTACAAAGTGTACCAATTACACATTGTACAAGCCCAATGGAAGTAGAAGAAACAGAATCGATTAACTGAGAATCAAGGAGCTGTGGATGTGACGTTATTTCATAGCTTTATCATAGAGCCAAATTTAGTACTCACAAGAAAAATTAAAAATAATTCATTTACAATGAAAACTAAAGTACAATAACGTGCATCTAAGAATAGGGATGACAAAAATCCCGAACCTGTCCCAAACACGAAAAGACCCGCCTCTAATGGGAAGGGTTTTTCAAAATCGAAGGGTTTGGGACGGGTTTGGGATTTCCATAAACCCGCCCCGTTTTAACCTGGACCCAATGATATATAACTTTATTTATATAATATTTTAAACATTTTAAATATTTATATATAACTTCAATTTATGTTTGACAACGTAATCTATCTTTTTGTACATGAATATTTAGGCTGCATCTTATTAAGATAAAAAATGAAAAAAATATTAGCATTACACACGAAATGGTAATTTTATTTAGATGTTTTGAACTAAACGGGTCGGGACGGGTTCCGGTTTTAGTGTAACTGGGGCGCAAGTTCGGATTTAAAGAATTTCAAGTAGGAGCGGGTTTGGGAAATGTCAAACCCCTCCCCGTTGCCATCCCTATCTATAAGAAGCAATGAGATTAAAAAAACGGTCTTACTGCGTAAGTGATACTGTACTATTGATCCCGGTAAACTTAACAGTTTTCAATATAAAATACCCTCATTTCATCCGACCCATTGATAATAAAGAGGTATTTTATTCTTTGCTCAGGAGAGGCTGAGCAACAGTGCTAATCATTTTATAACGTTTGGGTTTTTTTTTTGATAAGAACTTTAGAGCCAAATTTTACAAGAGGAAACAATAGAAAACTAGATATTCCCCTGTCCTAAGAAAATATTCCCTCTGTCCTTTTTTGGCTTATCACCAAATAATAGCAGCCAAATTTATAAACAAAGAGTAACTATTCTAGTGCAATTTCAAGAAGGTACAAGTAAGTAAGGAGACCTATATCCTTATTAAAGTTTTACTTGTCAAATTGTACAACAAATTTTGGATGAAGGAAGTAAATGAAGTACTCACTCCGTCCCGATTTAATGTTCTTAGTTTGACTTGGCACGGGAATTAAGAAAAAGTAAATGTTGTGAGTATGAAAAATAAAGTAGGAAAAAGGAAGTAGGAAGTAGGTAGGGAGTTTTTGTTGTGAGAATGACTAGTGGGTCCCATTGTCTATTTTAGGTAATAAAGCAACTAAAAACATTAAACCGGGACAGACTAAAAAGGAAAGTAAGAACCTTAAACTGGACGGAGGGAGTATAATAAAGGTCTCTGAATGTATAATCAAAGTATAATCCCCAAAAAGTCTAAACCTCGATTTGTGTTTCTTCCTACATAACCAGACATTTTCCTCATGTTAATGCACTACTTGAAGTTCCACAACAGAAAAGCTACAAGTATATATGACGTTCTGATGAGTCGAAGATAGTTCAAAAACTAAAAAGCAGAGATGAATAAACAATTTTAGCAATAGAAAAAGTTAACAGCTGCCTGATTCTTTTTTAATATGTCACAAAAGCCTCTTTATTTCCCAACATGAATGCAAAAGGCGCACTGATTTGGCTGAAACAAAACTACGAACATGACTGTAGCTTATTCTCATTCCTAATAGATATACTATAACTCAATAGCAATTAAAAAGAATCACCTACAAAGATGATTAAAACTCATGGAACAAAAGGATGATATTTTTCTAGTAAAGATAGAAAGATTAATATAAATCCAAAAGTTTGTAGCAAAAGCCAACACCAACTAACTAGCATCAAACATCTTGCAATATATACAGATTCAACATATAATTATAGCCCAGCCATAGCAACAGTCCACCCCCCTTGAACACGCATAATGCTTACAGAAATTTGCAACAACAAATGAAAAATTAATGTTCTTCAATGACCATCTACTAAGAAGAAATAGTGTTGCTCTTTACGTTCCTGAGATTGGATTCTTAACGAAGATGCATATCAATTATTTTGAATGACCAAGGACTCAGCCAAAAAGAAAAACGAAAACAAGAAAGTCTTGCAACTTGCAATGCTATTGGGCCATATGGATCACAGAAGTCGAAGCTCTAGAAAGGTAGATTTGTATCCATTAAAATATTTGGGGCATCTAAGATGGTAGTTGCTGTCAGGTATTAGACTAATAACAACATTTGCCTCCCGTAAATGCTACTTTTATTTTGGTCTGAAAACTTGGCATATAATATGTACAATAAGCAGAACTACTGCTACCTGAGTCGACCAACAAACCACACATTAAAACACTCTAAATTGATGAGGCTAATGCACAAACAGGAAAAGTTTTATTGTTTTAGTCACTAATCACTTCTGAAGCACACTCAGCCAATTAGTAAAATACTGCTGGTGAATCACAAAAAATTTATAAACAAGAGCAAAGTAATAACATTGCTCGGATTTCAACATTCAGAATCAAACAAGTATATCAGGTAAAATACAAGAGGAAACATGCAAATCCAGTACTTCCTCTGTCCCACCAGAATAAATGTCGCACTTTGATTTTTTGGACAACTAAGTTGAACTTTGACTAACGTTCAATGATGTTATCTATAGTCATGAAAATTTGAAAATATTTGTGGATAGTGTTTCTAATCGTGAATCATATTTTTAGAATAGTATGAAAATAATCAAATTTTATAACTTTTTGGCCAAAGATCAACTTGGTTAACCAATAATGTCAAAAGTGCATTATTTATTCTAGGACAAGTAAGAAAAAGACAAATAATGGTACCTGGTTGCAACTATGAGAGA
Source organism: Adenophora triphylla var. japonica (assembly GCA_022495995.1). Classification (NCBI taxonomy): domain Eukaryota; kingdom Viridiplantae; phylum Streptophyta; class Magnoliopsida; order Asterales; family Campanulaceae; genus Adenophora; species Adenophora triphylla. Next base: position 119,611 of record JAFEMH010001227.1, on the reverse strand, counting down.
AATGAATCAAGCAATATTGAATGACATGATGACCATGAAGGTCTTTAGCCAATGCAGCAGCACCCGGGCTCAAAGCTGCGATTAGCAAGGCCACTTGGTATGGGTGAGTAAGACAATCCAACAAGTTTTGTACAGCTTTAGCCCTAATACAAATAACACAACCATAAGTAACCTTAAGAATATACATATGTTACCCGCATTCTTGGTAATAACAATTACAGTAGAAATTCAAGTAATTAGTCATGCAAAATTAAACATACCCATGGGGATTTTTACATATAATGATAAGCTGAAATGGAGTCATGCACATGGATTGAATGATTCTGGTTCTCTGCTCATCATTGCAAACAGCAACAAGCTTCTGAATTATGTAATTGCCGAATTGGTCAGTCAGTAGATCGCCAACATGATCAATCACCTCGCTCAAAACCATCTCAATTTCTTCTTGACTCGGGTTTGCAAATTTCAATTGCAAGATTCTACACCATATTTGATCTTTTGCAAACTCCACAATCCTGCCCCTAAACCCTTCCAAATTCAAGAAATGAGCAGACTCTGGTGGCAGTAAGTGACTGGACAAATCAGGCCTTAAATTATTGATGTTGTTAGTGGGATTGGGGCCAAAACCGTTGAGGAAAGAATCAAATTGAGATGCGTTTGTTGAGGGGAAAGTTTGGGGTTGGGAATTGAGCTGATTAAACAATTGTTTCTTGCGGAGGAAGTAAGAATGGAGTTGGTGATGGTCAACATTGTGGTCAAACTCATGAGAAGACTGCTGTAATGGTACAATGTCGTCCCAGGGCCAGTACCATGGACTTTGTGCAGAGGACGTCCGGTTTCCGAGCTGGTCCACATTGGGATTCACCGGGCCCACCCCAAAACCCATCAAACTTTGACCACCGTTGACCGGGTTCACTAACCTAGTATAGCTCTCCAACAAGCTCCCATTAGCTGCCGGAAAACCCTCGCCGCCGACAATCGGATCAGCGTCTAGATTCACCGGCCGGAGTGGTTGCCACTGTCCATATGTAGACGTAGACCCTCCAAGACTGAGACGGGCTAGCGACTCCTCAAGAGCAGCTTGTTGAGAGTAGGCGGTAGCGACAGGGTGGTGGAGGGATTCAGGCGAGTTGAGGAGAGGGTGATGACGGCGGACATTAACTCCGGTGGTAGAGAAATAGTCATGGGTCGGTGAAGGTGGAATTCGACCGAATGTGTGCTCCATTGAAACTGAAGAAAGAAGGAGAAATCGGGAAGGAGGGTTTCGAAGAAGAAGAAGAAGAAGAAGGCGAGGGTTTTGAAGTCGAACAGAGGAAGGAGGTGAGATTTAATTAGGGTAATTAATTTTATGATTTAGTAGGGGAATTATAAGGAGGCGTGAGAACAAAAATTTGGGGGAAGATTTATGAAGAGTTAGAATTAGAGTGGGAGAGAGAGAGTTTAGAGAGAGAAAGAGAGAGTTTAGAGAGAGAAAGGTTTGAAATTGCATGGAGAGAGAGAGAGAGTTTAGAGCGAGAAGGATTTGCAATTGCATGCAGTATATGGAAAGTTTTCATGCTTGAACGCGTAGGACACTCTCTCAAGTTTTCTTCTCACCCCCTCGCCCCCGTTTGCTATTTATAGTTTTTTCTTCACTTTGTTGCTTTTTTATTCTAATTTTTTAGTAACTACTCTCTCCTTTCCGTTTGAAAAGATAAAGTTTTTATCTTTCACGTGAATTAAGAAAAGTGATATAGGAAAGAGAAAAAGTGTATAGTGAAATAAGTGTTGTGAATATGAAAAATGATGTAGAAAAGAGAAAGTGGAATAAGAAATAGTTAGCAAATATTTATTGTGAATATGACAAGTGGGTCCCACAAATGGCGGAACAGAGGGAGAGGGAGTACTTGATAATCCATTTTTAACCAAAAAAATTATGTACCTTGAATATATCATTATTGGGGCAACTCTAACAATCGATATCTAATACTCCCTCCGTCACACTTTACTTGACACTAATTTCCATTTTGGGTCGTCCCACTTCACTTGGCACTGTCCAAAATGGAAAAGAATATTCACTATTCCCTCCACTCATTCTCTCTCCTACTTCACTTTTACACTCACAACATTCTCTCTCCTAACTATTCCTCCCACTCATTCTCTCCTATTTAATTCTTCATACTCACAACATTTAACTTTTTCTCTTTCTTACATCACTTTTTCTTAATTCCTACACCCAAAAAGTTGGTGCCAAGTGAACCGGAACGGAGGGAGTACATAACGTATTAGCAATTCTGACAATGAAAATAGACTATATCAAATTTCAGTATAGTATGGTAATCTAGTATTTTTTGAGTGTTGCACGCTTGATCAATTGAGAGAATGAGAGTACTTTGATAAGGGAACATGACCACTTAAACCAAGTGTAATGGGGGTGTTGAATTTTTATTTTTTTCAATAATTGAAATCAATGTAGTGTAGGGTGTTGAATTCATTTTTCAATAGTTGAAAAAAATTGGTTTCGTTGAATTTATTCAACAGGTGTTAGAAAAAAAAGTGGGACCCGTTCTAAGCCATGTGGCGCCACGGGAGTGGACAGTTTTGGCGCGTGTGATACACCGCCGTCTCGGCGCGTGTGGCGATGTTTTTTTTTTCTTTTTTTCTGATCTCGCCACTTGGCACATCTTGATTGGTCACTGATTTTTTTTTTTTCAAATTTCATCCGAATTTTTCAAAAGCAATTATCTTTTATTATGGTAATTTATTACTTCCTACATCTCTAAATAAATGTAGTAATGACTTGTCAATATTCTTAAACATGTTTTAAATTATTACTCCTTTCAGTGAAGTTAATGACTTGATTTAATTCATAATATAATTTATTGTTAAAAAATTATAACTTGATGCCTATAATATTTCCAATTGTTTCTTGTGAAATAAAAACAAATTTTTAATAAAAATAATTAATTAAAGCAATAGTCATTTTTAACCTTTTTTTTTTTGATAATATTGAAAGTATTAATAAAGAAGTAAAAAAAAAAAGCTTTATTGTGAGTATGAAAAGTGATGTAGAAAAGAGAAAGTGAGGTAGGGAATAGTTAGTGAATATTTATTGTGAGTATGACAAGTGGGTCCCACAAATAAAGAAGTAATAAAAAACTTTTCATTTTTGGGTTGTGCCCCTTCAAATAAAACGCCCAAACAAGAAAATTAGTGCCCCTTTAAACGAGACGGAAGGAGTACTTGGTAATCCATTTTTAACCAAAAAAAATATGTACTTTGAATATATCATTGGGGCAACTCTAACAATCGATATCTAATACAAATTTTGATATGCATATAACGTATTGGCAATTCTGACAATGAAGATACACGATATCAAATTTCAGTATATATTAGTATTTTTTGAGTGTTGCACACTTGCTCAATCGAGAGAGTGAGAGTACTTTGACGAGGGAACATGACCACTTGATCTTGTTTCCAAATTTGCAATGTTTTCATTGATTGGTGAAAATTTAGTTTTAATTTTTATGAATAAATTTATTTGGCTATAATATTGAAGTTAATATTATTAAAAAGTTATTAGTTATATCAAAATTTATATTTTTTAATTCTTCATAAACAGAGTTCAATTTTGACATATTTTGATACATAATTTGAATATCTCCTTTTCTTATTAAAATATAATCTTTTCAATTTAAGAAATAAGACTTATATTTTATCTAAGTTAATATTATTTTCTTATTTGTAAATATGACAATTAATTTCGGAATGAACCAAAATAAAAATGCAATATTTATTATGGTAATTTATTACTTCCTACATCCCTAAATAAATGTAGTAATGACTTGTCAATATTCTTAAACATGTTTTAAATTATTATCTTTTAGTGAAGTTAATGAATTGACATAATTCATAATATAATTTATTGTTATAAAATGATAACTTGATGACTATAATATTTCCAATTGTTTCTTTTGAAATAAAAACAATTTTTAATAAAAAAAAAGAGTTGGTCTTATAAAAAACTAGTTTTTTCTTAAGATAAGAAAAAACGTATTTTCAAAATAAACGGTGGCAATTTTGTAATTACTGGCAACCATGTTCTAAATAAACGGTGGTATTTTCGTAATTAATGGTTCCCCCGTTTATGCCAGTGCCTGTTTAACAAACTGCCAGTGTGACAAAGTGCCAGTGCATATGTAACAAAGTGCCAGCGAAAAAAGTGCGATGCAGTTTAACAAAGTGCCGGTGTGGCCCAGTGCGGCACTTTGTTAAACCGAGCGACACTTTTTACACGGGCACTTTTAAATACATGAACTGGCACTCTTCACACTTTGGCACTCTGTTACACTAACATCGGCACTTTGTTACACTAATATTTTTGCTGGCTCTAAAAATACAAAGCATTTGGCATTCAAAAATACATGGTAATTTGGCATTTGAAAACACATTTGCCGGCACTCAAAAATGCATATACGGCACTCAAAAACAACGATAATTATTTTCTTGATATTCAAAAACATGAAGCTGGCATTCAAAAAAACATGGACTGGCAATCAAAATTACAAGAACTGGCATTCAAAAAATATATTGACACTCAGTTACACACTTACTGGCACTCTATTATACACTAACTGGCACTCCAAAATACATGGACTGGCACTCCAAAACACATACTCCCTCCGTCCCACCCGAATTTGGACAAAGTTACTTTACACGGAGATTAAGAAATAACAATAAGATAATAAAAATGTGTGGTAGAAAATGAAGAGAGAGAATGAGTGGAGTTAATAGTGGTTGGTTGAATAAATTGTATGGTGGAGAATGAGTGGAGTTAATGAGTGAGTGGGGTATGCCCATTTTTTTATTATTATAAACTTTCCTTTTTGGGTTGTCCAAATTCGGATGGGACGCCCAAAAAGGAAATTTGTCCAAAAACGAAATCATGCATCTAATTACCCGATGCATCAAATTCTCAAACCGGCACTCAAAACACATAAACCGGTAGTCAAAAATAAACAAACCGGCATTACTTTACACTAGACCGGCACATCAAATACCAAAGCATCCACCAGATTCCCAGTAACAAAACCAAAATTGTCTTCTCATTCCTGGCCGCACGGAGGCGGTTAATTGCCTCTTTCAAGCCGGCGCACCCTCGACGCTTTCTCTCCTTCCAATCTCCCTGTCGGAGACTTTTCCATTGATTCCGGTCACTAGGAAGCCTTCGACCTTCGTCTGATGCTGCTGGTTCGTTCTCATTCCTGGCATCATACATCAATGAGTATCTCTAATTCTCTCTAATTGATTTGATTGAGGTCGCCGATTGATTGGGAAGCTTGATTGGGATGGAACTGGGTGAAGGTTTGGCAGGAGAAGGGAAGCTTGGTGATGGGCGATTGTAGAGAAGGGATTGGGGCGTTGTTTCGATGCACAGAGAAATGGTGATTGAGGTCGCCGGTGAATTGAGGTCGCCGGTGAATGAATTTTTGAGAGAGAGAGAGAGAGCTTGGTGAGGAAGACGGAGAGAAGAGATCTGTTTACGTTTAGAGAGAGAGAGAGATTACCGTTTAGAGAGAGAGAGAGAGAGAGAGGGGTGATAGCGGGTTCTTAAAACACGTTTTTTTGTTAAGCATTACAAAAAACGCGTTTTTTATAAGTTTTTGGCAAAAAAATTAATTAAGGCAATAGTCATTTAAATTATTTTTTTTATAATATTGAAAGTATTAATAAAGTTTATAAATATCAAAAATTAATTTAATACTACGAATTCGATATCATATCTATTGTTGAAGATAATAACAATTTGATATCTTATAAATAGTGGTATGTGGATTTTGATACCTATGAATGAAGTTGAAGTTGCCCTTTATGCATTAAAGTGCAATATGATACCTTTTTTCATTTCAAAATAAATAATTACTAGTACTCAAAAGCCCGTGCCAATGGCACGGGTCAGTACAAAAAGGTAAGCAGTGGAAAAAATGATAAGTAGAATAAAACAGCTTCTCCATGAGTTGTCTTATGCATAGCTTCTATCCTTCTTACAAACAAAATATTTTGATACATCACTATTATACATCTTCCGAAAAATTGTATGTATGGATCAAACGAAGGAGTTTGAAATTTCTACAATAGGTATTTTTCTAACAAACAAATCCTTATTACCAAATACTATTATTTTTCAGTTATAATCAAATCATTACACCTAACCTAAACACCCCAACACATTTTGTACGACCGACATTAATCATGTACTTTGATGACGATACCAAGTTCTTTTAGCGATAATGAATGCTAGTCATATCCACAAATTTCCAAAATCTCATATCATCAGTTATTGCACATTCAATACATTATTTAAAATGTAACCCCAGAGCTTGATAAGTAAAGTGATTACGAAGAATTTGTCCATGCAAATATACCTATGACAAAATAAGCTTTTGAAATGAAGCGCCATTGATGTAAATATATCATAATATTTTGTTAAGCTTCCCATTTGAACAACAACTCAAAATTAACAGCCAAAAAGTGCCATTTTTTTACAATGTTTTAAGTCTATCCTGACAACAAAAAGTATGATAAACAAATATAAATACATACACACATATATACACATAAAAGTAACTCTATATATATGCCATAAAAATAATTAGTAGCCTTTGTTAATGGGGGGGGGGGGGAAAGGCAACTAAAGCTATGGGATTACGTACTGAATCTCATGCTAAAGAATGGTGATAGAGAAGGGGTGAAGCCTGCTGTAATGACTTCATGGTCTACATATTCAAACCATTAAGTCACAATCACAACCCCTCAACTTTTGTGTCCATTTTTTTTTTTTTAAACAATAGAAAACAGGAAAGATCTCTATAAGAATATGCCTGCTCCGGACGAATATGACACGAACCTTTCTGCAACGAAGATTGCATCCAGGGCCATCAACCACAATCTCACTACCATCCTTCTACGTAAATATCATTTGGTAAGTAAAGATACACCCCTGCTCAGGACGAATATCACTTTGGTTAAAACATGAGATATAAGGACCGAAAGAACTTAAAAATTTTGTTGTTAGGGCTAGCGAGGTCAACTTGTGTAAGGAACACAAATAAAATTGAAGTCTTCAAAGGGAATCTTAACAAAGTGGTCCGTAAACACCTACAGGGTAGCAATATTCCACCGATGATCTACGGTATTTCATATACACTATTCATCCCATAAAAAGAGCCTCACATGAATCATTGAATTTGAATGTGGGCACTAACGTATGCCTCCAACGGCTACATACCATGAATATTAGTGATGACATTCACGTATACCTCCAAACAGAATTCACCATTCTTAATAAACACGAGAGACGAAAAAGAGACTTTTTAATTTCGCAGTAAGGAAATCACACACACAAAAAAATTATCATATCAGTTTTTTTTTTTTTAAAGAACATAACAAAAGCTTGAATTCAAGGTTGAAGGTACCTTTCAAGTTCTGCAGTTAACATTGACAGAAAGCGTAATTCGAAAAGCTCATATTTGCAACAATTTTGATTAGCAAAAAGTATGATTCCAACAGCAGAGATAAGAATAACCTGGAGTATTCCAACAGCAGCGAATTTGTCATTTATCGTTTTTGCTTGAATTGGGTCAGATTCAAAGGCTCAAGCAATAACTCCACATTCTGATAACAACAATTAGCGCCATCTAGTTGGTTATGTTGTCAAAGTTACAAAATACTCCCAATGTCCCAAAATTAATGTCCAAAAAGTTTTCTAATTCGCTCTTGATCAAGAGCAAATTTGAAATTTTTTGAACGGTTCATTTTGGGACGGGGGGAGTAAGCAGAGATGGTATCATTAATATTGAAGCTTGAACTACAAAAGTTATACATTAGCAAGAGGCACACACCTTTGACGTGAAACACTCATTCAAAAAGGTATACGGAAAACCATCAAGCTTCCCCGTGTCACGAAGATCATCAATAAAAAGCTTCACATAAACAGCCTAAAAGAAGATCATCGATAAAAATCTTCAGTTGAACAACCTAAAAGAAGTGAAGAAAGAGCATTGAGATTCCAAAAGTAAATGAATGAGACATAACATTATATTTATGGGACGAAAACACACATCTGGACTATTCTTTATTCTATGGAATGGGCACCCAATAACTAACGCTGACAGAGGAAGCTGAGAGATCTGCATGAAAAAACATGGATCAAAAGGCAGAAACAATCACTATAAAAAGATTAAAAAAAAAATCACATGAAGCAGAAATAATCATTGTGGCAAATATTAACTATAACAGTAGATGGGAGAACCGAAAATCACATAGCACGCAAGGGTTCTTGCAGTTGCCACTAACTCACATCTTTATAACTGTCTCGCTTTTCAATTCATAAGGTTTCCTTCATGAAGAATAAAAGTATCAAAAGAAGTTAAACATGTATTTTTTTATTATTTTTTTTTATTTTCCAGAAGAAACAGAAACTATCAGGCAACTGAAGACACAAAATAAATAATTGAAAATGACAAATATCTCAACCAAGCAGGTAATTTCAATCTAAGAAACAACAATTGATGTTATATAACATACCTATTCCCCTGCTGGCTCCAGTAATCCAAACAACCTGCCAATTTCAAAACACAAAATCATCATTTTTTGTACAAATACTTAAATAACTGAGTGGATTATGGGTGTGAAAGAAAAACTTCACAAACCTTGTCTTGGAAAGCCTCACGCTTTACAGAACCCTTTAATAGCAAAGTGAAATCGCCTGTCAAGAAAACCAAAATCAAGAAACATACAGAAATACCAATTAGCTTCAATTGTAGTGTGCCTATGCAAAACAAAAAAAAAAAGAAAAAGGCATATTATCTAAACTGAAATGGGAAGAAAAAAATTCACAGCCAAGGCAAAAATCTGGGTTAGGCATTCAATCAAACATATTATGTGCACAAAAAGGTTATCTATTTTTTTGCACCACAAAAGCAGTCAGTGAAGATTAAACAAATCAGTGGAAAAAATCAACCCATAGAAGTAAGAGAGAGAGATAGATGGAGAAACAGCGTACCTGAAGCACGGAGAAAATAGAGAACGAAAAGAAGTGTTTGATATTGTTCAATCGAGAATAGTTGAGAGATTGAGGGTAATTTGAGGGAGGATGAATCGGAGCCGATTGAGGGTATGAATCGGAGCCTCAGATTGACGTTTATATAATGCAGCCATGGAGGAAATAGAATTGGAAAGGGAGTTGCTAGATTGAAACGGAGAAGGATTGATCAGGAGAAGAAGTAGGAATTGGGGGAGAGATGATTCATCAAATCCGAATAGGAGGAGGAGAAGAATTGGTCACGGCGGTGATCCACAAACGCACATAACTGTGTGTAATTTGAAACGGAGAAGGAGAAGGAGAATGGCTGAATTTTCACTAAGGGGAAGAAGAGAACGTGGGTTTGCGTTGATGCTTGGCCGTAGGATTGAAGCAGTTACCAAATGATCTCAGCCCCTGTTTATGTAAAGATAAGAGGCAGTTATTTGCCCCTTATATTATATAATAGATTTTTTTTTCTTTTCAAAATGTAATATTACTTAAAATAAATTTAATTTATTTTTTGATAATTTATATTAGAACTGAGTAATAGAGGTAGTCTACTTTTTTTTTAAAAAAAGGTAAACACTAAAGAAAACACAAAAGAACACACACAAAGTGTGATATCACCCGTCTCTCGAATCGAAAATATGTGAAAATTTGGTGAAATATATAGAAGCTCATACACCAGTGGCGAAGGTAGGCACATGAGAAGGGGTCGCTTCCGTTTTGGAATGTGTCAGTTTTAGCATTTTTAAATTTTGTTAAAAATAATTTTTTTTACCAATAAAAATGATATATTTATACATTTTGACCCTCTTGTGTGTAAAATTTGAATCTCTCCCTTGTAATATTTATCTCAAAACGGTCTTGACTCCATTTGAATTTTTTTTTGCCTTCGCCACTGCCATAAACTACTCCTAATCATCAAATCATTCATTAGACTTTTGAACGCATGTGATGTGCTGTGGTTAACCCAAATTGAGGAGATGTTTAGTGGGCCAGTGTGTGGTGCCTACATAGCGTGTCGGACTTCGGTTCGGATCGTTACAAATAGTATTAGAGCAGAACCCCGGCCTTAAGGCATGCGAGCAAGCCCGGGCGTACGATTTGGGTATCGATTGACCTTGTCAGTAATGGCAAGGGTTTGAGTGCGAGAGATTGTGATATCTCCCATCCCATATCGAAAATACGTGAGAATTTTGTGAGATACATAAAGGAAATGTTTAGTGAGTCAGTAGTATATGATGTACATGTAACGGTCGAACTCGGGTCGTTACACAAAGACCAGAACATGCTTTGTGTATACTGAAGCAGAATGTGCTTAATAGTGTTACACTCAGATCAAAACACATCCATTTGATATTGTTTTAAATAGTTAAATTATAATTTGGTAATTTGTGTTTGATACATTTTTGCAATTTCTAACCTGAATTTCAGAATGTGTCAATTTGTTGTAATGTGATGAAAAATAAAATTTCTTAAAAAATTATAATTATATTATTCTTAAAAAATTTATAATTATCTTAATAATATAAATAACTAGTGTTATACTCATTATAAGAAGTATAAAAAACATTTTCTACTTTTTATAAAATCTCTCATGAATATAAAACCATACTTATACTATATCAAGATAACTATATTTTTGTTAGAAAAAAATTATGGTTTAGGAATAGTATATATAAATTTAATTAATAAAAAAAATATGGTCAAAATTAAAATTATGAGCGAATAATGAAGAGGGGAGGATAGCTCTGACAATTTTGACCAGTTACCCGCTAATCCGTACAATTCGACCCGAGCCAATCCAACCCGTTTATGTTAGTGGGTTATCAGTCTCAACCCGCTAAGCTTAAAGGGTCCACCCAACCCGTTTCAACACGCAAACATAAATAGCCAAGATTAATAAATCTAAGGCGTATGGGCAGAAAAAATAAATGGAACGACCCGTCTCAACCCGCAAACCCGACTTGTTTCAAGTCGATCCATTTGACCGGCTAATTTAATCATGTTGTAGCGGGTCGATCCGTTTCAACACGCTAACCCGCCACCATCCGATCTAACCCAATCCAACCCACACAATTGTCATGCCCAGGGAGAGAGTTGAAATTAGAAACGTAGAATAGTATTATTTATTTTTCCAAATTTAGAATGTTATATTGAGTCTAACAATAGCTATATTTGTTTGGTTTGAATAATACTCCACTTTTTAATGAAAACATTTTTTATTATTTTCCAAAGAAGTCAAACTTAGGAATGTTCAAAGAAGTTTCAAGGTTTAACTGCACCTTTCCATAAATGGACAACATATGATACCATTCTGAGATTTAGGACACATGCTAGTAGATTAGATCCTAATTCAAAGTCGTTGAGTCTTTGATTTAATGTTTACATTATAAGTAGAGTCCATGACTTGAAAAACACCGAAAAACGTGTTTTTAAATCGGGCTAAATCAATTAGATAGATGGCATTTTTATAAATAGTTGACACTTCAATGACATTTTTATAAATAATTGAAATTTCGTATGCACTGTCGATATCAGTTACGAGGAATATTCGTGCATGTAAACCGGTGCAAGATGGCACTCAAAACACTGATACATGTATTAAAACGATTTAACCAACGTCAGTTACAAGTATCGTCGGTGTATGTATTTTATCAGTAAAAGTGATTGCAGTATAGGGTGCATTCGCGAAATATGACGTAATTTTTTACTAGTCACGAAACCCACAACATATTAAATCAAAAATAATTTTGAAACCTACAAAAGTCACGGGTCGAAGGCCCGTGATATAGGGTTTATAAACCCAAAAATACGTCATTTAGGTATTTGGGACTTTGTTTTTATAAATTTTGTTATTTACTGATACTATTATTAGTAGTGTCAGTAGTAATAGAGTTAACGACTGTCAGTGTACGTTAATAATAACCTTTTGTATTTACAAAAATATAATTGTACACGTTTTATACACGTTTTAAAAAAACTTTCAGTTATTTACAAAATGTCTCAATTCAGCCATAATTTAAAAACACCTTTTACACGGATTTTGGGTTGGGAGTATCCTATCTGTCTTCGTATCGTATGAAAGTCACATTTCAACACACCAAAGTGGCCTTGGCCCAATGGTATGTTGGTGACTTTCTGAAGGGGAGGTCACCGGTTCGATTCTCCTCAAGGGGAATTTCTGTGGTTTAATTCCTACCTTGGGTTTCAGGGTTCTTTGGAGTCTCCGGGGGCATATCCGTGCAGTTAAGGAAGCAGCATTGCTGGGCTTGTATCTCACATTTCAACACGGTTTGGGCTCAGCGGAATAAGAGTTTATTTGTTGAATGATCCATAATACTCCCCTTCGCCCCGCCCCGGACTTAAGTGTACATTTTGACTTTTTACGTAAATTAAGAAGGGAGTATTATATTGAAAGTGTTGTAAGTGTGAAAGTAAAATAGGAGAGAGAATGAGTGGAGGGAATAGTAAATTATAATGGTGAGACTATGCTAAAAAATTATAATACCTTCTGGGCTCGTTTGATAGAAAGATAGAATTAGCAGGTATTAATAACATATTAATAGTTAAGAAATTATTAATTCAGGAATTAATAATATCACCCTTTTTGAGATAAATATGAAAGGGATAAAGGTGATAAGAGACATTATCCGGGATATTATGATTATTTCTCCGATTTCATTTAACCTATTAAACGTCAAGTTTATTTGATTAATAATTCTATTCAGTTTTAAAAAGGGCTACCAAACGGCCTCTCAATGAATTATTTAATTTTTCAGACCATACTCTCTCTCTCTCTCTCGTTCCAAAATATTTATTGCTTTTCGAGGTTAAAAATATTCAAAATTTTCTTTTATCAATACATTAAAATTTATTCAATTTATTGATTATTTTATTGCTTCACTTATTTTTTGTGCATTGCTTGTGCGTGCAACGGTAAAATTAGAAATTATACTGAGACTATTTTACTTATCTAAAAATGCGACATTCATTTTATAACTAAAATGAGACATTTATTTTATGACATACCAAAAAGAGAAAGAACGAATATTTATTACGAGACGAGTGGAGTCGAGCAAAATTAGGAAATGAATGATTATACTCCCTCCGTCCCAATAAGTGCTTCACCCTTTTGGGTGGGCACGCAAATTATGGAAATGAGAAGGAAAAAAAAATGTTGTGAGTGTAATTTGAAAATAGGAGAGAGAATTAGTGGAGGAAATAGTAAATTATAATGGTGTTGTGAGTATTAAAATAATGTAGGAGAGAGAATGAGTGGAGGAAATAGTAAAGATTCTTTGCCAAAAAAGGAAAGGTGAAACTTCTAACGGGACGCCCTTTTGGATAATTAGTGAAGCTTTTATTGGGACGGAGGGAATACTTTACAGAGGTTCTAAATCCAGCAGCATCAGAATCTTCAATCATTTCTTACAAAATTTGTACTCCCTCCGTCCCTGAAACATTGTCCCATTTGCCATTTTGACTTGTACCAAAAAGTATGTCCCATTTCTAAACTTAGATATGAATGTTAGTGCAAGTCTACTAAGGTACAAGAAGGTGAAGCTCTTTCTTAATAATTGCAAAATGTACAACAGGACAATCTTTTAGGGACGGAGGGAGTATTATACACTCTTGGCAACAACAAAAGGAAAATGTTTTACAGCATTTTCTAGAGTACATAACATGTATACATATGTGCAGTTCCAATTTTCTTGGAATAATATGTATCTATCCTCCACCTGCATCAATGAAGGTTTACCATATAGTGAAGAAGAACTTCATCCATCGTCGAAAATCTGGAAAGGGATAAGAATTTCCCACAGGACATTTGCAGTATAGTAGGACCCACATAAGCCACGTAAATCAGAATGCTAGTTGAGTCGTTGACAGCGTGCAGTTGGTTGATGTTTGATAGAACACGGCTAAAAGCTTACGAGGGATCAATTCCTAGAGTAACCAAGCCTCTTAGACCATAGCTCATCGAACCAAGTGGAAGGGAAGCCATTACCATAAGATATAAGATACGCGATAAATGATATGTATATTGCAGCTCCTATGCAGACTGCAACGCTAACCAGAAAGCCTTTAACGTCTGAAAAGAAAAACTCTACCAAAACATACCCGTTTATCACAATTACTAGAGCAGCCACAGTCCACACAACCCTCTGCAACCAAAACAAAGGAGTCTTGAGAATAAAAAAGAAGGATACGAGCAAAATGCATAGGGCAGAAAGTTGTCAGAATAAGCAAAGTTTTATAAGCTGTTAAATATGGGAAATCATTTAAGCGAACATGCTCTATGTCGTAAGAACACGAGTATTGAATAGAAAATAGATACAAGCACCACAAAGTGTTCAGAAATATCTCGGATCATTCCTCCTCAGAATCACTACAACTCGCTTTTTCTAAGTCCCTATATTAGAACACAAGCCAAGATTGAATTAATTAAGGAATTACATACTAATTAGACGTGTTTCTCATTGTTATAAGGGTTCCACTTTCTAGTTCCCGACCAAGTTTTAACACTGCATGCTTTACTTATGTCATCGATAAGTTACTCAACAGGCTTGTCAAGGTAGTACACAGAGTATAGACGTGTTCAATGATTTTCTTTCTGTAGGATGGAATGGCTCGAATTCGTTGCAGGCGAGGCAGGCGGCTAGGTGAGGCGGGCGCCTGGGATGCCGTAGATGGGGTCTTGGATGGTAGCCTTGAGGCGGCCGCATGGGGGCTTCTGGGGCGAGCGCCTCGAGTCCAGTAGGTTGGCCGTGACTTGGCGACATCCGAGGCGGCCGCATGACTTTGACAAGGCGGGCGCATCAGCGGCAGAAGCTAAGGCCGAGGTTTGGCCGATGCCAGGCGGGCGCCTGGATGTGCCGAGGCGGGCGCCTCAAGGCCCAGCGGGGGGTTTTGTCTGACGGGCTTCTTTGTTGTTTCTGGTCTTAGTTGGGCTAGGGTTTGGTTAGTATATACTCCCTCCGTCCCACCTTAGTGTAGACTTCTTTCCTTTTTTGTCCGTCCCACCTTAGTGTAGACTGCCAAAATTAGAAAGTTTTTTATTATTTTTTATTTTCCCTACCCCACCCACTCATTCTCTCTCTTCATTTTCCACCATACAATTTATTCAATCAACCTATTATTCACTCCACTCATTCTCTCTCTTCATTTTCTACCACACATTTTCATTATCTTAATAATATTCCTTAGTTATTGTGCCCACCACCTTAGTCTACACTAAGGTGGGACGGAGGGAGTATATGCTTTGTAACCCTATGTAAACAGTTGATGAGATCATTGCACAAATAATAAAGAAGTAGTTCAAAACCCTAAACAATTACATCTCTTTCCCTTTTAGATTTCTCAATTGTTTGTGTGTGTTCTTGTTTATTGTTCATTAGCTTCCGCTGCGATTGCACAACACTTTCTAAATTAATTCTTATCAGGGATTAACTTTCTTGTTCCCTACCCACTTTGAGATTTTCTCTAATCCTGAAAAGTAGCGTAAGTGTATTAGTACCCTCAACTATGTATTGGAGATTCACAATAAACTTGCTCTCTAAAGTACCTTAAACATGTAGTGGCTTTATTCTGATTAAATAGGCGCATATGTGATAGATGTGAATTTAAGCCACTGAATTCTTAATGGGGTACTATCAGCTCTAAGTACAAAATATCATGCACTTCATGATCCTCTTAATCAAACAAATTAAAGTAAGAATGGCCAGTATTGTATGCTATGGACTTGAGCCTAGGGGTGAAATGAGCAAGCTGAGCTTAGTAGTGGATTTCTAGCTGGTTTGGCAAGCTCAGCCAGCGCTCAGATAAGCCTCGAACTTGAGAAGAAATCAGCGCTTACAATCAAGGGTAACTCAACAGTAAGTATTTCCTCCATTCCCCCCAAAGGAGTTCATTCTGACCAAGAAAACCTATCAAGAATTATAATAATTTTCCATTTTGACCGTCTGTTTACCCTTGAAAGGTTGATATTAAATGAAAACTTAATGTTGTAAGTTATTCAAGTAGACAACAAAAGAATGTCTCGTATTTGTGTTACCTCAACTACACATTTATATGTGAGAAAAAGGCATATTTGTGATGTACCTCCATTTTAGGTCCTATCTTGAAAACTCCCATGAGCTGCTCATTAGACACCAATGTAAGAAGCGGGATGACAGCAAAAGGAATCTGCAGAGCCTGAAGCACATTGAGCCATTCATTCAGAACATCCAACAAGTCTTCCGATCTTTTAAAGTAAACGGCTACTATTACAGTTGGCACAATAGCACAACTTCGTGTGATCAATGACCTCAGCCATTTCCTCATTCGAAGATTAAGAAAACCGCCCATTATAAATTGTCCAGCATAGGTACCAGTTATGGTGCTACTTTGGCCAGCAGCCAACAATCCAATTCCCCATATATAAAGAATCGGAAGAAATCCTCCACCATACCTCTCTTGAAGAAACTGGCCTGCATTGACTAGGCCTATACCATCAGCTTGCGCAGTACCATAGAATCCCTTAGCAAAGACTGTTGTAACAAATAAATTGATCGCAAAGGTGACAAAGACAGCAACCGTTGACTCGATTGTGTAGTAATTCAGAGCTTCTTGGACTTGACCCTTTTTGTTTATGTCAATCTTCCTGGACTGTACCAAAGCAGAGTATAAGAATACGTTGTGAGGAGTTATAACACAACCTACTACTCCCACTGCCGTCTGAATAGTTCTCGAGCTAAGTTTTGGAACCAAAAGACCTGTAAAGAGTAAACCATTAACTTTTTACTGGATGCATCATTTATATGTTTATGAATAAATACATATTCAAAGTTCTTACCCACGAGAAGGTCCTTTCCACTAGGTTTAGTGTCCACAAACATCCAAGCAAACGAGATTGCCATCGTTGTAATAAAAACAGCAAACACAGCTTCAAGTTTTCTCACTCCATAGCTTTCAAGAAATAGAAAGATGAAACTGATCGTGACAGCAGGATAAAAACAAACCAAGTTAGCCAAAAGTTAGCTTCCTTCTTAAAGTCAATTGAAATCACACACACATAAAAAAAAAAAAAAAAAAAAAACTGGGTTTGCATGACAATCAGCATAAATATAATTCATATTTCTGGTAACCAAAACATAGTCAAGGATAGAAGCTCCACAAATTATCACTACAAAACAAAGATTAAAATATAAATAGGGAATCAAGAACAATGTCATCATATCCAACAAATAAAGTCACATAAGAGGCTCAATCACCAATGAATCACTTGATAGACATATACCAAGTCACAATCATATACTCCCTCCGTCCCGGCCGAAGCTTCACCTTTTACTTAAATGAGTGTCTCGGTAGAAACTTCACCTTTCCTAAAATGGAAAAGGTTTATTAATATTCTATTATACCCACTAACTTTTCTCTCTCACACATTTAAATTATGAGTCCCACTTGTCATATCCACTCACTTCTTCCCTTTCACAACCCTTCTCCCATTCCCATTATTTTAGAATATATACTCAATTAGTGGTTTCTATGTTGTATATATATACATACGATACGATGTTAATAATAAAACTTGGGTAATTCATATCAATTCTCTCCCCCTATGAATTGACTCCGTATATAGTCCTTTATTCTAATCACTTTCACTATTTCTAAATGGAGGGGAAGTGCAAACGAAATTTATATAAAAAAAAGGGAAAACTATAATACCAATCAGCAGCAGTAATAATGACACCAGCCCATAAAGGCAGGAATCCATCGCTAAGAATCTTGAGAGCAATGGCACTTCCAATAACCTCCTGAATATCAGCTGCAATTAGGGCCAACTCCGACATGGCCCATAACAACAGCCTCGCCCAATAAGGATATTCCTCCCTACAAATCTCCGCCATGTGCCGCCCCGTAACCACCCCGAGTCTAGCAGACAATAGCTGAATCAGAAGCCCCATAATGGTGGCCCACATCAGCAACCACAAAAGCGAGTAGCCGGCAATGGCTCCGGCCTGCAAATCTCCCTCAATGTTTCCCGGATCCAGAAACGCAATGCTCATTAAAAACCCCGGGCCCGTGAATTTCCATAGCTTCTTCCACGAGAATGGCGGGACCACCGAGTGATCGCCGGCGTCGTCTCTTGATTCGATATCCACCGGCAGGATCTTGCCTCCGGTCTCAAATGTGAGGTGTTGGACGTCATTGACGTCCGACGGTGGAAGTTGGGAGGGTAACAAACGGTGAGCTTCGTTGTCGGTGGTGGTGTCCGTGTGACCGTGATCATTGTTGCCTTCCCCCGTTGGAGCACTCATTTTGAAAACTTGATTATTTCTTTCACATTATTTTTCTTTGACCCAAATAAGAAAATATAAATTTTTATTCATCAAGAATTCTGATGATACCGAAAAGTTTATTGTTTTATTTTGAGATTTTTAGTAGCATAGTACTTGATTTTATTGGTGTTTTTAATTAAAATGTAGCGAGTTCACTATCGATATAATTAATAAAATATCATTAACTCATTTTGTAAGCAAAATTTTGTCACTTTCTATCCTGCTCCTAGCATAACATTGCTTTTAAACTTTGGTTCATATCTTATATAATTGCACTACACTAAAGAGTGCATGCATGGTATACGTGATCAGTCCCTCAAATCTATAGTATAAATCACACCATACCATCTCATCTCATGAACAAACAGTACTATGAATAGTTTCAAATATCAAATTTTCCATTTTGCCCTCACTAAGTTATCCCTTTCCCATTTTGCCCTTAAAAATAATTAATTTTTTTTTTAAATTAAAAAAAAAAAACGTGTCCTTGAACACGAATTTTTACTAGTAATATATATAAAGAGAGAGATATATATATAGAGAGAGAGAGAGTCCCTCAAATAATATACTCCGTATATATATATAGAGAGAGAAAGAGAGATATGTTAAATAAACATGTACAATCTTTGTACAAAAATAAATGTTTAGAAATATTTTAATAAAGAAATTAAAATATTCATTAGGACACCAATGAAGTATTTAATAGTAGGCCCATTTCCTCTAGGGCCCCTTGGGCGAGATTTAAACCCAATTTAAGAAACAACATTTCGCTATTTCCCCAGACACCCTTCCGCCTAGTTTGGGCGACCGCCCATCAACATTGGGCGACCGCCCATAAAAAAAATGACCCCTCTCCGCCTAGTAACTTATAAGACTTTTTTAAAAAGTCTTATAAGTAACTTATAAGACTTTTTAAATAGTCTTATATTTAATAAGTCTTATAACATAAATAAGACTTTTTTAAAAGACTTGTACAAAAAGTCTTATAACAACGAATTACTCTCATAATAACAACGAATTACTCTCATAATAACAACGAATTACTCTTATAATTGACTTATAAACTTATAAGACTTTTTTAAAAAGTCTTATAAGTAACATATAAGACTTTTAAAAAAAGTCTTATAAGTAACATATAAAACTTTTTTAAAAAGTCTTATAAGTAACATATAAGACTTTTATAAGTAACATATAAGACTTTTTAAAAAGTCTTATAAGTTAGTTATAAGACCTATTTGAACATTGAAAATTGTGTTGTAAAAAAGTTTTATATGTAGTAACTTATAAGACTTTTTAATAAGTCTTATAAATAACATATAAGACTTTTTAAAAAGTCTTATAAGTTAGTTATAAGACCAATTTGAACATTGGGAACTGTGTTGTAAAAAAGTCTTATAAGTAGTAACTTATAAGACTTTTTAATAAGTCTTATAAGTAACTTATAAGACTTTTTAAAAGTCTTATAAATTAGTTATAAGACCTATTTGAACATTGGAAACTGTGTTGTAAAAAAGTCTTATAAGTAGTAACTTATAAGACTTTTTAATAAGTCTTATAAGTAACATATAAGACTTTTTAAAAAGTCTTATAAGTTAGTTATAAGACCTATTTTTGTGCAAAAAAAAAAAAAAAAAAGAAAAAAATTAAAAATGAGTACATATAAGATTTCAGCTGAATTCAATTTGGCAAAACAAAAGATATCTTCATGGGTTTATAACCAAAAGAGAAGATTTGTAACACTCATATGAATATGAATAGATATACTTTCTAATCATTAACATATTCTACAACCCCCACACACACAAAAAAAAAAAAAAAATTGACTTACCCACATAGTATGCAACCAAACAGACCCAGAAAATCAAATTAATATCATTCAAATACAAATTAAAATGAAATCCACCTCAGCTTGACACTCATGGGTCTCACCAGAAGCAGGGGCATAAACCACTGTGCTGTATACATGTAAGAAATTCTTCAGCCATTACATTACCTTACGTGTTAAAACCAACAAGGAAGCTAAGATGTAGCCACCTCAACCCCAAAAAATAATTTTGAAATCACATTTGAAAAATCATTAAAACTCCTAATTTAAATGACAACAATTGAGCTCTGAGCTTTTGTTCATTTTCCCTATAAGCATTTTTATAATCCATAAAATCAAGTGATTTTTTCATATAAAAACCCATCAAATAAATTCACACAAACCCTCCACCGTCAATATCATTTTTATTTGTTGTGAGCCTACTAGAAATCTCCATTCCCCACCTTCATCACTCTCTCTCTCTCTCTCTCTCTCTAGACATCACA
Source organism: Adenophora triphylla var. japonica (assembly GCA_022495995.1). NCBI lineage: Eukaryota > Viridiplantae > Streptophyta > Magnoliopsida > Asterales > Campanulaceae > Adenophora > Adenophora triphylla. The sequence goes on along the minus strand of JAFEMH010001227.1, from coordinate 98,908 downwards.
GTTCAGTTTGATGATGTAAATCTTCTTGTCGGTGATGCGAGGAGGTCAGATTCACAGCTTTAGGCCAGTGCGGGTGAACGAGCCTCGCCGGAGAATGGGCTTCGTCGAAGAAGCTGGACGCCGAGGGAGAGTGTTTGCGCAGATCTCAACGGAAAAGTCTATCGGTGGGATGGTGAAAGGCGATTAGGCCGGAGAAGATAAAAAACCAGAAGGTTGTTGATGGGATCGGGGGTGGGACGGTGGCCGGATTTACAGTGGGTTTAGAGAGAGAGTCTGTGTTTTTAGAGAGAGAAGGAGAAGTTTTTAGAGAGAGAGAGAAAAGAAGAAGCTTGTGTGTGTTTTTAGACAAAGAAAGACAGGAATAATACGACGTAAGTCAAGAGGGGGAGCGGGGGAGCCCAGGGGTGTAGGGGGAATTTGAATTTGGGGATAACTCTTTATTTGGAATTTTCAAAAAAGTTTTCTTTAAGTGGAAAAAAATCTGGACAGAGGGACCCTAGGGGAATTTTTCCTTAATAGTATGATGTAATCGAGTTTTTAGGCCGACTTGCCGAAAACCTGATCCAACCCCAAATAAAAGGTCAAAATAAAACATAGGTGAAATACATTTTCTAAATTATACTCCCTCCGTCCCGGATTTCAAATTAAGAGTCCTACTTTCCATTTTGTATTTAAACTTTAAGATGAAATTTTGATGATTTTGTACTATTCTTTATATAAAATTCAATATTGTGCCTAAATATAGATTGGGTTCAAACAAATTAGGGTTGAATAGACTTTTGATATATCTCGAGTTGGGTTCAAGCGAGTAAAATTCTTGTATTTTCGGGACAAATCGATTTCGGTTCCTATCCTTTAAAGTTCGGGTCGGGTTTGGTTTAGAGGAAATCCGTTCCAAACTCGACTAGTTACTATCCCTAGTAGGGAATAGCAAGTGAAAGTTGTTATTGTAAAAATGGATCCTATTAATTAAATAGTGTAGTTTCAAACTATAAGGAGAGAGTATTCTTCTTTACACAATATGACTCACTTTAATACTAACAATAATATTTCATTTACTATTTCTTATCCAAGTTTTCTCGTTTCTTACTTTTCATTCTGACAACACCTTTTCTTAATTTACATACCTAACTTAAAGTGTGCAGTTTCAAACGGGACTGAAAAAGTATTAAGTACTCTATCCATTTCATAATACTTATAATTTTAGGAGAGATTTTTGTCCCAAAATACTTTCATTATTAAAATATTTACAGGGGTATTTGCAATTTGATTCCTAGTATTTACTCACTTTGCAATGTTGCTACCAAAATTGTAATTTACCAATTGTTATATTAACATTTACATTTTCTTGCAAGCCAATTATAAAAGTAATGGGTATTCATGTTTTTAACGGAATAAAGGGGCATGTAACTTGCACGTGGCATTTTAAGGTAAATTAACATGTTTGTGGAGTTACATACTCCCTCCGTCCCGATCGACTTAGGACTTTTTGCCATTTTGGGCGTCCCACCCGACTTAAGACGGCCCAAAATGGAAACCTTAAATCACTATTCTCTCCACTCATTCTCTCTCCTACATTATTTTAATACTCATAACACCATTATAATTTATTATTCCCTCCACTCATTCTCTCTCCTATTTTTAAATTACACTCACAACATTTATCTTTTTCTTAATCCCCGTGCCATTTCAAAAAATCCTAAGTCGGCCGGGACCAAATTTTTGGGCATACATATTAAGAGAAAAAGTAAGAGAGATAAAAAGTGGAAGGAAATGTTGTGAGAATGAAAAATTAAATAGGAGAGAGAATGAGTGGGATGAATAGTGATTTAATTGATGTTGTGAGTGTAAAAGTAAAATAGGAGAGAGAATAAGTCTAAAAAATAGTAAAAATTTTCTTCCATTTTGGGCTGTCTCCATTGGGCTGGGACGGACCAAAAAGAAAATAAGTCTCCATTGGGCCGGAACGGAGGGAGTATTCGATTGAAATGATTTCTTTTTTTGAATTAAATCTAATTATTTAAAATCTACAACATATTTTTTTTTTCAAAACTTATTGGTGATCTAATTATTTTACATCCAATTCTAATATAAATAATTTAAAAATATTTTAAATTAGAAAACATGAAAAAAACAATCTGAAAATACTACTCCCTCCGTCCCACCTCAAGGTTCCACCTTGAGATTTACACACTTTTTAAGAATTTTTTTTAGAGTAAGTTTTGGGAGAAATCAGTTTCTCCATAAATTATAAAAAGTCCAATTTTTTTCAACTAACAAATTTTTGACGAATATAAGAGCAGTTTAAAAAAGCAGGACTTTTTATAACTTAGGGAGAAACTAGTTTCCCCCAAAATATTGTGTTTTTTTTAAAGTAGGAAGAAAATTTAAGGAGAGAGAATGTAAAAGTTAAATGTGTGATAGGGAATAGAAGAGAGAATGTAAAAGTTAAAAATATTTAATAGGAGAGAGAATGAGTGGGAGAAATAGTAAGTTAATGATTGATTTTTTTGTAAATATGTTAACTTTATAAGGGTATAATGAATGGTTTTTTTGTAAATATATGAAGATGATAAGGGTATAAATATATGAAAAACTTTCCATTTATTTAAAAACGGGAACCTTAAAATGAAACGATTCAAAAGAAGAAGGTGAACCTTGAGATGGGACGAAGGGTGTACTACACAGCCATTTCATCTTCCCCATCTCTACCGCTCCACTCTGCAACCTTCCCTCAGTCCCCTTTCCACATCCACCCCTAAGCAATTCTTTTGAGAACCCATTCATAATATTTTATGATAAAAAAAAAAATTATATTTTCTCCGTCCCACTCAATATAAATATGCAAAACTTGCCTCATTAAACTTGCAAAATCCATGAATGAATTTTTTTATTATTTAATAAACAGTGGGACACAACAATTACTCATTTATTATTTTTTACCAAACTTTTACTCCATTATTTACGCCTCATAACATCTTAATATTATATACTCCCTCCCTCTGTCCCATAAAACATTACCCCTTTTACTATTTTGGGCGTCTCACTTTTCTAAAAAGGAAAAAAAATTTACTATTCTCTCCACTCATTCTCTCTCCTCCCACTCACAGCACTTTTCAAATTTACTATTCTCTCCACTCATTCTCTCTCCTCCCACTCACAACACATACTTTAATAACATTATTTCTTATTTTTCGTTCTCAATAGTAAAGGGGTAAAGTTCTCCAGAACGGAGGGAGTACTTCCTCTTATTTTTCATGTCATCATGACGATTTTTTTTTTTCAAATTGAAATAGGACGGATGAAGTATAAGTCAATAAGTCATGAAATAAATTGTTATTCTTTCAAGTACTAACTAACTAACTAACTATTTCAGTTTATTTATGATGCAAAAGTGCCGTAATGTTTTCATAGGTACACTTTTATATGTAGGCGTGTGTGTGTAAGTCGTTCGATCTAAATCGCGGTTTGAAATCAAATCAAATTAAATCATGCGGTTTAGTTCGATTTTCAAGTAATAGTGATTTTCTTCGATTTCAAAAATTGTCAAACCGTGTGGTTCGATTTGGTCTGCGGTCTGCACCCCAAAACCACGGTTCGAGACTGCGAGACCGAATCACCAAATCGAATTAATAAATCAAACCACCAAATCGTTCAATATTAACCGTAGATATGCATATCATTCATCTTCACCTTACATTTAGATTTGAAAACCTCTAATTCTTTTATGAGTTTTAGGCTTTTAGCCCATAACCCTTTTTTCTTTTGATTAATCTTTCTATCATAATGTTAATTCACTTTTTAGCACATATCATTACAATTACTAAAATGTCTTGTTGTTATCATAAACATTGAAGCACAATTTCATTTAAATTTTGAATCTTTTCTGTATGTCATCTCTAAAAAATTCAAACAAACATGATAATAAATTGTGTAGTCTGAAACCATGTTCTAATAAATGATTTAAGCCGTGTTCTAGTTCGTGGTTTGAATCATAATTTAAACCGCGATTCGAACCATAAAATTAAATCGCGATTTGAACCAAATAGAACCAAATCATGATAATTTGGTTCGATTCAATTTAAGTTTTTTTCATGATTCAATTTAATTTGAAATATTTTCAAACCAATAACTATTAGTTAAATTCATAAATTGGTCTAAATCAAACCATTTACAACCCTACTTTTATGTTATACTCATCTCATCCTCCTACTCATGAATAAATGCTACTAGTCCCCCACACCTACAATAATGATAAATGTTAAGATTCATAATAAATGCTACTAGAACACACACCCCCCCCCACCCCCACCCCCACCTACCACACATACAACAATACTCCGTATTTCATCTTTCTAAATTAGATTTTTTTTTTTTTTTGTAAATGCCTCTTGTTGTATGTACTCCTTCCGTCCCACTCAAAGTCATTACTTTTTTATCCAAAAGGGTGTTCCGTTTGGCTACAATCCTTTTCCTCAAAAGGAAACATTTTATTAATATTCTATTACCCATCCACTATTCCCTCCACTAATTCTCTCTCCTCTACACTCACAACAATTTTTAAATTCACTATTTCCTTTACTAATTCTCTCTTCTATTTTTAAATTACACTCATAACATTTTTTCTTTTCACACTTTTCCTTAATTTGCGTGCCACCCCTAAAAGGGTGACACTCTTGGCGGGACGGAGGGAGTATTGATTTACCTTTAGACAGTTACTTTAATGAAACTATCAAACATCGAAAAATGTTTTCTTAAGATTCACCAAACATCGAAAAATGTTTTTCGAAAAATATTTTTATTTTTTGAAAAATATTTTTTAAGAAATTATTTTTTGAGGGTTATTTTCCATGAAACAAACAAAGCCATATTTTAAAATGGGAATATACGGGTCCGGATGCCTCGTGCTCAACCGGTTTAGAGGATCTACATTCTTGAAGAAGGTTCGGGTTCATCCCCTTCAAAATAAATTAAAATTCGAATGCAGTAACAAATTCCAGTATAGAGGGGGGGGGGGGAGTGGTAATGAAAAATACTCTCTCCGTCCCATTGATAGCTTCATTTTTTGTCAAAACAAACGTCCCGTTAAAAAGCTTCACCTTTCCTAAAATGACAAAGAATCTTTACTATTTTACTCACTAATTCTCTCTCCCACTTTACTTTTATACTCACAAAATCAATCAATTTTACTATTCTCTTTCCTATTTTACTTTTTATACTTGCAACACTTTCTCGACTAACTTTTTTTTCTTAATTTGCGTGTCATACTAAAAAAGAAAGGTAAATCTATCAATGATGAGACGGCGGAAATATAAGAGAAACAAAGAGAATAATGCAAATACCAGTCAGCAGCAGTGATGATGATACCAGCCCATAGAGGCAGTAATCCATGACTCAGAATCTTGAGAGCAATGGCACTTCCAAGAACCTCCTGAATATCAGCTGCTATTAGGGCCAACTCCGACATGGCCCATAATAACAGCCTCGCCCAATAAGGATACTTCTCCCGACAAATCTCCGCCAAGTGCCGCCCCGTAACCACCCCGAGTCTAGCCGACAAGAGCTGGATCATAAGCCCAATAGCGGTGGTGAACATCAGTAACCACAGCAGTGAGTAGCCGGCAATGGCTCCGGCCTGCAAATCTCCTTCCAGGCTTCCCGGATCTAGAAACGCGATGCTCATTAAGAAACCCGGGCCGGTGAATTTCCACAGCTTCTTCCACGAAAAATGTGGAACTACCGAGTGATCGACATTGTCGTCGGAGTTGTACGACGGTGGAGATTGGGAGAGTAGTGCAAGGTCAAATTCATGGTCGGCGGCGTCCATGATCGATGTTGCCTTCTTCAGTTAGGGAGGTCATGAACTTCACTCCCTTTACCCCAAATAAGAAATGTTTTTAATATGAAATCTGATTATATTGTGGTGAGCTCACGTGGCACTCACAAAGTCACGTATGCTCAGAGCCGGGCGTAGGGATGGCAAAAAGCTCGAGATCGACCCGAATTTGAAAAGATTTGTCCCTATAGGTTTGGGTTTGAGATGCAAATTTAAAAATTCCCTAAATTTTTGGAAGGTTCAGGTTTATCCTTACCCTGCTCCGGATCCGCCCTGAATATATAGAAAATTATTTAAATGCCTTTATAGGCCTTATAGGAAATTACTTAAATGCCCCGAATATATAGAAAATTACTAGAGGGGTCATTGAATTATAGGTGTTTTTATAGAAAATTACTTAAATAACTATCGGAACGGGTTAAACGGAACGGGCTTGAATAACACATAACATGGGGCGGGGCGGGTTCGATTTATGGTAGATCACTATAAGGGCGGGTTTGGAAAATGAAAAATCCGTCCCGAACCCACCCCGTTGCCATTCCTAGTCGGGCACAACCAAAACTCGAGCGAGAGTTGAATTAATGGACGAGATGTATAAAATTGATAAAGTCTAGGTTATACCTTAAAACTAGTTGGTGTAAAGTGGAGTGACCCATAATCTTTATACATTATTATATGCAAAAATTATCAATTTCCGATTTAAAATAATACTCTAACAAAAACGAATAAAATGTCTGAAATATATTTAAATAATTTGCTCATTGAAAAAATGATTTTATTTGATGACAATTCTAATACTTATCTTTGAAGCCTTTGTAATGATTTTATTTGAATATATATTTTCTCATATTCTTTGCATTAAATAATAAAATAAAATAAAAAGGTTGAATCTAATCAAATGGAGTAAAATTTGTGGTCAATAGCTACTGATTTTTTTTTTTGTACATTATTTTATCGCACTCATTTAATATTCGTAATAATTTCTATTGATTAAAAAATTTCACATTTACTTAACCTGAATAATAATAATAATAAATGATAATTTTTATGTGGATTTTGATGTCCTTGATTGTCCAAAAATAAATATCTAATTTTTATTTAAAAAAATTCTGAAATATTTATTAGAAATAAATTTTAGTAGAAAAATTTCTATTTTTTTAGCTTTGCAAATATATAGCAAGTAGTAGTAGACATTTATTTTGGGATAAAGACAATATTTTTTTTGTCTAAGAAATTTTTATTGCTCTCATTTTTTTTTTTTGGTGGTGTGGGGTGTGGGCACTACAACAAATATGAGTTTTAGCGACAATTTAAAAAAAGTCGTGGCATTGGTGGTACACCTGAAGGAGTGGAGGAAGAAGGGGGTGGACGGCTGTAAATTGGGAAGGAAGAAGAAGAGTTTATTTATGTTTTTCTTTTTATTTTTTTTATTAATTTGTGTTTTTTTCCATAACCACAAAACGAAGTCGTTTTGTGGTCAAATAACAACTTTTTTTTTTCTTTTGTTGCACAACAACTCTATTTGGCAAATTTCTTCCACGTGTAATTATCAAATTGTCAAATAAGCAGTTTAGTCAGTATTTTCGTTAAATTTTGAACGAAAATTTAACGTTGTCCTAATTTTCACACATTTTTTAAGTACATGAATTAACATGACAATTAATTTGTATAACAACGTATGTTGTTAATCTTTCATTTTCATTTAAGGCTCCGTTTGTTTAGCGTAAAACATTTTTCGGAAAATGATTTTCGGCAAAATATTTTCCGGAAAATGAAAATGTTTTTCGGAAAATAAGATAAAAATGAAGTTTTTCCCATTTTCTGGTGCGAAACAAACACCAAAAAATGACAAAAATATTTTTTAAAAAATATTTTCCCCCAAACAAACGAAGCCTAATTAAATAATCATATTTTTATATTTTCCGGATCTAATCTGATAACTATGCGGCTTCTAATGAGACCATAACAACTCATCAGTCATCACTGTTGTACTGTACAGCCCCACGATTGTTTCAGGATAGGCCATGGCCCATAACGGTTTGTCTAGCTCATGCTTTTTTGTTTGCTCTTTAGCGGCTGTTTTAAGAGGGTTACTATTCAAACCCCAAAATCCTCCGAGTATATCCCAATTTTTTTTTTTTTATGCTTTTAATGAAATTACTGTTTTGCCCTTAAACAATTTACGTACTTCTTTCCTTCTTCTTCTTCTCCGTCAACGGCAATGTCTCCGGCGGAACCGACGAAGGTCAAAACTAACTCGTTTTTTAAAAATAAAAATATACCCGTGATCGGTTTTTCGCGTAGATCATGGACCCAGAACTAATTTAAAGTTTTGAGTAATTTTGAATAGGAGAAATTTTACATTTAGAAAAAAAAAAAATTACCAGAGTCGGCCACAACCTGCCGACTTTGGGCTTAAAAGTCGGCCATTCTTAGGCCGACTTTGGGCAAAGTCGTGCCACCAGGCCGACTTTAGGTAATTTTTTCCACCACACCCGGACGACTTTTTAATAAAAAGTCATCCACCACTGGCCGACCCCTTGTTTTTTCATAAAATTCACCTATTTTTTTTTTTTTGAAATTATACTCCAAAAATTCAAAAATTATTTTCATGAACTAATTTAAAAAAAAAATAATTTTATGAAAAAACAATTTTTGAAATTATTTTCACCAAAAAAATTATTTTTCATAAAATTAGTTCATGAAAAATAGGTGAATTTTATGAAAAAATTATTTTTCATAAAATTAGTTCATAAAATTATTTTTCATAAAATTAGTTCATGAAAATAATTTTTGAATTTTTGGAGTATAATTTCAAAAAAAAAAATAGGTGAATTTTATGAAAAAACAAGGAGTCGGCCAGTGGTGGATGACTTTTTATTAAAAAGTCGTCCGGGTGTGATGGAAAAAATTACCTAAAGTCGGCCGATTGTGGCCGACTTTTAAGCCCAAAGTCGGCAGGTTGTGGCCGACTCTGGTAATTTTTTTTTTTTCTAAATGTAAAATTTCTCCTATTCAAAATTACTCAAAACTTTAAATTAGTTCTGGGTCCATGATCTACGCGAAAAATCGATCACGGGTATATTTTTATTTTTAAAAAACGAGTTAGTTTTGACCTCCGTCGATTCCGCCGTTGAACCGCCGGAGACATTGCCGTTGACGGAGAAGAAGAAGAAGGAAAGAAGTATGTAAATTGTTTAAGGGCAAAACAGTAATTTCATTAAAAGCAAAAAAAAAAAAAAAAAAAATTTGGGATATACTCAGAGGATTTTGGGGTTTGAATAGTAACCCTCCTGTTTTAAAAGATCCCGTGGTGTCTAGGTTTTGCATAGGTAGGTGCTAGGCTTCTCTTCAATGTCTAGTTTTAAATCTGTCTAGGTTTCGACTAATCTTGACTAGTTTCCGTCTAGGTGCTAGGCTCGACTCCACCGCCTAGCATTCGCCTAGCGCTTTTTACAACCTTTCTTTAGGTGACGTGCAATCCTCTCCAATTGCACCTTCACATTTTGGTGTATATTGCCCCCACCACACTTTCTCTCTCATATTTACATTTTCTCTGTCATATTTTATTTTTCATTCTCGTAATACTTAAAAAAAATAATTAATCTCCGCTATAGAAATTACGAATAATAAATTAGAAATTATTAGTGAAAAGAAATTCTCCCTCCGTCCCAGCTCAATTGAGACTTATTTCCTTTTTGGTCCGTCTCAGCCCAATTGAGACTGTCCAAAATGGAAGAAAATCTTTACTATTTTCCCCACTCATTTTCTCTCCTATTTTACTTTTACACTCACAACACCAATCAAATCACTATTCATTTCACTCATTCTCACCCCTATTTAATTTTTCATACTCACAACATTTTCTTTCACTTTTTCACTTTTTACTTTTTCTTAATTCGTGTGCTCAAAAATTTGGTTTCAATTGGACTGGGATGGAGAGAGTATTAACTAAGCTAGTTAATGTGATATAACAAGTGAGTTTCAATTGAAAAATGAAGTATAAAATTTTCTTTTATAGATTTTATATTTTCTAAGAAACACAAAAATGACAGTTTTTGCAATTTGAGCTCAGATGAAGAAAGTACAATATACTCCCTCCGTTCCCTCCGTTCCGTCCGAAAGGACATTTTTGTGTCTTTGCACGGAAATTAAGAAAGTGATGTAGAAAAGAGAAAAAGTGTATAGTAAAATAAATATTGTGAGTGAAAGATGATGTAGGAAAGAGAAAGTGGGGTAGGAAATAGTTAGTGGATATTTATTATGAGAGTATGACAAGTGGGTCTCATAGATAAAGAAGTAATAAAAAACTTTCCATTTTTGGGTTGTGCACTTTCAAATGAGACGCCAAAAAAATTAAATTTATGTCCTTTCAAACGAGACGGAAGGAGTATATTATATCCATCTCGTTTGAAATTACACCCATTTGCTAGAAACCACACACCCCCAAAAATGAAAATTTTATAGTATCGTAATAAATGACTCACTTTTATACTTGCAACAATTTTTTACTTACTATTTTTTATCTCACTTTTTATACTCACAACAACGTCTAATTGACTAACACTTTCTGTTAATCCCGCGCTCCAACTCAAACCCAAAATTTGTAGTTTCAAATGAGTAGGATGAAGTATACACTATCTCCATCCTAAAATAATGTTTCATTTGTTTTGTTATTTATTTGAATGAACGCTTAAGCTTTTTTTTTATTATTATTATTTTATTTTTTACGATGTATCGAATCAGGAGGCAGTGAGAAGGACTGAATTCTAGACCTAAAAAAGTGTGAGTCTTGGTTTTTACGGCTGAACCACTTATTTGGGGACTTCAGTGTTTTTTTAAGCAATACATATATAACTTTTAGTTATTTTATATAAATTTAAAAATTGTTTTTAATAAAAATTTAAAAATTGTTATTAATTAAAATTAGGAAAAATTGCATTAAAAAAAAAAACCAAACTAATTTTTTTTTTCTTGGTACATACTATTATGTTGGAATATTTGATATATGTGGTATGAAAGTTCATTGCCCTATGACCTTGGAGCGTTATTGGGCTTTAACTGATTTTTGACGAAGGGAAAAACCACGTTGAATCTCTGCGATGGAGGGCGGCCGCGCCAAGGCCAAGGGCGGCCGCGCTGGTCTCCAGAAACTCGACGTTGTTTACCTGTTGCTCAGGGCGGTCGCGCCAGTGACTAGGGCGGCCGTGCTAGTGACGGATTGGTGTTTTTCCTCGACCGAATTTGAGCAGTCTTTAAGCCTAATTAAGACTCTAAAACCCTAATTTACCATATGTATAAATTCAATACTCCATTCATCCGAATTTTCTACGAGAGATTGAAGAGAAAATCAATTCTCTTGCTTCCTTTCATTGTTCAATTACTCCCTGTTCATAGAGATCTGTTCGTGAGATTCAAGGCGATTGAGATAGGACCGCCGGAGATTACCTACCTGTGTGCTCATATTTCTTGGTACGTAATTCGTGATCGTTTTATCCTCGGAGAAATTTGCCTGTACCTGAGTTGTACCAATTGGGAGCAATATTTTCTCTTAGGACAGTCTTCCTAAGACGACTCGATCAAATCACGATAAGTTTTCTAATCGTTTGTTTACTTGTTTCTGTCTGTTTTCCTGATCCCGTTTCCTTGCTGTCGTTTTGCTATTGGCTTATTAATTGGTACGTGCTTAACTTGATCAATAAATCCCCTACTGTTGATTAAATTATTTGTTTAATCTGTGGTGCTGTTAATTTAATTTTCAACAACATATAGAAAAGAAAATGAATTAGGAGATTGGTGTTGTAGAGGAAGGGGAGGGCATGAGGGAGAGAGGACGTTGTAGAGGCATTTCCCCCTTACATTTAGACCTTGAACAATATTAACATTATATCAATAACAAATTTTAATTTTTTATTTGAAATTCAAATTTGTCTATAATTATTTGAGTAAATGACTTTACTAATTTCCGTACTATTCCAGATTATCATATTAATCTCCATACTATCGAAACAACAAATGTAACATGCGTACTATTGATTTATTATCAAAACTAGCTAAAATCATTAAAAATGTAAATGGACGTTAAAGGGCATTAGCAACTCAGTTAAGTGGGGGTCATTGGCCTATAAATTCCTTTTTTTTAAAATCTATGCTCAATAAGTTCCTTTTAAATGAAAGTATCAATTTTTTGTCATTTTGGACGAAAATACCCCCAAAGAATCTTGTATTATATTTTCAAAAAAAAAAAAAAATTAATAAAAAATTTTAATAAAAAAAATTTTTTTTAATAAAAAAAAATTTTAAATACAATTTTTTTTTTTAAATAAAGGGATTTTTAACAATAAGCCCCTAATAGAATAGAAGGTGAAATTTATAAAAAAAAACACCACATTCCATATTCTACCTTAGGGTCCATAAATTGAAATCTAATTTACCAATAAACCCCTAGCTTCTTTTAAAATATTTCATATTCATTTAAATGGCGAAATTGCCCTCATTCTCTTCTCTCTCTAATCTAATCGCAATTCCTTTCTCTCTCTAATCGCAATTTGCGTCGCTCATAGCAATTCGCGTTCACCAATCTCAGTTTGTTCCTGATGAATCTCACACCTTCGAATCAACGTCTTCGTTCCCCAATTGATTCTTTCTCTGTTGCCATCGAAGCCTTCTCCGAAACCCTTGTTTGATTTGATTCAATTCAATTCCACCAGATCTTACCCCTTTTTTCTTCTCGATTTCTCTTAATTTTATTGCTATGGATTCAAAATTGGTGTTTGACGAGGAAGCCATCGAAGCCTTCTCCGAAACCCTTGTTTGATTTGATTCAATTCCACCAGATCTTACCCCTTTTTTCTTCTCGATTTCTCTTAATTTTATTGCTATGGATTCAAAATTGGTGTTTGACGAGGAAGAGGGAATTACAGCTCAGTATACTTGTCTTTGGTGGTGGATACACGCAATAAAGAGAAATAGATGCGGGAGAGAAATTGCGAAGAAAAATTGTAAAGTTGTTCATCTTAATTTCGAAAAACTCAATTATAGTACACTCTGTCATCTGTTCCTTTCAATCTGTTTTTAGTTAGTTCTTGTATAAGGTTTTTGAATAATTTGGAAAATGGAAGGAGCATCATTGCCACCGGGGTTTCGATTTCACCCTACTGATGAAGAATTGGTTGGTTGTTACTTGAAAAGGAAAGTTGATGGACTTGAAATTGAACTTGAAGTGATTCCAGTTATCGTTGTACAAGTTTGATCCATGGGAGTGGCCTGGTAAGCTTCACTTGCCAAGTGTTTGTTTTTATGCCTCAACGAGACTAACAGGCGTTTTTAATAATGTCAAATTCTGAATGTTGAATAAAACCTCTGAATGTTCAAAAATGCAGACAAGTCATTCCTTCCTAAGCGCGATATGGAGTGGTTCTTCTTTTGTCCCCGTGTGATCGCAAGTACCCAAATGGCTCACGTAAGAATAGAGCCACAAAGGCTGGATATTGGAAAGCCACTGGAAAAGACCGAAAAGTTGTCTGCCAATCTTCAGTTGTGGGGTATCGCAAGACCCTTGTGTTTTACAGAGGAAGAGCCCCGGTAGGTGATCGTACTGATTGGGTCATGCATGAATATCGCCTTTCTGATGATATTTCTCAAGGCTCATCTAGCTCTTAGGTAAATTCTGTAGTTTCTTGTAAAGTACACCAAGACGGAAAGTACTGTCATACTTGTGCTTACTCTAAAGGTAAACTACAATCATATGGCTTATGAGATCCTTTAATTTGTTACTTCGTATTTAGCAGTTTAATTGGTAATCAAAACCCAATTTCTGATGCAATTTTGTTGTGCAGGAGTATGTGCAATGTGTGGGATGCAAGTTCTTGACACCAAAAATTACAAGCAAAGCAATGTATGATGAAAGCAAAGCAGGATGTTCTTTCTTATTTCCAACCTTGTACTTGAACATCTTAGGAACATTGGTCTCTTCCGTAAAACGGGGTCCACCAAGTTTGTAACTAACACTTGAATACTGGAGTATCATTTTTACAGTTATTTATTATGAATGTGAAATGCTTGTGATGTTCACTGTTTTTATGTCATTCTTTTATAGAACAACAGTGAGGTCTATTTCACAGTTGTTGGTTGTGATGTGAATAACTGTGAAATATTTTTCACACTTCTACAACTGTGAGGTCAGTTTCACAGTTATTTATTATGAATGTGAAATGGTTTGGTTTTTGACTTTCTAAACTGAGAACTGTGAGGTCAATTTCACAGTTAATTTGGTACTTAGTATGTTTGATTTACCCGTTATTTATTAGTTGTTGATGATTGTTTGTGCACAACTGTGAGGTCAATTTCTCAGTTATAGTTATGAGTGTTATTTTTGTGTCATTCCTTTAGGACAACTGTAGAACAAGTTTCACGGTTGTTGGGTTTGATGTAAATAACTGTGTAATGATTTTCACAGTTATTGTGCATAACTGTGAATTCCATTTCACGGTTATTTTTGTGTCATTCCTTTAGGACAACCGTAGAACAAGTTTCACGGTTGTTGGGTTTGATGTAAATAAATGTGTAATCATTTTCACAGTTATTGTGCATAACTGTGAATTCCATTTCACAGTTATTTTTGTGTCATTCCTTTAGGACAACCGTAGAACAAGTTTTACGGTTGTTGGGTTTGATGTAAATAAATGTGTAATCATTTTCACAGTTATTGTGCATAACTGTGAATTCCATTTCACAGTTATTTTTATGTCATTCCTTTAGGACAACTGTAGAACAAGTTTCACGGTTGTTGGGTTTGATGTAAATAACTGTGTACTGATTTTCACAGTTATTGTGCATAACTATGTTGATTTTCACAGTTATTGTGCATAACTTTGAATTCCATCTCACAGTTATTTTTATGTCATTCCTTTAGGACAACTGTATAACAAGTTTCACGGTTGTTGGGTTTGATAAAAATAAGTGTGTAATAATTTTAACCGTTATTTATATGTTATTCATGAATGTTTGTGCACAATTGTGAGGTCAATTTCTCAGTTATGATTGTTGAGGTCAATTTCTCAGTTATTGTGCATAACTGTGTGATAGATTTTCTATTTTTATGTCATTATTTTATAGAACAACGGTGAGGTCTATTTCACAGTTGTTGGTAGTGATGTGAATAACTGTGAAATATTTTTCACACTTCTAAAACTGTGAGGTCAGTTTCACATTTATTTATGAATGTGAAATTGTTTGATTTTTGACCTTTCTAAACTGAGAACTGTGAGGTCAATTTCACAGTTAATTTGGTACTTAGTATATTTGGTTTACCCGTTATTTATCTGTTATTCATGAATGTTTGTGCACAACTTTGAGGTCAATTTCTCAGTTATTATTGTTGAGGTCAATTTCTCAGTTATTGTGCATAATTGTGTGATAGATTTCACTGTTATATGTCATTCTTTTATAGAACAACTGTGAAATTTATTTCACATTTGTTGAAAAATAATATTATTTTATTTATAAAATTTGAAATATATGATGAGTAAACTTGTTTGATTCGTCTTGGCAATGCGATTAAAACAGTGATTTCAGATAATTTTTTCGTCTTTTAATTTTGAGATATTGCATTTTAAAAATTTAAGAGAAAAAAAAAGAAAGAGAGAGAAAAGGAGAGAAAGAAAGCAGGGTAAGGCAACAAGGCAACGCCTTCACGTGAGAGAGAGAGTCACGCGAGAGAGAGAGAGGGATATGAGGGACAATTTGGTCCAAAAAAAATTGAAGGACTTTTTGGTTGTTTTGATAATGTTAGTCCTTAAAGGTAGTTTTTATTTGGCTTGGGAACTAATTGGTCAAAACCTCTAAAAAAAACAGAATGTTGTATTATATTTTCAAAAAAAAAAAAATTAAAAAAAAATCAGAAAAAAAATTCAGAATGTTTTATTATATTTTCAAAAAAAAAAATTAAAAAAAAAATCAGAATGTTGTATTATATTTTCAGAATGTTGTATTATATTCAGAATGTTGTATTATATTCAAAATGTTGTATTATATTTTTAGAATGTTGTATTATATTCAGAGTGTTGTATTATATTTTCAGAATGTTGTATTATATATTTTCAAAATGTTGCATTATATTTTCAAAAAAAAAAAATTAAAAAAATTTAAATTTTTTTTTTTAAATTAAAAAATAATCAGAATGTTGTATTATACTCCCCCCGTCCCATTAATAATTTCACCTTTCGCCATTTTGGGTGTCCCATTTAAAGCTTCACCTTTCCTTTTTTGGCAAAGAATTTTTACTATTTTCTCCACTCATTCTCTCTCCTATTTCACTATTACACTCACAACACTTTTCAAATTTACTATTTTCTCCACTCATTCTCTTTCCTATTTTACTATTACACTCACAACATTTTCTCCACTCTTAATTTGCGTGCCGGAACCAAAATGGTGAACTAAATATTGGGACGGAGGGAGTATTTCAGAATGTTGTGAAGGCAAAACTGGAAGTTCAAACTTCCTGTTCATTTTATTACAATGAGAAACTTAGTGGAAAGTGATTTGTTCCAAAAAGAACTTATGGGGCAAATTCCATTTATGTAACAATTATCATGATAAATTTTAAATATAAAGATTAAAAAAAATATGAAATTAGAATAAACTGTTAATTATTTTATATATGAAAAAAGATTTATTTTTTGAAATATGGTACATGGTTTAACAATTATTAGAGATTTCTTAAATATTTTTACTTTCTAATTTTTCCTTTTTGGTTAAAAAAAAAGAAGCATTTTTTGTTTTCCTTTCTTACTTCAACCATCACCCCATCACCACTATCCACCGCACTATCACCACCATGTCTACAACAGATTCTAAGGAATGGACCATCCATGAAATGTCATGAGATTGACATGGAGAAGAAACGGGAGTCCCTAGTTGGGTGGTGCCACGGGATTCGAACATGGCGAACAAGTGGGGGTGGAAGGGGATGTCATGAGAGTGGCGGCATGGGAGTAGGGGTGAAGGGGAGGGGCGGCGAACAGTGAGGCAAGGAGAGGGGGAGGCGCCGGTGCCTGAAGCTGTTGGAAATGGATAACGGAAAGTTAAGTTTAACTTAACGTTGATCTAGTTTCTAACGGAAGTTCGTTATGTGTTAACGGAACTAGTTACAAATGGTAATCTACATCTGTTGTAGATTATATATAACTCATTTAATGTCTCAAAACCATTTAGGGTGAATGAGAATTAATGATAAAGTCTTTTGTAACTTAACAAGAGTTAAATATTGGGTCAAAGTTTGATTTGGGTTGGTCCCAAAATTGGGGTGGACTTGTTGTGGCTAAAGAGTGGCCGACGAGCGTGCCGAAGAAGTGTTTGCACGGCCGTGCAAGTGTCTAGGACACGGCCGTGCACCGTGCCTTGGCTTGCCACTCGACCGTGCTGAGCCTTGAACTCGACCGTGCATATTGCCTTGCACGGCCGTGCAGTTCATTGGACACGGCCGTGTAAATATTTGTTATACTCCGAAAAGTTGTGACTTTTCAAGGGAAAAGCCACCAAACCCTTTGACTCTCCTTATATACTTCCCCTCCGAATTTCAATTCACTCATACTGTATTTCTACCCTTCCTACCCTCTAGTGAGATAGATAAACATACCCAAATCATTGGCATCTTGTTGCATCAAATCTTTCAAAGTCCAAAGTTCTAAATAGTGAGTAGTTCGTAGAGTTACCAATTTGGAGTGCTCCTATTGGTGATTATAAGTCGTTTTATCTCACGAGAAGTTTGCCATTTAAACCGTAAGCACCTGTGCGGGGCAAATACTTCTTACGGAAATTGTGCTACACAAGACTCGACTTCCTAAATTGTTCTTCCCAATTTCCGTTAGTTTTTCTGTCAAGTTTTCCGTTAAGTTTGAAGAAGCCACACATAAGATCCAACAATCGTAAGAAGTATTTGACGCTTCTTCAAGATCATCAAGATGGCAAACGAGAAAGAATCCACCGAATCAAGTCAAGGGAATGTTACGCCTCCTTCTCAAGGTGATGCTACATTCAACCATGTTGCACCCGCTACTACACCATCTCACTCGGTTCATGGTAAGAAACCTCCTTCTGGTGAAACCTCAAGGGTTGCACCTCTTAATGCTCTCCCTCCGTCTCATGTGTTCGCACATGCGGAACGACCGGGTATTCTTACCGGGATGAACTTTAAGAGGTGGCAACAGAAAATGTTGGTCTTTTTGACAACATTAAAATTGGTGCATTTTCTTTGGGAATATCCACCATTGATATCCGACGAGGATGAATCCAAAGCAAAGAATGATTTGGATACATGGAATCACAACGATTTCTTGTGTCGCAATTATATTCTTAATGGCTTGGATTATGCACAATACAAAGTGTGTTGTGGCATAAAGACCGCGAGAGAACTTTGGGACTTTCTCGAGATGCACAATACTATGTGTATTGTGACTAAAAGACCGCAAGTGAACTTGGTGAAAAGAAGTACCGGAAACAAGAGAAAGAACACCGGGAAAGTGAAGAGGACCGCCAAGAAGGTTAAAGGTAGTTGTTTTAATTGCGGCAAACCCGGGCATATGGCTAGGGAATGTCAACATCCTAGAATAAACAACCAAGATGGAAACCCTCTTCAAGCCAATGTGACTGAAGATCGATATGTTCCATTGGACTTTGATCAACTTAGCCTAGGGGCATAAGATTGAATTGATCAAATGTGGTCATTGTATTACATTAGAAAAAGGGTACCTTGATCTGAATGTAATCCGCCTAAGAGCGAAGAATAAAATATCAGTTTTTATTTCCTACTTGGCTTGTGTTATGACTTGTTCATTTAGGTCTTGTAAATTTAAATTCATTCCGTCGACTAGTGAATTTAAAATTACTACCTAAGATGAAGTTTAATTCGCAAACCAAATGTGATTTCTTTGTGGAAATCAGTTCTTCATTACTTCTATTGATATTTGCACTCGATAATGCAAAGTACATCTTTTGAAATAGTAAAGATGAAACCTTAAGAGGTTAAGTAATAAAGAATGAGTTAGTGATTCATCCTAATTGTGGTTAGTATGTAGTATCGTTTGAAAAATAATTGTTGGGATGCTAACACTTATTTATCAAACGAATGCTTCTTACACACTCAAATCAATTGAATCACAGAAAAAAGGAAAGATAGAACTTTTAAAGGAGATGGTGAACTCCTTATTGATAAGTTCCGTCTTATGTGGGTATACCTAGCAAAGGTAGAAATATCTAAACCTAAGGAGGTTAAGATAGGACCCAAAACCATGGATTACGTTTCCATTGGCAATACGGTATTCTTCAAAACAAAAATGATTGAAGAGACCAAGGTTGAAGAGACCTCATGAACATAGTTATGACTATGTTGTCAGGAGATAACATGGTTCTTACAATTAAATGACTCCACATAAAGGAAAATATTAATATGAATTAGGATATTCATAAAATATTTGATATGTGGAGGTACACCTCAAGTGTGGGGGTACAAGCTAAATACATAAGTTCTATTGATATGAACTTCTAGTATTAACAGAAACTGTTAAACTGTTAACAGTTAAAAGAATGGATCCTTAGAAAGGAAATATTCAATGATAACGAATTATGAAATATTCATAAGCCGTTTTATAAATACCTCAAATGTGGGGGTATTTGGCTAAAGTAGAAATACTTAAGCAAGACACGTTATATTCTTTGAGAATATATTTCCTTGAAATGATAGGAAATTTATAGAAACTATGGTGGTCTTCTTAATAAGAAGAAGAACCAAGATGTAGTTGGAGGACAAAAGTTACTAATTCTTTGGTTCTAAATTCTCTAAGATGGAAAATAAATTGAAACTGTTAAATAATTGATAACAATTAATAATGCATCCTATTCTATTTTGGAAGATGGTTGATCTTCCTATGCGAACCATTGGGTTGCAAAAAACTAGATGTGTCAAGGATGAAACCTTTAAATATTAGACTACAAAACGGTCCATCTCAAGTAGAAGATGAAGGACCTAGACGTAGTAAAAGGGCAAGAGTGGAAAAGTCTTTTGGTCCTGATTTTCTATCATTTATGTTGGAAAACGAACCCGCAATCAACCGTTATGGAAAGCGTTATCTGGTCCGGATAGTTCGTTCTGGAAAGAGGCTATTAACAGTGAGACAAAATCCATAATGCTTGGGAATTGGTAGATCTCCCTCCAAGTTGCAAACCATTAGGTTGCAATTGGATTCTTAAAAGAAAGTATAAAGCCTATGGATCTGTTGATAAGTATAAAGCCAGGCTATAGTTGTCAAAAGGACATTATGATTCATGCAAGATTATCCAAATTGACACAACAGAGCGTTCTATGTCGCACAACCGTGTTGGATCTACTTGTGTATTCATATGGACTAAAACAAGCAACTAACTAGTGGCATGAGAAGTTCGATAGAACTATGTTATCAAATGGATTCAAGATTAATGAATATGACAAATGTGTCTATATTAAAGTAACATCTGAATCATTTGATACCAAAGACATGTTAAAGAAGAACTTTGACATGAAAGATATGGGATTAGCCGATGTCATATTAGAAATAAAGATTTCTAGAACATCAGAAGGAATAGTCCTATCAAAATCCCATTATCTTGAAAAAGTACTTCGAAAGTTCAAATATATTCTTGAGATGTAACGACCCTAACCCTAGACACAATTTTAGTATAACATTATATACTTTTAATATTAATATCAACCTTATGTGTTTATTTTATATCTTTAAATTTCTTATATTAGGATAAAATGATAAGGAAATAAATAGTGTTCTAAAGGAAAAATAATAATTAGAAATAAATAAAGTAATAGAATGGAGTGGTAATAAAATGGACAAATAAAATGTTATGGGTTGAGAGAATTAATTTAAATTGATGAAAGAGTTTTTGGTAGGGAATATTTGGAGTGGGGGACAACTCCCCTAAAACCCTCCCCAAATCCCCTCCATATCCGCCCCCCCTTCCTCCTTTACCATTTACATACTCCACCTCCCTTCTTCTCCTCCTTGATATTCTCTCTCAAATCCATGGAACTCCATTGTTGAAGCTTCACCTTCCGAGGCTCCTACCAAGATCAATCCTTCACCATTTTTAGATCCGAGAGCACTTTTGGAATCGGGAGACCAAGAGGAGTTCATCAAGCTAAAGAAATCCATGATCCATCTCCCATTTTAAAGTGAGTTATTATGACTTCCTTTCTTTAAATGTTCATAAACTATTGATGTTGTTATTATTGTTATAATGGTTATTTGAGGCCTTAGAAACTTTCTTGGATGTTGAGAAATTTGGTAAGGAAATAGAATGTTGTGGTTGGTTAGGAAAATGGGTCAAGAAGGTAAGCAAATGGGTTAATTAAATTATGAAATTTATACTTGGAAAGTGATAGTGAAATGGGTAGTGATTCAAAGGGTAAATGATATAAGATTTAATCATTTTTGGGTTACATGGCTTAGTATGTGAATTGTTATGACTTTCCTTCTTATGAATGATCATAAATTATAAATGTTGTTCTTGTTATATTAATGGGTGTTACATGCTTTAGAACCTTACATGAGTTAGAAAATGGGTAAATGAATTTGGTTGAGGATAATGTTCTTGGAAGATGATTTAGAGGGTATAAAATGGGTAAAATGTAGAATGATAAATGACTTAGAATTCCTTATTTTGGGGTTGCATGATTAGTGGTGAACTTGGTGAAGCTAGGAAATCTTCTTGTTGATTTTTAATGTAGAGTAGAAGGAAAACTTGGGAAGTGAAAGAAAATGGTAAGAGATTACAATTTGGGAAACCCGGGAATTCATGGATCCGGCACTTGGGCGGTCGCCTGCGGGGGCGTGAGCGGCCGTCCATGTGTCCGTAATTTAGAGTGCCTTGTAAAGCCTCTTGGGCGGTCGCCCAAGAGGTATGGGCGGTCGCCCAAGACCCTGTGAAGTTTAACCGTAAATCATAACCGGAATTTGTTAGCAACATTGTTTGGTCACTTATAGATTGTGACCCCCACTTAGTAAATTGAGCTTGAACCTTCATAGAGGCCTTGTTTTATTGTATAAATGACCTTGTAGGATGGATTGATGATATTTCCTTGCCTTACATTGAGTTCATATACACTGTTTATATTATGCATAGTGTGTTGAATAAATGTTGCACTATGATAATTGTTAAAAATGAGTATATATTACCATGTTGCTATGTTGCTTATCCCCTTTGTGGATTTATATTGCAAGTTTATGATATGTACTGAACTTCGGTATACCGGTGGTTGGAGGGTTGTTTCTGGTGAATATTGCTTTAAGCTAGCTCACGTGGAGATGAGTTATGTCAATAACTATCTCGGTTGTTAGGGGGTCGTTTCGGTGAATATGCCTAAGCGTTCACGTGAGATGAGTTATGACAATAACTATCTCGGTTGTTCGGGGTTTATGAATATTGCCTAAGCGCTCATAAGGGATGAGTTATGACGATAACTATCTCAGTTGTACGATTTGTTTGTGAATAATGCCTAAGTAGCTTCACCTGAGATGAGTTATGACAATAACTATCTCGATTGTTTGGGGGTATTTATTACTCTCTGTTTGTTATATGATATTGATTCTCGGTGGATATACATTCACGGAATAAGATTGGAGTATTATTATACCCAATGTTGTACGACTTATCGCTCGTACGGGAAAAGGTAAACCAAGGTAATGTAAGGTGTTTGCCTTTTCCAACGTGTTATATGCAACTTGTTATGTGTCGCATCTTATATGGCATATTGTTGCATTCATAATAGCTTGTTGAGATTTATTCTCACCCCTCTCCCTTTACCGTTTTTAGATTCCGAGACAAAGTGGACCGGCCAAGTAAGGGCGGTGAGGAGTTTGGAAGTTATATTGTGAGAATTGTCGGGGTATGATTAGGTTGGTATAGAAAGTGTGCTTTGGTATAATTCAATTACGGAATTGTATTTATAAATCTTCATTTTATGTTATAACCGAGGCCTTTTTGTAACTAAAACAGTTTCTTACTTTCTAAGTTGGTCAATTATTTCTCCATTGTGAAAAGGTGTAGATTATTTTTAAATGGTTATAATAATTGTATTAAATTTTGAAAGTTAAATAAAAGTTTTAAAAGATTAGGAAAAATTGGGTTAGTTTGAGGATGCTCCAGCTTGGGACACGTGTAGGTTCCGGGTCGGGGTCCTCACAGTTGGTATCAGAGCTCGGTTAGAGTTCTCGGGTAGAGTCTAGCTGAGCGAGAGTGTGCGATAACTTACGTCGAGAGTTTAACACAGGAATTTGTTCAAAGACAGAAAATGATATTGACCATCCAAGGAATCAAGGAAAGGTGAGTTATGGAAAGATAGATTCCTCCACCATCATTTGAGGTATTTTACCTGTCTCAGGAGTTAGGGTTCATACTTTTATAAATCCCTGTTCATTCGTTCTCATGTGGCATTACATTTCATCTTTTATTTGCATAATAGGCCTAAAAGTTGCCTTATGTGTTGGAGGTTCTACTCCTACGGGAGAGTACCTTGAATCATTCTTGTTTATCATGGTGATTGTGATTTGGGAGGACTGTCGCAAGAAGCGAGTCTCCTTATCTATGTTTGATTGCCTCCGTGTGTAATTGAGGCGGATAAATTATTTATTTGATATTATGTCATACATGCGTAAATGTCGAAAGTATGGCCTAAGGAATGTGAAGGTTATTTGGGTTGTGTGTTATATTTGATTTAAATACACTTGAATTATCTCATGTACCGGTGGTAAATGAATTTGTGAACTCTTAGTTGAGGTTAGGTATATGGCCTAATTAAGAGTGGTTTATGGTGGTATAATTGCATGATTAGTTATTCATTGGTGTCTCGTGGTAGAGACTAGATATATGAGACTAGTATTGGAAGTGATAGTCTAAGTGGGATTATATGAGTTATAAAATATCGCGAGTACGAGATCTTATAGAACTAATATGTCTTTGCCTTATGTGCTATAAGTTTATTTTCTAAGGAGAGATTGATTGAAATTTTGCTACTAATTTGAATAGGAAATCAGATATTTTGTAAGTGATATCACCCTATAAGTTGACTAAGCGGTGTTTTTCAAGTGAGTTTCAAAAATGGGTTTTCATCAGGTATCATACCAGGATATTGAAGCTTTGAGTTGATATAAGGTACTATTTTAGTATTCGGATTCCTAGATAGAGGACACTAATTGGGATGACAGAATTGATGATTCATTTTGGGAAAATTATTTGGTAAAGAAGATAATGAGCGTAGTGAATCTCCATAAGGGTAAATTGTTACTATATTTAGAAAAGATGATACTTGGTGGTTAATTATAAGGTTATAGAGATCTTAAATAGGTAGCGTGAAGAATAAGTATTCTTTAGCACTTGTTGACGATTTGTATGACTGATTTTAGAAACTAGTAGGATACTCAATGGTTATTAGTTGAATTTTTCGGAGTGTTACAATTACAGTGAAAATTTGCTTTAAGGATATACTTAAGACAACATTTATATATAGTATGACCGTTTTGATTTGTGGATTGTATATTAGTTATGGAGAGGTAAATAGGGTAAATACGAAGAAGTATAATAGATACAGTTATTGGTGATTTAAAGGATCAACTTCAGAAATTGGTAATATATGTATATGGTTCGTTTTGAGAATTGATTATCATTAGTTGAGAAAATGAGGATGAATCTTACTGGAAGACAGGATACTTTAGGATGATTATATACTATAAGTCGACTTAGTTACGTGAATCATATGAGGGATTAGTGTGATGCTTGAAAGATATTGACGTTATACGGATTTTGAGTTTGTTGATGGTTATTGAGAGTTAAGTTAGATTATACCGTAATGTTTAATTGAAATTTGGGAATGATTGATCTATGAGAGTTCCAATTATATTTTCTTATTTAGAAATTATGGTATTTGATTGGGAACTAGATGTTTACAATATGTTGTTGCTAAGTACAATACCAATATCAAAGGTAGGGAATAGATGACTCACATTAAGTAAAGGTGTTGAATATTCAACTTGAAGAATTATTGAATTGAGGATGCTTTGCCAAGTTTATAACCTTAATGAATGTTTAGTGTATTTATCGGAGATAGTAATAAGTATTACGAGATTGTGTTTTCTTATAAGGAATTCAACTAAGTAAAAATATTATGAGTGGTGGCTACACTATAAATAGAAGTTAAACAAGAGTATTATGTTAGAATTGTTTTAAATGTGCTTTAAAACTTTGGATTGTATATTGAACTTCGGTATGAGCAATTGTGCCCTTCGGGGATAGTTGATTTAATAAGGTCAGTAACCCATTTTCGTGTAAATTAAAATCTGTGAGTAATTTAACTATCTACCACTGGTATGGGACGGTTGTAGATAATTAAATCACTCGAGTTATTTTGTTAGCTTATCAATCTTTTGAAATTTCTTAAATTGTGAGTGGTTTAGTTAATTAAAACTGGTATGGGCCGGTTTTAAATAAATAAACCATTCGGGTCTCTTTGAATCTCTTTTTATATTATCCTTTGGAATTTTGAAAGATGTTGTAACTTTTAGAAAGACTTGGTATCCTAAAGATATAAATTGTTCAGAAGCAAGTAGAAATTGCAACCTAGTTTCCCTATAATGATTAATTGTATTCAAGTTTTGGTCCGAGAAATGAATTGATAAATGTGGGGTTATTATTGTGTCGATCACAATAGACTCGGTTTTGTTTTGGAGTTGGATCGGCTCCGTTGTGGGCGGCCAACCCTTCAATTTGAATATTGATTTGTCACTAGTCCTGAACATAATTGGAACATTGAATGGTGACAATAGAATGTTGACGTTAGAAGATTTATTAAAATATTTAGAGTTCTAGGTTGAACTTGAGAGTATTATCACTATAGATTTTGTGATTGAGTTACATTGAAAGTAAAGAAGGATATGTTGTTCTGTTATAGAAAGTTGAATTGTATTTTCTACTCGTTATATATATATAGCTTGATGAGATGTTATTAATAAAGTCCTCACATATGTTAGTGGATAATTCGATTGTATAAAACCCATAGTGTTAAATGGATTGGATAGACATCGTTCGGGAAGGTCATTTTGGGAAGGTAGGAATGCTATTAAGTTTAACCTTGTAAAAATTTGAAGAATCATTACTTGTGGTTGATGATATGCTACGGGCATATACAATAGATTTAGTAATCGATAGGACATAAGGTTACCAATGGTTGGATACGTATAATAGCAGTTATCATTCTAGCATTGAGATAAAACCGTATGAGGCATAGTTTGGGGAGAAAATATCGATCTCTAATTTGTTGGGGTGAGTTTGGAGAAGCAAGGCCTAAGGTAAATTGGCGCCAAGATTCGTTAATCCATTTGAAGCTTTAGAAAAGGTTGGTGCTTTGACTTATAGACTGGTTTGGAGAAGCTTATAGAGTATTTGAAGTTTTAATGTAATATCGTCTCATTAATGGAATTAGAAATCGTGAAAAAGAATCACAGCATTGAAGAAACTATATGGAATTGGAGTCTGAGGTATGCATAAGTAACCGAGGCGGATTGAACTTTTAGGTAAGTTTTTAAAAAAAAAATTCGGGACGAATTTTCTTTAAGGGGGAGTGAGTGTAACGACCCTAACCCTAGACACAATTTTAGTATAACATTATATACTTTTAATATTAATATCAACCTTATGTGTTTATTTTATATCTTTAAATTTCTTATATTAGGATAAAATGATAAGGAAATAAATAGTGTTCTAAAGGAAAAATAATAATTAGAAATAAATAAAGTAATAGAATGGAGTGGTAATAAAATGGACAAATAAAATGTTATGGGTTGAGAGAATTAATTTAAATTGATGAAAGAGTTTTTGGTAGGGAATATTTGGAGTGGGGGACAACTCCCCTAAAACCCTCCCCAAATCCCCTCCATATCCGGCCCCCCCTTCCTCCTTTACCATTTACATACTCCACCTCCCTTCTTCTCCTCCTTGATATTCTCTCTCAAATCCATGGAACTCCATTGTTGAAGCTTCACCTTCCGAGGCTCCTACCAAGATCAATCCTTCACCATTTTTAGATCCGAGAGCACTTTTGGAATCGGGAGACCAAGAGGAGTTCATCAAGCTAAAGAAATCCATGATCCATCTCCCATTTTAAAGTGAGTTATTATGACTTCCTTTCTTTAAATGTTCATAAACTATTGATGTTGTTATTATTGTTATAATGGTTATTTGAGGCCTTAGAAACTTTCTTGGATGTTGAGAAATTTGGTAAGGAAATAGAATGTTGTGGTTGGTTAGGAAAATGGGTCAAGAAGGTAAGCAAATGGGTTAATTAAATTATGAAATTTATACTTGGAAAGTGATAGTGAAATGGGTAGTGATTCAAAGGGTAAATGATATAAGATTTAATCATTTTTGGGTTACATGGCTTAGTATGTGAATTGTTATGACTTTCCTTCTTATGAATGATCATAAATTATAAATGTTGTTCTTGTTATATTAATGGGTGTTACATGCTTTAGAACCTTACATGAGTTAGAAAATGGGTAAATGAATTTGGTTGAGGATAATGTTCTTGGAAGATGATTTAGAGGGTATAAAATGGGTAAAATGTAGAATGATAAATGACTTAGAATTCCTTATTTTGGGGTTGCATGATTAGGGTGAACTTGGTGAAGCTAGGAAATCTTCTTGTTGATTTTTAATGTAGAGTAGAAGGAAAACTTGGGAAGTGAAAGAAAATGGTAAGAGATTACAATTTGGGAAACCTGGGAATTCATGGATCCGGCACTTGGGCGGTCGCCCAAGGGGGCGTGAGCGGCCGCCCATGTGTCCCGAGAATTTAGAGTGCCTTGTAAAGCCTCGGGCGGTCGCCCAAGAGGTATGGGCGTCGCCCAAGACCCTGTGAAGTTTAGCGTAAATCATAACCGGAATTTGTTAGCAACATTGTTTGGTCACTTATAGATTGTGACCCCCACTTAGTAAATTGAGCTTGAACCTTCATAGAGGCCTTGTTTTATTGTATAATGACCTTGTAGGATGGATTGATGATATTTCCTTGCCTTACATTGAGTTCATATACACTGTTTATATTATGCATAGTGTGTTGAATAAATGTTGCACTATGATAATTGTTAAAAATGAGTATATATTACCATGTTGCTATGTTGCTTATCCCCTTTGTGGATTTATATTGCAAGTTTATGATATGTACTGAACTTCGGATACCTGGTGGTTGGAGGGTTGTTTCGGTGAATATTGCTTTAAGCAGCTCAGGAGATAAGTTATGTCAATAACTATCTCGGTTGTTAGGGGGTCGTTTCTGGTGAATATGCCTAAGCAGTTCACAGGAGATGAGTTATGACAATAACTATCTCGGTTGTTCGGGGGTTTATGAATATTGCCTAAGCAGTTCATAAGGGATGAGTTATGACGATAACTATCTCGCTGTACGATTTGTTTGTGAATAATGCCTGCTAGTTCACCGGAGATGAGTTATGACAATAACTATCTCGATTGTTTGGGGGTATTTATTACTCTCTCGTTTGTTATATGATATTGATTCCGGTGGATATACATTCACGGAATAAGATTGGAGTATTATTATACCCAATGTTGTACGACTATCGCTCGTAGACGGGAAAAGGTAAACCAAGGTAATGTAAGGTGTTTACAAACTTTTCCAACGTGTTATATGCAACTTGTTATGTGTCGCATCTTATATGGCATATTGCTGCATTCATAATAGCTTGCTGAGATTTATTCTCACCCCTCTCCCTTTACTGTTTTTAGATTCCGAGACAGGTGGACCAGCCAAGTAAGGGCGGTGAGGAGTTTGGAAGTTATATTGTGAGAATTGTCGGGGTATAATTAGGTTGGTATAGAAAGTGTGCTTTGGTATAATTCAATTACGGAATTGTATTTATAAATCTTCATTTTATGTTATAACCGAGGCCTTTTTGTAACTAAAACAGTTTCTTACTTTCTAAGTTGGTCAATTATTTCTCCATTGTGAAAAGGTGTAGATTATTTTTAAATGGTTATAATAATTGTATTAAATTTTGAAAGTTAAATAAAAGTTTTAAAAGATTAGGAAAAATTGGGTTAGTTTGAGGATGCTCCAGCTTGGGACACGTGTAGGTTCCGGGTCGGGGTCCTCACATGAGAGGTGTACTCTAGTAAGGTAGAATCTTGAGAGGTAATCTCTGTAAAGTAGATTCCTGAAAGGTAGACTCTAAGGAGGTCAAACCACTTAGAGATACTAAATACTTGGGAAGTCGAAACAGTACAGAGATAATAACCACTTGAAGAAACTGACCGATAGAAGAATTTGATCATTCGAAGGGACTGATCATTCTAGATAGACTCAAGGTCTAATTGTAATTGTAATCAATCACCGGAATAGTATAATCATAGTACTTGGTGTACTTGAAGATATACTTATGATTAAAGATTACAATTCCTATGTAAGTTGAATGGTCTTGGAAGATATTCCTTTGTGGAATAAGTTTGTGTCTACATAACCTAAGGCATTGTGACGACAATGAGAAATAGGAAAAGATGTAGAACATCATGGTAAGTCTAGACATATTCGTCGTAGACACAATACCATTAAACAGTTGATCAAGAATGGCGTTATCACTATTGATTATGTAAAGTCATGTGATAACTTAGCGGATCCGTTTACCAAAGGTATTAATCAAGATCAACTGTATAAACTGTTAAGGGGAATGGGTCTAAAACCCACAACAAAAGAACTTATAGCGGACACTCAACCTTGAGAAATGGAGATCCCAGGCCCTTGGTTCAATGAGACAACCAAGTTATAAGTTCTAGTAGAGTTACTTGGAAACAACAACTCGGTTTATTAACCTGGAGATGTTGAATACTCATTCCCAGAACATCCAAGTACAAGCACGTACGCAGTGGTAAGGATAAGTTGAGAAAACTTTTAATGATTTCTATACATTCGGGTGGAGTAGTGCATGATACTCCTTATAGTGAGAATCACCTATATAAAGCGAGAGGTAATTAGGCCGCCTCTAAATGAACGCTTATGAATGAGATACGGTCCAGGGCCGAAATGGACAAAACCGTGAGAATGAAAAACTATTAGAGCTATTATTATGTGAGTATTATTGTCTTGATATACAACCTACAGTCACTGGTTCAAAGCGACTCGCTACCAAATGGCTAGTATATCCGATAATATTTCACTAGGGAAGATTCAAGGCCACAAGCTATCTATCCCGATGTAATAATAGTTCGCCGGAACTTTGGACAAAATTGCATACATGCATTAATTGTCATTCATGTGGGGGATTGTTGGAAATGGATAACGGAAAGTTAAGTTTAACTTAACGTTGATCTAGTTTCTAACGGAAGTTCGTTATGTGTTAACGGAACTAGTTACAAATGGTAATCTACATCTGTTGTAGATTATATATAACTCATTTAATGTCTCAAAACCATTTAGGGTGAATGAGAATTAATGATAAAGTCTTTTGTAACTTAACAAGAGTTAAATATTGGGTCAAAGTTTGATTTGGGTTGGTCCCAAAATGGGTGGACTTGCGTGGCCGACGAAAGTGAAAGCAAGCAGTCGAAGAAGTGTTTGCACGGCCGTGTGCTGTCTCAGATACGGCCGTGCACCGTGCCTTGGCTTGCCACTCGACCGTGCTGAGCCTTGAACTCGACCGTGCATATTGCCTTGCACGGCCGTGCAGTTCATTGGACACGGTCGTGCAAATGCTGTTATACCCGAAAAGTTGTGACTTTTCAAGGGAAAAGCCACCAAACCCTTTGACTCTCCTTATATACTCCCCCTCCGAATTTCAATTCACTCATACTGTATTTCTACCCTTCCTACCCTCTAGTGAGATAGATAAACATACCCAAATCATTGGCATCTTGTTGCATCAAATCTTTCAAAGTCCAAAGTTCTAAATAGTGAGTAGTTCGTAGAGTTACCAATTTGGAGTGCTCCTATTGGTGATTATAAGTCGTTTTATCTCACGAGAAGTTTGCCATTTAAACCGTAAGCACCTGTGCGGAGCAAATACTTCTTACGGAAATTGTGCTACACAAGACTCGACTTCCTAAATTGTTCTTCCCAATTTCCGTTAGTTTTTCTGTCAAGTTTTCTGTTAAGTTTGAAGAAGCCACACATAAGATCCAACAGAAGCAACGTGGGAGGAGGTGCTGGTGTGGAAATGGGCGGGCGGAAGGTGATGGGTTGGAGTCTGGAGATGTGGCGGAGAAGAAGGTGAAAAAGAAGAGTGATTTTATTTTTGCTTTGCTGAAGTAGATTTAGGGCTAGGGACGTTTATATGAGAGTGTAGGGGTGATCGGGGTTTGGTTCAAACTTTGGAGTCGAATCGAATCGAGCTAAATCGTGTGGTTTGATTCGATTTTTAGAAATAAGTGGTTTAGCTCAGTTTGAGAAATTAAGAGATCATGTAATTCAGTTCAGCTTAGAGTTTGACACTCCTAAACCGAACCAAACTGTTTAAGATCGAACCGCGGTTTGAAACCGTAAAATCGAGCCATTAAACTGAACAGTGGTTCATGATTGTTGTTTGGTGATTGGTATTTGGTACTTTAGTTTCAAAGTAATCAAGTTATGCTTATATTTATTCTAAGTACTTATTTTTAAATATTTTATATTCATTAGTTATAAAATGGTTAACAAAAAAAAATTATGGTTTAAAATGCGATTTGGACCGTGGTCTCAACGGCAAAATCAAACTGCGATTTAGATCGAATCAAACCGAACCATATCAGTTTGGTTTAGGTCGGTCTGAATTTTTTTTTTTTTTGGTTTAGCTCGATTTGAAATTTCTTCAAATCGATCCTAGCAGTTTGACTTCTAAATTTGTCTAAACCAAGCTAAACCGAACCATTTCCACCCCTATGAGAGTGGAGGTTAGGTGTAAATTATCATTTCAATATTCATGCCTTTATATTTACAAGAAATATTTTTGGGGTCTCTAGATTCGATATTTTACGTATGTACCCATATATGTTAAGTTACTAACGCACTTTAACTTCCATCAACATTTTTAACAATTTTGGTTAATTTTGTTAATAAATCAATAGTACGCAAGTTACATTTGTTGTTTCAATAGGACGAATGTCAATATGAAAATCTGGGATATAGTACGGAGGTCAGAATAAGGTACTCCCTACGGTCCCTACGTCCCAAAATGAATATGAAAATCTGGGATATAGTACGGAGGTCAGAATAAGGTACTCCCTACGTCCCAAAATGAAAGTTCATTTTGGAACAAATATAGTGTAGTAGAAACAATATGGTCAGTAAAAATCACTTTATTTTCTTTTGACTGAATCCCATTTGGTTTCGCTAATATTTTCTAATATACAACTGGAGAATTTACTACTTGTGGAATGAGTACAATGAGGGTTTATTCTACTCTACATAAAAATAGATATAGTACAAAGGTTAACTTACAAAAATAGGAGCGGAAACCGCGTTCACCCATGCTTGTTGGTCAACCGAATATTGGCAACAAATTTCATCCGTCTCTGTGTCACGTAAACAAAAATGTAACTATATCCAAAAGTTCTCAGTTCTTGATTCTGTATGCTACCTGTTAGTATGCACAGGAGGTTAGAGTTGACGCTGGTGAAGGAATGATTTAGTCTTGCTTGGAGAAGATTAATGTGACGGATCCACACTTGCGATAGCTCGAACGTTCTTCAAGTTAGGAAGAATTTTGTGTGATCATTTCCCGATGTATGCATAGCCCTTGGAAACTACTTGGTTGAACAAAGTAGAAGGAAGGCAGCCACCGTATGATATTAGATACACTATAAAGGCTACATATCCAGCAGTTCCCATAACAACCGTAAGACCAAATAGGAGTCCATTGACTTCAGCAATGAAGAAAGTCAGCAAAAGATAGCCATTGATCACCATTACCAGGGCAGCCACAGCCCATGCAATTCTCTACAGCAAAAAGCATGAAAGTAAGTTAGGCAAACGGTTCTAGAAAATATCATCTTGTAATAACTGCTTAAAGGAAGTTGCAAGTGCACAACATAGATACTTGTTACGGATTAATCTTTTTGGTCCTCCAGGAAGCCTGAGATTAATCGCTCAAGGTTCTGACGGGAGCCGAAGTGGGGACCGCTTCCAAGATAATTTGCTTCATCTACAAGGACTTGAACTCGAGAACACTTGCTTAAGCGACTAGATTACCTTCCACTCTAGCAGACCATCATTGGTATAACATAGATATCTATAGTATAAATGAGGGAAGTGGGATGAATAGTTGTATGAATAGTGCCAAAAGTTTTTTTTCTCATTTTACCCTTACTAAGTTGTCCCTTTCCCATTTCGCCCTCACTTTTAATTAAAAAAATACCACGTGTCCTCGGACACGGGCTTTTACAAGTAAGATATAACCTAAGGATTCCTATGTCCTACATGGACATAACTGATAGAAAGGGGTAAGGTTGCGGGACAAAGTAAATGCAGAATTATCTTCATGTCATGTGTTATTGAAATGCTGTTTCAACTTGATCACTACTGGGTACTATCCCTGTAAATAGTTTGTACCGCATATCGAGCTACTAAGAAGGGTCTGAGCAGGACTGTGGCCTTTCCATATCAGATCCTAATATTCCATCAACAATTCTAGATAACTGCCCAAATGATGAACTTTAACAAATTCATGGCTCTTAGATTAGACTCATTGGACATCTGACTACATGGATGATGCACTTATCAAAGCTTTCATAGAACAATCTACCAACATAAAATGCATACTGCAGAATGCTTATATTAACTTACTCTACATTAGACAAACACATCAAAGCGCCTCAAAACATATACTCCCTCCGTCCCACCTGAAAAGGCACAAAATGGGGCTTGCACGGGAATTAAGAAGAGTGTATAGTAGAGTAAGTGATGCAAACGGAAGGATAGAGATTTATGACCGAACGAAAAGGACAAGAATCAATAATTGAAAGCCAAAGCTTTTCTTTTCTATTTCATAAAATCAAAGTCTAATTTTCGGATTTAACATATGACCTATTATATGACTCCTACGACTTGAAAAACAAATCAAAACCTACTAAAATTACCCCTAAGCTATATAGTAACATAATAGGACTCAAAAATAACAAAATATCTCCTAAATCTATTTTAAAACATCAAAATACTACCTACCTAATAATAATTCCGAAAATACAAAGAAAATAATAAAAGATAAGTAAATAATAATTCCAGAATTTGCCGTCGATCTGCATCATTCTTCCCTTCTTAGAAAAAATTCGTCCTCGAATTTGACATGTTGCTTTAGGAAATACATCTAGAAATTTATCCTTAAATCGTTGACGAACTTTGTATTTAGTATCACTTGTCAAAATATCCATCCAGTCAGTCCACCCATTAGTGAGAAACTTATCACTAATCAATCTTTTGAAGAACCAAGAAGCCAAAAACTTTGAACAATCAACATCAAAGGAGTCAAACGGATCAATGTACCGCTGACCAAAATTGACATCTTCAATCTTCCACATCACTTGATTTTGAGAAAAATCAAAATCAACTTTCAACACGAACAGGATCAGATGGCATCACTTGACAACAGTCACAATGACACACATCAAACCTAGGCGGTTTTGACCAATCAACAAGATCTTCTTGACTTGAAGATTCGAAAAAAAAACCCTCTTTATACTCAATAGTATCAATCCAAGAATCAATGAAAACATCAGGATTTGCCTAACCTTCGATCTCCGGAATTCCGATCCTCATATCGACATCCCTAGAAGGGTCCGCCGAATACCTGTCATGATGTCCATGATTTTGGGCGAAGGAATCCATCCCTTCTCGATACTCCATATCCTCGGCTGGAATAACCGGATCTGAACCCATCTTCGCTGGAAGCTACATGCGATCCATGCGGTTCCGGAGTATTTGAATCTGTCTTCACCAAGGTTTCGTTTGCGATGATGGTCATCTTCTTGGGGGCTCCGCTGCACGGTCGCTCCCTCGACCACCTCGTCCACCACGACCAACGCGCCCTCGTTCAGCCATTGATATACGCGCCAGGCGCTCTGATACCAAATGATGCAACGGAAGGATATATATTTATGACCGAATGAAAAGGACAATAATCAATAATTGAAAGCCAAAGCTTTTCTTTTCTATTTCATAAAATCAAAGTCTAATTTTCGGATTTAACATATGACCCTATTTTATATGACTCCTACGACTTGGAAAACAAGTCAAAACCTACTAAAATTACCCCTAAGCTATATAGTAACATAATAGGACTCAAAAATAACAAAATATCTCCTAAATCTATTCTAAAACATCAAAATACTACCTACCTAATAATAATTCCGAAAATACAAAGAAAATAATAAAAGATAAGTAAATAATAATTCCAGAATCTGCCGTCGATCTGCATCAGTAAGTGTTGTGAGTATGAAAAATGAGATAGGAGGGAGAATGTGGGGTAGGGAATAGTAAGTGGATAGTTATTGTATGACAAGTGGGTCCCATAAATAAATAAGTATTAAAAAGTTTCCATTTTGGGAGTGTGCCTTTTAAAATGGGACACCAAAAATTGAATTTTGTGCCTTTTGGAGTAACACGGATGGAGTATAGTACAAATACGAGTAAGGTTAACATGATTATTCTCATGAATTCATGTACCGTGTGCACCAACTTGTATTAACCAGCCACTGTTTTGAATAGTTGGATCCTATTGTATTCAAGGGGCTATAAAAGATAATGCATGCCAATGCCATTGCTCCAGCATATATATAATAACCACTACATGGTAAAGTGCACATATTCACACTTGCATAAGGCCAAACTGCACATGGCGTTTCTCTGTATTTGGCAAAACTTAGTTAAAGAGTCCTAGACATCGATTGTCTTCCCTTTCTCATATTGGCGAAATCAAGAAAGTAGGCTATAGTTATTTATTCTGTTTTTCAACTATAATTGTTCTTCATAACCGAAACTTTTTTATTTCCAGACCAATCTAAACCCGTCCCTAACTTTCTTTCTGTCCATCCACTTTCTACTTTCACCCGAATACCCACAAGAGATCAGAGAGATCTACAAGTTTTGGAACAGTTCAGCTAATTTTTAACCCAAAGAACTGTGGTAATTCGAAGTAGCAATTGTCACTACTTCTGATACTAAAGGGCAAATCAACCAACATTCCAAAAGTTTTGAGGTAGAAGCAGAAAGAATGTGCTTTACTAAAGGGCAAATCAACCAACATTCCAAAAGTTTTGAGGTAGAAGCAGAAAGAATGTGCTTTACCCCTGAAGAATCAACTCCCTTCATTCACGATGAAAATAATCACATGACGGGATAAGCGGAAGCTAACTACCAAATCAATAGCCCTCTTTCCTTTTCAGATTTTCCAAAAGGAGAGTCCATTTCCTAAAAATAAAGCAACTTGATGCTGTTTGAAGTATGTACTCTCTTATCTTTACATTTAACTCAACTAAGAAGACCCACTAAATTTTTACTGAACTTCAAAGGTAAAACAGAAAAAAATGTTGGGTCAGTTAGCACTTCTTAAGCAATACCCACTCACAAAGGACTAATTTGGGAAAGGATGGAGTAATCAATCTTCTCTTCTTTGATACAAGGCCAATCAACTAACCTATCAAACCACGCTTCCCAGTTGGTGCTTTTCTGACTCAAAAGACTAGGTCGGAGTTGTCGAATGACAAATTATGTAAACACGCATAGCAGTTATTGAGAAAATTTTCAAAGAGATTTTCTCTCTCTCTACCTCCCCCCCCCCCAAATAAATAAATATAAATAAAGATAAAATTCTCTTACTTATCTCATTTGTGCACCCTTTAATTTCGGAATTCAATTATACTTAGGAATGTTCAATAATTGCTGTATAGATAGTGTAACTCGCCTTAACGGATTAATTTA
Source organism: Adenophora triphylla var. japonica (assembly GCA_022495995.1). Lineage (NCBI taxonomy): Eukaryota > Viridiplantae > Streptophyta > Magnoliopsida > Asterales > Campanulaceae > Adenophora > Adenophora triphylla. Next base: position 62,081 of record JAFEMH010001227.1, on the reverse strand, counting down.
GGCATAGGTACATATTGGGCCTCATCCATATGTTAGAAGGTCCATATAGGTCTTATTACGGATGTTATGAGTTTCCACAACTATGAAGTATTGACAAATAGAGCCGGTAATGAATATCGATTATGCTCCTGCAGGTAAGGCTGTAAACGAGCCGAGCCGAGCTTTGAAGTTTCGAGCTCGAGCTCGTATAAAAGTTAACGAGCTCGAGCTTTTCTCGAGCTCGAGCCCAGTATGCCTGTTCGAGCTCGGATCGAGTTTCGAGCTTTTCGCGATCTGCTCGAACTCAAGTATTAACGAGCCGAGCTTTGACTTATTTTTTGAAAAAATTCAAGGCCATGGCCAAGGCCGACCAATTCTAATGTCACGGCCGAATGATTATGCTCACCTCGGCTTCAGCCTCATTATATACCAAGGCAAGACTATTTTACTTTCTTTTTCTTTCGATGTGGGATATCCTCCAAGGCCAAGACCGGCCGAGCCAAGGCAAAGCCATTTTACTTTCTTTTTCTTTCGATGTGGGATATCCTCCAAGGCCACGGCCAAGGCCATTTTACTTTATTTTTCTTTCGATGTGGGATATCCTCCAAGGCCACGGCCACGGCTAAGAGCACGGCCAAGGCCGGCCAATCCCAATGTCACGGCCGAGCCAAGGGAAGACCAAGGCTAATTTTTATTATTTTTCGATTAAAAATTAACTTTTCAAAATGACCTGTGATTTTAATAGTCATTAAAAAAATAAAGTATCACTTTAATGTGACAAATTAAAAATTAAGAAAATCAAGTGGGTATACTATTTCATTACTAATAAAATAATATTTTATCATAATAATAATTTGTCTTTCAAAAAATAATAATTGAATAATATACAATAAATAAAAATTATGATAATAATATAGAAAAAATATTTAAAACAACAAAATAATTTAAACTTCTAAGAAATATTAATATATCTAAGCCTTGAATACCGCTCTAAATCCTAAAACAATAATGCCTAAAAATATAATTTATTGATAATAATAATTTAATAATTTAAACTTCTGAGAAATATTAATATACCTAAGTAATAATTGATATTAATAAATTATATAAAAAATACTTATTAACAATAATAATAATTTAATCTTTAAAAGAAATATTAATAATGCTTATTACTACATCCCAAAATCTCATATACTTATACCCCAAACCCTAAACCCTAAATCATATACATATACCCCAAACCCTAAAAATATGATTTATTGATAATAAGTAATAAATGGCATTTTTCATCTCTCCTTAAATCATATTTCTACCCCTATTCCTAAACCCTCATTTCTGCATATATGTATATATAGATGTGTTTATATAAATACATGTATATGTATATATGTGTGTGTATATATAAATATGTATTTATATAAAAACATACTCCCTCCGTTCCGCTAAGGTTGTAACATTTTGCCATTTTCGGCATTTCACTTAAGTTGCAACATTACCCAAAAAGGAAACTTTTTATTATTTTTATAATTCTCCACTCATTCTCTCTCTTCCTCACAACCACTCATTATTCTCCACTCATTCTCTCTCTTCCTCACAACCACTCATTATTCCCCTTTCTTAATTTACGTGCTTCAACCCTCATGTAACAACCTTACTGAAACGGAGGGAGTATGTGGATATATATAAATATATGTACACATATATGTGTATGCATGTATCTATGTATGCATTGATACACACACACACACACACAGAGACACACACACACATATATATATATATATATTCAAATTTCTAGACAACATGTCAGCAATTGTATTATTGTTTCTTTTTATATGTTCAAAATTATTCTTACATCCACTACCTTGTATAATATTTTGTAAATTTTATCCATCTTGTTCTATTAACTTTTCTACTTTGATCATTTTTTATAAATCTTACTATTGCTTCGCAATCTATTCTAACTGTAAATACTTTATTTAAAAAGATTTTGAATTTTTCTAAGGAATTTATTAAAGCTTGTATTTCAAAATCTAAACTTGTTCAGTTTAATCCTATTTTATTAAAATTTTCACTAGTGTAAGAGCAAATCTTTTGACGTAAAAATTAAAAGAACACCTACACCGTATATACATTGACTACCCTGTTTGCTTGTGAAAAACGTCATTGCTTACGATTAAACGAAGGTTTAATCATAAGCAATGACGTTTTTCACAAGCAAACATGCTGCCGACACATTTTGAAGTAGTGCGCGGCCGACTGAAATTTTTTCTTTAATCTTCACCTAAGCGGGTTCTTGACAAAGACTGGTCTTACAACATAATGCCACAAATCAAGCTTGTCTTAGTCTTTTAGATCTTAGAAAGAATCAATATATATATATATATATATATTCATAAACATATATGAGCGTATGTGTATATATATGTCACAATATATACATATATATAGTAATATATACTCCCTCCGTCCCAGGAAATGGTTCACCATTTTTGGCCCGACACGCAAATTAAGGAAATAGGTGGGAAGAAAAAATGTTGTGAGTGTAATTTGAAAATAGGAGAGAGAATTAGTGGAGAAAATAGTAAATTTAAAAAGTGTTGTGAGTGTAATAGTGAATTAGGAGAGAAAATGAGTGGAGGAAATAGTGAGTGGGTATAATAGAATATTAATAAAACTTTTCCATTTTAGGAAAGGTGAAGCTTCAAACGGGACGCCATTTTGAGTAAAAGGTGAAGCATTTTCTGGGACGCCATTTTGAGTAAAAGGTGAAGCATTTTCTGGGATGGAGGGAGTATACATATTTATATAAATATATGAATATAAATACACGTAAATGTATGTACAGTGTATATGATAGACACTTTGTTAATTTTATATTTAAATAGTTAAATATAAGTACAATGATATATATTAAGTATGTCTATTATTTTGATGAAAAGATTATTATATTAGGCAAATATATGTGCATTTGAAAAGATTTTTTTTTAAATGTCTATTGTATATACAATCTCTATATGGTTTTATTATGAAAGCACAAAATTTTTATATTAATTTTAATTATTGTATAATCTATATGGCTTAATTCATTTTGAAAATACAAATATTTTTAATTATGTTTTGTTTACAATGTAAGGAAAATATAAACTAATTATATTATTTTTTACATACATATATTATATATTATACATGTATTATATTTTTATTATTTGTCAAAAATAATAAAAATTAGCCTAGCCTTTCCTTGGCTCGGCCTTGGCATTGGGATTGGCCGACCTTGGCCTTGGCTCGGCCGTGGCATTGAGATTGGGCGGCCGTGGCCTTGGCGGATATCCCACATCTAAAGAAAAAGAAAGTAAAATGGCCTTGCCTTAGCTCGGCCGGACTTGGCCATAGCCCCGGCCTTGGTCGTGGCCTTGGAGGATATCCCACATCGAAAGAAAAAGTAAGTAAAATGGCCTTGCCTTGGCTCGGCCGGCCTTGGCCGTGGAGGATATCTCACATTGAAAGAAAAAAAAGTAAAATGGCCTTCTCTTGGTATATAATGAGGCTGAAGCCAAGGTAAGCATAATCATTCCGCCGTGGCATTAGAATTGGCCGAAGTATAAAATTTATTCGAGCTTTTAACGAGTCGAGCTCAAACGAGTCGATCTCGGACAGAGCTCGTCGAACATATTAGCCGGCTCGAAAAAAAAACGAGCTTGAAAACCAGCTCGAGCTCGAGTTCACCTCGAGCCCACTCGAACTCGAGCTTTTTACGAGCCGAGCCCGAGCCGAGCTTGAGCCAGCTCGTTTCGTGTAACAGCCCTACCTGCAGGCCAGTCAGTTATTACTCAGTCCGCCGTAATACTTAAAAAATCATTAAAATTTTAAGTGAATTAACATAACAGCAAAAATACCTCCAGAGTAGGACCAATCTTGAAGATGCCCATGATCTGTTCCTTGGCTACCAAGGTAAGAAGGGGGATAAGTGCGAATGGAATCTGTATGGATTGGAGCACATTAAGCCATTCATTCAAAACATCCAGCGAAGCCTCAGATCTGTTGAACACTAGAGCAACAATCATAGTTGGCACAATGGCACAACTCCGTGTAATCAATGCCCGCAGCCATTTTTTCAAACGGAGGTTAAGAAAGCCTCCCATTATAAACTGCCCAGCATAAGTACCAGTTATGGTACTACTCTGCCCAGCTGCTAACAATCCAATACCCCATATGTAGAGAATTGGTAACAATCCTCCACCATATTTCTCTTGAAGATACTGTCCTGCATTTACCAGGCCTATACCATCGGCTTGTTTAGAACCATAGAACCCCTTAGCAAAGACAGTAGTAACAAACAAATTTATCAGGAAGGAGACAAAAAGAGCAATTGATGATTCAATTGTATAGTAATTTAGTGCCTCCTGGACACGGCCAGTCTTGTTTGGATCAATCTTTCTCGACTGCACTAAAGCAGAATGCAAAAATACATTATGAGGCATTATAACACAACCCACTACTCCAACAGCCTGCCGGATTGTTCTTGAGCTAATCTTTGGAACCACAAGACCTACAGCGAACATTAATTCCAAATAGAGAACATTTATTTCGTTTAGAAATAATCCAAAGGATATAAGAAACATTCATCAAAAGAAAACTAAGTACCTATGAGAAGTTCCTTTCCACTAGGCTTTGCGTCAGCAAACATCCAGGCAAATGACAATCCCATAGTTGAAATAAGAACTGCAAAAACACCTTCCAACTTCCTTACTCCATAGTTCTCAAGAAGTAAAAACATGAAACTGTTCAAAAGGTAATACAGAATAAAGAAAGTCAGACACAACAATTATCTTCTGAAAAGAGAAAAAAACTAAAAGAAAAGGATGTGGACAAATGGATCAACACCAAATTAACAGATAAACTGAATTCCCCTCAAAAAGCAAAACCCTTGCCGAGACAAAAGCCTCAGTTTCTTGTCCCATGGTTCTATTTAAATTTTAGACACAAGTTGGTGCTTAACCAATTACCTGACATCCTTTCCTACAGAAGAAAAATTAACAGAGCAATAACCCCCTACATCTAAAATCCAAATGCAAGCAACCGTTTGCCACCCAAGAGTTTCAAATGAAAACACTTTGGAGGACATCAGTCAAACAACAACAACAACAACAAAGCCTTAGCCCCAAAATAATTTGGGGTCGGCTAACATGAATCCTCATATGTCATCGTGTAAAAACATGACACTTAAATAAATCTTCATACTTTACCAGCTCCAGACCAGAAACAAATTGTAATAGAACAAAGAATACTACAAAAACAAACTGAGGGGAATTGCATGCCAAGTAAAATACTTCCCATCCCAACCCTCCCAAGGGTCACCAACATGTTTCATCCACAAATTAACGAGTCCAAACAATCAGGCGCATGTATTTCCAAGAAACACTAATAGGATGACCATCCAATAAAATATACTCCCTCCGTCCGTAAATGGATGTCCTAAAAAATTTCAAATTTGTTCTTGATGAAAAGTAAATCCGGACATTTTTTGTACATTCATTTTGGGACGGAGGGAGTAGGCTATTGAACATCACTATACCTACTTTATATTGAAAGGATTTGGGACATCACTAAACTTAAAACAAATGACTATACTTGACTTCCAATTACGATATAAGATTTTCTTTTGTTTATTGCTTATAAAATAGTTGGTTGAGCCACAACTGCTGAAATATTAGTATTTATAGATCAATGCAGATCCCAAACTATGATTACCTAGCAAACGATAAGTTTTAACTTAATTCCTCTTGTTACAAACTAATTATCAAGCAGAACTTTAAAAGATAATCGAACTCGTATAACAAAACTGCAAAAAACACCTACCAATCAGAAGCTGTGATTACAACTCCAGCCCAAAGAGGAAGAACACCCCTACTAAGAATCTGAATTGCAATGGCACTTCCTATGACCTCCTGAATATCTGCCCCAATCAATGCCAGCTCCGCCATAACCCACAACAACAACCCGGCCCAACGCGGATACTCCTCCCTACATAGCTCCGCCAAGTGCCGCCCTGTTGCCACCCCAACCCTAGCTGACAATAGCTGGATCAATAGGCCCATACCCGTGGCCCACATCAACAACCACAACAATGAGTATCCCGCAATAGCACCCGACTGTAAATCTCCCTCTAAATTCCCCGGATCCAGGAATGCTATGCTCATCAAAAACCCCGGCCCCGTGAATAGCCATAGCTTCTTCCACGAGAACGGCGGTGTTGTTGAGTAATCTGCGTCTTCGTCGTTCCCGTTGGATTCCAAATCGCAAATCTGGATCTTGTCGCGTGATTCATATGCGACCTCTTCGTCATTTTCTATGTCGAGTGAGGGCGACGACGTCGGTGACGGTGGTGATGTTGATGTCGGTAATTGGGAGTTCAATAGGCGGTGGGCTTCTTCGTAATTGGAAGATGCGGCGGTCTCATCGTCCTCTCGCGGAGGAGAGCTCATTTCAGGATCTCAAAGTGGGTGGCGCAAGCCGTCGGCTACCAGGATCTCAAAGTGGGTGGCGCAAGCCGTCGGCTACGGAGGAGGTAGTGTTGAAGATTAGACTTCGGGTGCGCAACAGTGGCGTACGTTAGAGAAGTGATGAGAAAGGCACCGAGATTGCTGGCCCTTGTAACGTTCCGGTGGCCGGCTGTCAATTTACAGAGATTGAGTGCCCAATATTATACTGGTTGACTAAATTATAAATTTACCATTGTACTATTTTTTTTCTTCAAATTTGCTATTGTAGTAAAGATTTTGTATTCAAAACCTATCTACCCTCTTACTTTCATTAGAAATTTAACGAGACCTTAACGTTTGGTCAAATACCATTCCCCTCCCCCCCCCCTCCCTCCAAATTATTATTTTGATGAATCATGCAATTTCCTTAATATTTAGTATAAAAAAGTAAATGAATAATTTATAATTTATAAAGAAACTATAATTTCAAATTTTCAAAATATAAATGAATTAATGAATAAATATAATTACATATAATTAAAGCAAAAAAAAATCTAAAAATCTAGCTGCTCATATTGCTGCATCCAAATTCTTTAGTTTCTCAATTATAAAAAAAAAAAAACTTATTTTTTCTTTCATTAATCTACAATTACATTTTTTTTTCTCCATCCCCATTCCGATACCCCATTTTCATCTCTTGCATCGTAGATCCACCCCTACATTATCGTAACATTGTAATCCTTTTCTCAATTCCACCAAATCCTTATTCCCACCTTCTCTCCCTGAAAAATATGCATTCAAATGTTTTCTGCTTCATCATTTTCCAAGTCACCCAAATCGAAGTTGTGGTGATGGAAGGAGATGTTGGGGCATCAGACTGATTTGTAGGAAGATGGAGGGGATTGAAGGCGCAACGGGGACAAGCGAAGGAATTTAGGGTTACCTTCATTTGCTATAATTCTTGATGGTATTTGGTCAAATTTTAAGGGAGGGCATTGAAAATTTTTGGTTAAATTTCTAACAAAAGTTAGTTGGTAGGAAGGTTTGAATCCAGAAACTTTAGTATAATGGCATATTTGAAGAAAAAATTAGTACAATGGCAAATATGTCACCAAGTGTATAGTACAGTGGCAAATTGATAAACCATTTTTTTTAATTTACTTTTGATTTTTGATGAACTCATTTTATGTCTAATAACATAAGTTACAATTTATAATATCAAAGTTTTATAAGTTATACTCCCTCCTTACCATTACCATTGATAGCTTCACCTTTTGCCAAAATGGATGTTCCATTAAAAGCTTCACCTTTCTTAAAATGGCAAAGAATCTTTACTATTTCACCCACTAATTCTCTCTCATACTGTACTTTTATACTCATAACACCAATCAGCTTTACTATTTCCTCCACCCATTCTCTCTCCTATTTTTCTTGTATACTCACAATACTTTCTCCACTAACTTTTTTTTTAATTTGCTTGCCATGCTCAAAAGGGTGAAACTATCAATGGGACGGAGGGAGTATTTTGTTGAATTGAGAATATGAGATATACCTATAGTAATATAAATATCATTATAAAACACATCTCATTCATTTTTTTTAACAAAAAAATCACATCTCATTCATTTTGTAAATGGTTATTGTTTATGTATAACAATGATATTTAGATTTTTTTTTCATTTTTTTCTTAAATGAAAAGTGTTCTTAAAACGAAAATAGTTATTGATTATGTTTAGAAATCTGTAATATTATTAAATTAATGTGATGATATATTTTTGTTGAAAATTTTGTTTTCAAAATTATATTCTATTAAATTCTTCTTTGTTTTTAATAAAACCTTTTTTTTTCATTTTTTTCATTAATTTTTTCGAACTAAGTGAGCTAATAGTAAAATATAGGCTTGAAATCTTATTTAGCCACTTTTTTTATACAATTTTTGAGTTTATTATTGATATTTTTTGTTCATTAAAATTCCAAAAAATAATAAAATGAAAAACTGAGATTTTGGTGTTTTATTGAACCATCTTCTTAAAGAGTGATATATAGTTAAGTTTCAATGGGTGTTATTTAGATGAACTTTCATAAATAAAAAAATGGTAAATATAAAGTATAAGAAAGGATTTTCAAAATTAGGATAATTAATTTGCATTGAAATTTTAAATTGATTTTTTTTTGTTGTAAATTGTATATTTATTGCTAAAATAATAAATATGGTCTCATAACTATTTCAAAATAGTTTTCTAAAAAATCTATTTTATATGGGTTTTTCTAAATAAAAACTATAAGATAATTTTAAAAAAGAAAACTATAGTATATAGTATTGGTTAAAATACGAAGTACGACTTTATAAAATTATATCCAAAAAGATTATTTTTTAAAAGACGCAAATTAATGAAAATATAGAGTTGTTGATAATATTAATTACTTAGAAATGAGATAATTATTTTTATTTAATGGCAGTCATGCAAATCAAATGAGATAGTTATATTAACTATATGATTTAGTTCATGTTATTTATCAAAGTTTTTTTAATCGCGTTTAATGCACGAATACGCTAGTTTGAAAGATAATAAGTATATACTATAAAATGATAATTTGATTTTCACATGCTAAAGTTTCAAAAAAAAAAAAAAAAAGAAAAAAAAAGAGACAATTTTTAGAGATGAATGAAAATTTAATATTATATCTAAATAAGAACGTAAAATATAAATTTTTACATATACTTCCTCCCTTCCGTTTGAAACTCAATTTTTATTTTAAAAATATCCTCTTTAAAATTACAAACTATAATTTCAGAAAAATTTATAATTTTTTAAAAAATAAATGGAAGCCACTTTCACGTATTTTTTCTCATTTTATTCCTTTTTAAAAAAGTATTTACCTAAATAAGAAAAGTTTTTGTCAAAATGACCAAGTTTTGTGGCAAGAAAAAGGCTAAACTCGTTACTGTTACTGTCAGAATCGAATCGAGTTTCACAATACTCGTTTTCAGGAATAACGAGTTTTAGCGAGAAAAAAAATGTAAACTCACTACTACTACTAGTATCGAGTTTCACAGAACTTGATAATTTTGACAAATACTTTTCAAGACTTGTCATTTAGAAAAATATATATTCCCTCCGTCCCACCAAAATTGAGACCAACTTTTTGGACACGTGTGATACGACCCCATAAATTATATTGGGCCCTAATAATAAGAAACTAGGCCCAATAGCGAATTAAGGGCCAGGCCCATTGGGCTTAGGCCGACGAGGGAATTTGCCGTGTTCGCGACACGGGATGAATGAGGCTCCTTGGAGGCTGTTTTAGACCCGGCGAGAAGGAACGTGGGGATATCGATTTAGGTCTGATGGGGGTATGCGAAAGACATGGCCTAGCTCGCCCGCTTCATGAGTAAGAGGATTACGCCGCTCGCAGCCCCACGAGTCGGGCGACATGACGAGTTGATGTCGCCCATAGTCGGGTTGTCGCCTAAACGACTAGGAACTCGGGCATTCCATGATGGCACATCGATTGTCGCTATGTCCCTTACCACTAAGTACTTGTGATGTGTGGTGATGTGACAAGGTGAATAGTGAAATCCCACTAAGTTGAGGTTGGTTGAGATCAATTCCATTGGATGATTGACAAGTGTCCCCATGTGCAAGGCACGTAGGGGGCTTAAAGGATATAAAAGGTGAATAGTGTTCATTGCGTGGGTATGTATCTCTCTCGCTTTCTCTCTCTAGATCATCCATTGTTACACCACCTTCCTTGTTCATCTAACCTTACTCTCACGCCGGAGGAGTGCGCGGAGTCACCCCCGGCCTAGTTTACCTTGTTCTTTGTGTGTAGGCGGCCAACTAAGCAAGGAAGCAGCCGGAGTGTCCAGCCAATCTCAGTTCCTGTGCAACCAAAGATTTTTCATGGTAGCATCAGTTGGTTCCGTTCTTAGGGACACGATTTTTGTTCCTTGTTTTGGTTGGAAGATTATTGGGAAAGGTTAGAAGGTTTGACTTGAGAAGGTTCTTGTGAATTAGGTTTGGTGTTCTTCGGTTTCGTGTTCTTCTTTGAGAGGTGTTTTAAAGGTGGTTATTTGGTGTTGAAGGCGATTGTGATCGGTTTGGGATTGTTTAAAAGCCCGAATATAGTTAAAATGGTACAAGAGAAGGATACTCGGGCGAGGGAGCCCAGAACCCTATGACGGAAGCTCCAAATGCCAAGGATAGTCGCAAGGATGCCCGCGGGGCGAGATCAGGAACTGCTCGCGAAGGCGATGTCCACACTTCGAGGCAGATTCGGCCGTAAGGAGCGCCCGTAGGCGAGAAGATAGAGAGCGAGAAGCGAGAAATAAAGGAAAGGAAGGACGGCGAGACCCGTTCCATCTAAAACCCGAGTGCCGGGCCGAAGGCGAGCAGGCTAAGGAACGAGAACGCCTATTTGATGAAGGTTCTCGCGAACAATGAGCGGTTAAAAAGATAGGCCGGGCACCCACGGTGATCCCTTGCTGTCGATCGAAGTGGAAGGGGCGGGATAGAGGGAGGCAAAGCGCTAGCCGAAATGCATCCGGGGAGGACGAAGGGCGAAACAAGGGCCATCTCGCCGCGAGAATGAGGAAAGGGTTCGCAAGCATCAAGAGGACGAAAGAGCGAGGTACGAAAGGGTCAAAAGGAGACGTGCGATCGTATTGAAGAGGGAAGAATTTATCATAAATCGGGAAATTCGCGAGATGACTCTTACTATTTTGGATATGAAAGTGAGGAGGGATCCACGGTGACGAGAGATTATGCGCCAAGTCGCTCGAGGTATTCCGATGATGAAACGTATGTAAGGGAAAAGTCCCACGAGATCAAGGCACTCAGACGAGCTCGTCGAGAAGAAATGTCGGCTGCGGGACGAGAGATCGTAGGCGGCGAAAGGATCGATAGAGAAAGAAGTGATAGACGAAAGGGCGCGAAAGCCGCCGAAGCCGACAAGATCGCGGAGGCTATTAGAGTGGCCGAAGCTTTGAAAGCCGTAGAATTAGCCAAAGCCGGCCGAGTTGGAGAAGGCGAAGAAAAGTGAAGATGATAAATGGAAATCCGAAATGGTGGAGATGGCTAAGAAAATTAAAGAGTTGGAAGCGGAAACAAGCCCCGGGGAAGTGAAAGGCTCTTATTTGGCCCCGTTTGTAAGAGTATTCGAGATTGCCGCCCACGACCACCTTTCCGCATGCCAAATCTACCTAGTTATTCGGGAACACTAGAGCTAATACTCATGTATTGGAGGGTTTGAGGTAACGTTATCGGCGGCCGACCGGCAATGAGGCTATAATCTGCAAGGCGTTTGCGAGCACCCTTGCGATCACGCATTGGAATGGTTCTTGGCGCGGCCAGCGGAATCGGTGATGGGGTATCGGGATCTCAAAAATAAGTTTTGGCGGGATTCGGTGGATCGGGAGCGCGGCCGCTCAAAAGACCGAATTGTGTAGTTTGAAACGGTTATGAAGGAGAAAGCATTTCGGCTTTCACGAGATAGATTTATGGAGGTCGCGAACCGGATTGCGAGCGTCGATCGGGCGAGATTGTTATGCTATTTAACTGCGGGCATTCTTAGGGCATGTTCAAGCGAGTTACGTATGCGCTTGCCGAAGACAACCTGGCGAGTTGTACGAAAGGGTTAGAGCTTACCGTAGTGGTTTTGAGAAGGAAGGCTGTTAAGGCCGCCCCTCCAGTGACGAGGCACCGGCAAGAAAAGTGCCAAAGAGCGGATTGAAGTTGTCAAGAGGAAAGTAAGGTTGATCGAGGAGGTCGCGGTGGATCTCGTGCGGCGGAAGCAAAGGGGGTCGAGGTAGAGGTCAGGAACAGGGAAGGATCATTAAGTTTAGCAAATTGAACACTACTTTGAGCGAGATTTGGAGGAAAGAGGAATTTCCAGAGCCTTATCCCATTCGAGAAGATACTTATGAGGCTCGGGATCCAAGTAAATATTGCGATTTTCATAAAGACAAGGGGCATACAATAGAAGATTGTTATAATTTGAGAAAGTTGATTCGAGGTCGGGATTGATAAAGGCGAATTCAAACAATATCTCGAGGGCGCTGCGAGGCGAGAAGAAGGAGGGCGACAAGATAGAGCCCGGGGTCGAAAGCATGTCGATGTGATTCGGGACCCATTGCCAAGTGTCGCGCTTGGTTGGACAATCAAATAATGATGTTGGCGCGCGGTTTTGATATTCCCCCATTTGCCGCCGGCGAAGATAAGGTGATTAGCTTTTCGAGAAGTGAGCTTGCCGCAACAAAGGGTCGTAGGAGCCAACTTTGTTATTATCACTATATGCCCGGGAAACAATGTAGTACAGTGATGGTTGATTCGGGAGCTAGCGAGGAATGTGTTGTACTATGAAGCCTTGAAAAGGATGAACTACTCGACGCTAATGCGGTGCCCTACCGGGGATGCCTTGAAGGATTTACAAACCACTCGGTTAAGGTGAAAGGGACAATCTGTTGGAAGTAGAGATTGGTGAAGGCGAGATGGTAAGAAGCGAGATGGTGGAGTTTTTGTGATTGATACGGTTTCCGCGTACAACGCGATAGTTGGAATTCCACTTTTTGCTAAGTTTTGAAATGGTCTTTGTCCATCCGCATCGAGAGGGTATTAAAAAGTACCCCACGGCCCGTGGTATCGGCATGTACGAAGAGTGAGGCTATCTCGGTTGCGAGAAAAAGAAGGAGATGGTAAAAGCAAAAGGAAAGCCACTTGTTCGTTGGTGACAAAGTCGAGATTCTCGCCAGCGAGGATAAATATGGTTGAGCTTAGCGAATGTGAAAATGATTCGGCGACAACGGAGAGTTTGGAGAACGACAAAGCTGTGGTTGTATTTGAGGCCTGAGGGCCCCGAAATGATTGAAGAAGTAATCAAAGTTTTCGGTGGACGAGATTCCGGCCCGGAGCGCGCGATCGGCCGAACGCTAAAGGCGAGATGGTTTTGGGAATTGAAGTTGTGAATGGGACGCCAAGCTTAAGCTACGCTAGGGTGGTGCGGTTTGTCGACATGGGGAGCCCGGGGTTGAGAGATCGTGATTGAGGAAATTATTGATAGTGAGCGAGGAAGATTGCGAGATGATAGAGGTGGAGACCCCCGATGGGTGTCCTACGGGAAAGACATTCTTGTCTTTGGAAAGATGATTCCCTTGAAGGGCCCGGGAAAGTAAAAAGCGGAAAAGGATAGAAGTTGAGACTTTGTAGACGCGAGATGAGCCGAGCTCCGGGCGGGAGAGGAGCTAGAAGAAGTGGAGATCAACCAGATTACTTCCGGAGCGGCGAGTTAAGATCGGGAAACAATTGTTCGGGGATGAGCGAGAACGGTGGTCGAATTTCTTAAAGATAACTTGGATGTGTTTGCATGGAGGCTGAGGATATGAAGGGAATAGATGAGAATGTCGCTTTACATTGTACGAATGCGAGATCCTAATGTAGAGCCTTTCAAGCGAGAGGTCGGACATTTGTCGCGAGAAAAGGAAGACGCGGTTTTGAAAGAGGTGGATAAATTGTTGAAGGCGGGAATCATTGAGCTTGATTCGGTATCAGTGGTTAGCTTGTCTGTGATGGTTTTAAAGTCAAATAAGAAGTGGAGAATGTGCATTGACTTTGCGGATTTGAATCTTGCTGTCCCAAAGATTGTTACCCGCTAGAGAATTGATAAATTGGTGGATTCGATTGGCCATAGGGTTTTTAGCTTCATTGATGCATACTCGGGGTATCATCAAATCAAGATGTGCGAGGATGATAAGGCTAAACGGCTTTCCGAACTCCTAAAGGAAATTTACGTTACAAGATGATGCCCTTCGGCTTGAAGATGCGGGCGACTGCTATCGGCGAATGGTGAATGAGGTTTTCAAGTCGCGAGATTGGGCGAAACACGGAAGCATATATAGATGACATGGTAATAAAAACGAAGGAGTATGATCATGTGTTGGATCTCGCCGAGACGTTCGAAAATTTGAGGAGAAACTTCAATGAAATTGAATCCCGGCAAGTGTACGTTCGGAGTAGTGGGGAAAATTCTTGGGCTTTCTAGTGAATAGGCGCGGGATAGAGGCTAATCCAGAAAAAATTCAGGCTTTATTGGAGATGTCGCCGCCCAGGTCGATACGCGAGATCTGAAAGGTTGAATGGTAGGATTATAGCCTTGGGGAGATTCATCTCTAAGTTGGCCGAAAAGTGTTTGCCGTTCTTTAAGGTGTTGAAAGGGGTGAAGAGTTTTGCTTGGGATGAAGAGTGTGATGCCGCATTTGAACAAATGAAAATATATCTGGGAAAGCCGCCGTTGTTATGTAGTCCTGTTGAGGGAGAAGAGTTATTTGTTTATTTGGCGGCTTCAGACTTGGCAGTGGCCGCGGTTCTTGTGCGAGAAGAGAAGGGGATTCAAAGACCGATTTACTATGTGTCTAAGGCATTGAGCGAGGTAGAGTCAAGGTACTTTAATGCCGAGAAGTTGGCCTATGCTTTGGTAGTAGCCGCGAGAAAATTAAGAGCTTATTTTGTCGCGCATACCATTGTTGTGTTAAGTGATGCTCCCTTGAGAAAAATTTTGCAGCGACCTGATGCCGCGGGAAGATTGCTGAAATGGTCAATTGAGTTAACTGAGTTTGATTTAAAGTATGAAGCTCGCCGGGCAATTAAGGCACAGGCGCTGGCAGATTTCATCGTTGAGACATCTTTCACGAAGTCGCAGGAGGAATTGATGGAAGACTTAGTAAGGAAGAAAGCGGAAAAGAAGGTAGGGCCCTGTTTGCGGGAAGAGGAGGAAAGGCCAGTTGATTGTTGGGTTCTGTATGTTGATGGGTCATCTTCAAAGGATAAAGGCGGTGCGGGAATCACCCTGACTTCGCCGGATGGGGAGTTAAAGTATGAGAAAGCCCTAAGGTTCAAGTTCAACGTCTCTAATAATCAAGCAGAGTATGAGGCTTTGATTGCCGGGGTAGAATTGGCACGAGATATTGGGTTGACGAAAATAGCGATTCACTCGGATTCCCAGTTAATTGTCAATCAGGTAAATGGCGAGTATGGAGTGTTGAATGTGGTGCTAACGAAATATTGTGACTTGGCGAGAAGCTTGTTAAAAAGTTTTGAGTTCTGGGAGTTGGTGCGAGTTGATAGAGCTGATAATTCGCGAGCTGATGAGTTGAGTAGGACGGTGGGATCTGAGGAGCAGAGCAATGCCGGTGAACCAATGGTTGAATACGTGGATATGCCGGTGATCGATAGACCGATTGTCGGTGAGATTGCCGATGGCGAGAAGGATTGGGTTGTGGAAATGAAGGAATTTCTAGATAAAGGAGAGGCTGCCGCCGAGATGAGGGCAAGGCAAAAAATGATAAAGGCGACATCCCAGATTCACTTTGTACGGGATGGAGTATTGTATAGGAGGTCTTTTTCAAAACCACTAATGAGGTGGGTTGAGCCCGGCTTGGTTACGAAGGTTTTGTTCGAGATCCATGAGGGTATGTGGTGGCCATCCCGGTGCGAGAAAGTTAGGTGACAAAGTGTTGTTCCATGGATATGTGCGGCCAAGCTCGAGGAAAGATGCGGAGATGTACGTGAAGAAGTGCGAGAAATGTCAAAGATTTGGCAACATTCCTCGGATTCCCGCCATGAAGCAAACTCCTATTGTGCCGACATGGCCGTTTGACATGTGGGGGATTGATTTGATAGGGCCATTCCCAAAGGCCAAGGGTGGTTGTCGGCATGTGGTTGTCGGCGTGGATTATTTCACAAAATGGTGAGGCGAAGGCGTTGGCGACAATCGGCGAAGATCAAGTTATAAAGTTTGTGCAAGAAAACATTTGGTGTAGGTATGGGGTTCCAAGGGTTATTATTTGAGATCACGGCACTCGGTTCGGGAAAAAGTTTTCAGCGGAATGCTCGAGTCAACGTCAAACATTGGATGTCAGCCGTATATAGGCCGCAGTGCAACGGTCAGGCGGAGGCGGCAAATAAGCAAGTCATTGTCGCCTTACGCAAAAATCTTGAAGGAAGAAGTGGAGCATGGTTAGAGGAGTTGCCTATTGCTTTGTGGTATGTGCGTACTCTTTGTTAAAGGCTCAAGCTGGGAAGCTGCTTTTGCCCTTACCTATGGATGCGAGGCTATGGCACTCCGCGGAGATGGCTTTGCCGACATACAGGGTTGCTTACTATGACGAGGCGAGAAACGGGCAGAGGCGGTGTAATGATCTTGACCTGATTGATGAGAAGAGAATGTATGCGAGAATGAAGATGATTAATTACAAACAGAAGATGAAAGCCCAGCATGATAAGCGAGTTAACAGGAGGTCCTTCAATGTTGGAGATTGGGTTTTGAGGAGTGTTGAAGCAACAGGGGCCAAGCCCGGATTTACCAAGTTAAACGAGAAATGGGAAGGACCTTTCCAGATTTCGAGTGTGGTGCGGGAAGGAACCTATAGATTGAGGAAACCAGATGGTGAAGAATTGAAGAATGCCTGGAATGTCGATCATCTCAAGCAGTTCTATCAGTGAAGCCATGGCGACATCTTTGTCATTTCGATTTTCGCCTTTTGCCCCAGGACAGCAAAAGTTACATAACTTTTTCTTGTAAATGGTTCTTTTGATTGTCAAAGGAGAAAGTTATGTAAAATTTGGTGTTCTAGGAACCATGCAATGTCTGTATGATAAAGATGAAAGCGAAGTTTTTCTCTCGACATGCTATGATGTGTTTTTATATTTGTAAGATGCTCTAACGATATGGTTCCGATTATTTCTTGAAGATGGCGGACAAAGAGGTTGCCGCTAAAGCTTGAAGATGGCGGACGAAGAGGTTGCCGCTAAAGCTTGAAGATGGCGGACGAAGAGGTTGCCGCTAAAGCTTGAAGATGGCGGACAAAGAGGTTGCCGCTAAAGCTTGAAGATGGCGGACAAAGAGGTTGCCGCTAAAGCTTGAAGATGGCGGACGAAGAGGTTGCCGCTAAAGCTTGAAGATGGCGGACAAAGAGGTTGCCGCTAAAGCTTGAAGATGGCGGACGAAGAGGTTGCCGCTAAAGCTTGAAGATGGCGGACAAAGAGGTTGCCGCTAAAGCTTGAAGATGGCGGACGAAGAGGTTGCCGCTAAAGCTTGAAGAATGGCGGACAAAGAGGTCAGCTAAAGCTTGAAGATGGCGGACAAAGAGGTTGCACGCTAAAGCTTGAAGATGGCGGACGAAGAGGTTGCCGCTAAAGCTTGAAGATGGCGGACAAGCAGGTCGCCGTTAAAAGCTTGGAGAAAGGGGAGGTGGCTTGGAGATAACGGTTTCAAGTCACCAAACCTTGCGGCTTGGAGATAACGGTTTCAAGTCGCGGTGCCTGGAGATAACGGTTTCAGGCACCTAGAAAAGTCCCGGCTTTTTAACGGGCGAGAAAGGGGAGGTGGCTTGGAGATAACGGTTTCAAGTCACCAAACCTTGCGGCTTGGAGATAACGGTTTCAAGTCGCGAAGTGCACAGGAGATAACGGTTTCAGGCACCTAGAAAAGTCGACTTTTTTCAATGGGCGCTTAAGTGGAGGTGGCTTGAGATAACGGTTTTCAAGTCACCAAACCTTGCGGCTTGGAGATAACGGTTTCAAGTCGCGGTGCCCAGAGATAATCTGGCTTTCAGGCACCCTAGAAAAGTCCCTGCTTTTAATCCAAGTGAGAAAGGGGAGGTGGCTTGGAGATAACGGTTTCAAGTCACCAAACCTTGCGGCTTGGAGATAACGGTTTCAAGTCGCGGTGCACAGAGATAACGGTTTCGAGGCACCTAGAAAAGTCCCGGCTTTTAACGGGCGAGAAAGGGGAGGTGGCTTGGAGATAACGGTTTCAAGTCACCAAACCTTGCGGCTTGGAGATAACGGTTTCAAGTCGCGGTGCACGGAGATAACGGTTTCGGTGCACCTAGAAAAGTCCCGGCTTTTTAACGGGCGAGAAAGGGGAGGTGGCTTGGAGATAATCGGTTTCAAGTCACCAAACCTTGCGGCTTGGAGATAACGGTTTCAAGTCGCGGTGCCTGGAGATAACGGTTTCAGGCACCTAGAAAAGTCCCGGCTTTTTAACGGGCGAGAAAGGGGAGGTGGCTTGGAGATAACGGTTTCAAGTCACCAAACCTTGCGGCTTGGAGATAACGGTTTCAAGTCGCGGTGCCTGGAGATAACGGTTTCAGGCACCTAGAAAAGTCCCGGCTTTTTAACGGGCGAGAAAGGGGAGGTGGCTTGGAGATAACGGTTTCAAGTCGCCAAACCTTGCGGCTTGGAGATAACGGTTTCAAGTCGCGGTGCCTGGAGATAACGGTTTCAGGCACCTAGAAAAGTCCCGGCTTTTTAACGGGCGAGAAAGGGGAGGTGGCTTGGAGATAACGGTTTCAAGTCACCAAATCTTGCGGCTTGGAGATAACGGTTTCAAGTCGCGGTGCATGGAGATAACGGTTTCAGGCACCTAGAAAAGTCCCGGCTTTTTAACGGGCGAGAAAGGGGAGGTGGCTTGGAGATAACGGTTTCAAGTCACCAAACCTTGCGGCTTGGAGATAACGGTTTCAAGTCGCGGTGTCCTGGAGATAACGGTTTCAGGCACCTAGAAAAGTCCCAAAATTGTATTGCGACCTGGAAGAGCGAAATGCGAGATCAAGCGTAACTTTACCAAAAAGGGGAAAAGTTGTTAAACCTAACTTTGATTAACATCTTAGTTAGTTGGTTTTGGTAAAGGAACACATATATAGAACAGGGTTTATATCAAAAGAGGAAATTTGTTATATTCATCTCTCAGTTTATCTCGATGTGATGAATCTAACAATAAATCTATCAAGTAATGATTTAAATCACTTTCGCAAAGTGCGTTAGACAAATGATCTTAAGAATAGAGTCCGCCTAAAGACAAGCCTCACTCTTTTGGAGGGAGTAGTATGTATATAGGTAAGTTATGAGAAAGGAGTCTTCGATAAACTATCGAAGCGAAAAAGGTAGAATTTCAACGCAAATTGCAATAAGCAGAGTAATAACAAAATACAGAGTCGGTGTCGCAGGGCGACATAATGAAGCATTAAAGAAAGTTTACGAAAGCAAAGGATTAGGCGAGATGCCAATGGCGGCATCTTAACCATTGTAGAGTAAATGTCAAGGCGAGAATGCATAGTAATCAAAGGCATAATCAAGTCGCTAAGAGCGACATCGAAGTTATAACTAAGTAAAAGTTCAAGAATCACATATGGAAACACAAAGTAAAGTATCAAGTCGCAAACCGCGACACCACCTTAAAAAGAGCATAAGCGTTTAGGCCGCAAACCACGACCTTACAACCACACAAACTGTCTAAGTCGCAAACCGCGACAAAAAACCGCAAAAGACCAAGCATCAAATTGTTCAAGTCGCAAACCGCGACACCAATCCAAAAAATAAAATGTTTAAGTCGCAAACCGCGACATTCCCAAAAGCACTATTGTTTAAAAAGGCGAGAAAATAAATTGTTTGAGAGACAACCACGAAACATTGTTTAAGGAAAAGAACCACAGTAAATCAGGAGGCAGAAGGTTGTGTTTCACCAGCGGAGAGTCGGGTAGCACGGCGGGCTTCGCGAGCGGCTTTTTTGGCGGCAAGGAGAGCTTGACCTTTCGCGCCAATCAGTTCCACCCACATGGACAGAGCGTCGTTGTCGATGAGTTCAGGAGGCTCCCAGGTTGGCTTGCCCAGAAGCTCATCTTCTGCAGCCAAAGCCTTCAACTCTCCCTCTTCGTAAGGGACAATAGAGTGACCGCGGCGACAAAGTCGCCGTAGATCCGCTACGAGCCCCATTTCGCAATCAGGCCGGGAGTTATTCTTTGGGATGTCCTCGGAGCTTGCCGCCGCTGCCCGCATGGCGTGAAGTAAGGCCTTGTCGTACATGTCCATGGCGTCAGTTTCCGCTCTCTCTTTGTTGGCGGCAATCTCAGCGACCAGGTCTTCAGTCTTGGAAGTCAGGGCCAGGTTGTCGGCTTCAAGGGCTTGGATCTTCTCTTCCAGCGCCACCTTTTCTGCGGCTACCTCCTTCAATTTATCTTCAGCCTGCGAGGCCTTGTTCTCGCTTGCCTTCAGCACCTCCGAGGCCTTCAGTTGCTCACCCTGCAGCTTTGCCAAATCCTTCTCCATCTCGCCACATCTGCCTTTATATTTTTCTTTCTCCGCCACTGCGCGCTTGCGAACCTTATCCGCTTTCTCGGCTTCACGCATTGCCATTTTATACTTGTCCCTGAATCCACGCAAAGTACTCGCCACCTATGAAAATTCGGGAAAAGTTAAATGTGAAGGATGTTGACTAAGTAAAAGTAGATTACCAAGCGAAAAGTGCTACATGACAGTGCACTTACGCCGCAAATTTGAAGACCAAATAAATTCAAAGATAAATCAATATCCCGCTTCAACCACTTCCCTTATGGCCGCCCTGTCGCAAGTCCGTTCAAGTATGCCGGCGCCAATCAGACTATTGTGAGGATCGCGAGAGTGAAGGTTGAAACCCTCCAGTAGGGGAACAGAGGCAATTTCCACGCCAAGATTGTACAAATCTTCTCTCTGTGGGCATCTCGAACCCTTCCCCGAGCCACTCACCAATTCGGCCTCCCCTTCAGTGGATTCCTCTATTGGTTCAGTTTCCTCCTCTGTTCGCACCCTTTTGTGAGCGCGAGAACCAGAGGGCTGGGGGGACTTGGCTGGCGGAGGAGGCTCTATTACCGCGATTTCAACATCATCTTCGCCTGCTTCTACTTCCATTCTCTCTTCCTGCTGAACAACAGATGTCCTCAAAGGAGTTTTCGCCCTGCTTGATTTCCGTGATTGCCCCGCTGCCTTCTCGGCGGCAATCGCCGCCTTCTCGCGAGCAATCGCTTCGTAATCATCACCGTCGCGAGAAATGGGAGCTCTATCTCCGGGCCTTGGCTAGATCGGCTTGGCGGGCGTTTGTAAGGCGCTTACGGCGACCATCAGATCTCGCCGCGGCATTTGCACGCCTATCAGAGATGTCCATGTGTCGAAAACCTGGATCAAGAAAAGGTGTTAGATAAAGGGAAACAAAAAGAAAAAGTAAAGGATAAAGGGAAGTGAAATACGTACTTAAAACTTCAAACATAGCATTGCAGCAATGATCTTTCTTTTTGCAAGGCCCACACTCGGAGGCGAGAACATCCCCAGAATGGCGTTCCCAACCAGTGGTATGGGTCTAGTGGTTTGATGATCAAGCGAGGTTCATTGTCGGGATATAGATAATCGGGAAAACCAACTTTCCTAAGAGAGAAGGGCGAGATAGAATATCTCGCCAGAAAATAACGCTTAACCCAGGTGTCCGAGGCATCTTCCAAAACCTTAAAAAAATTCTCTCAACCGGGAGTCGCCGAGAAACTAAGGCATTTCGGGTTATAATCTTCGTATATATGTCGCCAAGATCACGGGGATGGGACCACCTATGCGTGATATGATCGAAGTGGATTGGATTGCCGTTATGGACCTTTCTAGGTAAGGGGGTCAAAAGCTTAAGACTCTTGTACTTGACGAGAGGCGGTTTTCAACTACGCCCGCCTCCGAGACACGAAGTATAACCATCAAACAAGTTTACAAAAAGGGAAGTGTGGGTTCTTGTTTTAAGGCCCCGCAAATCACTATGTAGCTCGTGAGGACCCTAATAGCATTGGGATGAAGGTCTACTATGGCCGCTTGGGAGTGGATTAAGACGGCGACCAGAAGGGGTCTATTGGTACCCTAAGGCCAGCATCTAACTGAGACGGGAATACTATAACCCCATCGTTTCTATCTCGCATAGCGGCAAGGGATAAATCTCCGACATATGGTTCAATGTGGTAGATGTCAGGGTTAATCCCGTACTTAACATAATAGTGAGATTGTAAATGAGAGTGAGAGGAGTGCCGAGCCGGCGACCTCAGGGTTGGAAGAACCCTGTGATACAGGTTGTCGCTCTTGGGTCTCAGCTGCTAAAGTGTCCGAAACATCGTGGTCAGATGTCGAGTTTGAGGAAGACATGACCTGTGAATAGAAGGGAGGACCAAGTAAATTTGGGGGCTACGATAGAGCTAGAAAAATCGGTTAAGGAGAGAGATGTCAAAGGCATGAAGGGGTATAATTTCGTGAAGAAAGTATGCGTGGGGTCGAGAATTATAGGGAGAGGAAAGGGCGGCATACATACTCATGTCGCCTAATCAAGGAGTAAGAATCTGTAATTAAGGTAAAAGCCCCTGCCCCCATCATCTCTTTTGAAAACCCTCTCACACTTATTGCGCTCCAACCAGACTTAACAAGTTTTGGAAAGAAGAACAATCGTTTACAAGAAAATCTAAAATTACAAAGTGCGAGAATCCTTGCGAGAATTCAAGCAAGAACTCAAGCGAGAATTCATGCGAGAAGGCAAAGTTAGAGAAAGTACCTGGTAAGTTGCAGATTGGAACGAAGGCTTGAAGGAGAAGTTGAAACGGAAGTTTGAGGGCTCTATACGCCACCTTCTTCTCCTGGAAATCCTTAGGATGCTCCGAAATATGCGGATTAGTTGATTATAAAAAGTATCTGCGATGGGGGAAGTGCGGAGTGTAAAATGCTGAAGAGGGGTTTTTAAACTCCAAAAGTATAGGAATGGAAAGGTTAGGGGGGGGAGTTACGAGAGGGAGTTAATGGAGTATGATTTTTGAAATTCCCCCCATTATTGTGAATATTTAAGGGGGGGACGGCTCAGTTTCCAACGTAAGTGTACGGCCCCCCAACCGTCTGGCTCACCCCCGTCACGACACGTGGCACGAGCGTGGCGAATAAGGACTATTTCCTCGCCAATGCGGAGGATGAAATTGCGAGAATTATGCGACATTAAATAAAGTTCTCGCCTGGACCATGAATAATCCAAGGCTTGAACTTGGGGGCTTCTGATACGACCCCATAAATTATATTGGGCCCTAATAATAAGAAACTAGGCCCAATAGCGAATTAAGGGCCAGGCCCATTGGGCTTAGGCCGACCAAGGGAATTTGCCGTGTTCGCGACACAGGATGAATGAGGCTCCTTGGAGCTGTTTTAGACCCCGGCGAGAAGGAACGTGGGGATATCGATTTAGGTACAATGGGGGTATGCGAAAGACATGGCCTAGCTACTGCCCGCTTCATGAGTAAGAGGATTACGCTGCTCGCAGGCCCCCTGAGTCGGGGCGACATGACAGTTGATGTCGCCCATAGTCAGGTTGTCGCCTAAACGACTAGGAACTCTGGGCATTCCCATGATGGCACATCGATTGTCGCCTATGTCCCTTACCCTAAGTACTTGTGATGTGTGACTGATGTGACAAGGTGAATAGTGAAATCCCACTAAGTTGAGGTTGGTTGAGATCAATTCCATTGGATGATTGACAAGTGTCCCCCATGTGCAAGGCACATGGGGGCTTAGGGATATAAAAGGTGAATAGTGTTCATTGCGACAGGGTATGTATCTCTCTCTCTGCTTTCTCTCTCTAGATCATCCATTGTTACACCACCTTCCTTGTTCATCTAACCTTACTCTCACGCCGGAGGGGGTACGCCGGAGTCACCCCCGGCCTAGTTTACCTTGTTCTTTGTGTGTAGGCGGCCAACTAAGCAAGGAAGCAGCCGGAGTGTCCAGCCAATCTCAGTTCCTGTGCAACCAAAGATTTTTCATGGTAGCATCAACGTGAATTAAGGAAAAGTAAGAGAGAGAAAAAGTGAAAGAAAATGTTGTGAGTATGAAGAATTAAATAGGAGAGAGAATGAATGGGAGGAATAGTTAGGAATAGGAGAGAGAATGAATGGGAGGAATAGTTAGGAGAGAGAATGTTGTGAGTGTAAAAGTGAAATAGGAGAGAGAATGAGTGGCGTAAATAGTGAAGATTCCCTTGCCATTTTGGGAAATATCAGTTTTGGTGAGACGGACCAAAAAGAAAATAAGTATCAGTTTTGGTGGAACGGAAAGAGTATATATTTTTTAAAAGAGATACTATATAAGAAAAAAAAAACATACTTTCACACTTACGGAATCTTTTCATTTGATATTTTCTATCCCTCTTTCTCTTTCTTACCTCACTTTTTATAATTGTTCACGCCACCTATTCCAGTAACACTTTCTTATTTGGACACCCATTGCGGGACGGGACGGAGGGAGTACTGGCTTACAAATGACTTGAACTACCCCTCTGAATTCACTCATCTTAAACACATCTTCATAAACAAAACAGGGTAAATTTGTCTATACACTTCATTCAGAAGGTTTCAGCGCTTATTTAGTAAGGGAAACATGGTCCCTAAGCATCGATGTCTGAAACAAGGTTCATCATGCTTGGGCGCGGTTGACACTTAGCTACCAAAGCTTCCTTCTTTGTAAACGCTATTCCTCCGCTCATATCAACCATCTTCTCACTTGCCCTTTCCCAATCAAAACACTGAATGAGTGACCCCACTACAAGCCCCATTATCCGAATTGTCAGTCCTTCTCCAGGGCACTTTCTCCTTCCCGCTCCAAAAGGCATAAACTTGAAGCTGCCACCTGATTCAGACCTCTGACTGCCTTCAAATCTCTCTGGATTGAACATTTCTGGGTCCACCCAGAGCTTCCGATCGTTATGTATGGCCCACACGTCACAAAAAGGGTAGTTTTGCTTGGGACGCGATAGCCTCCAACAGAGCATTCTTCTAAGGACTCGTGTGGAAATAGTATTGGTAGTACAGGGTGGATTCGTAATGTCTCGTTGATGATACCTTGCAGGTAAGGAAGCTGACTTATGTCAGATTCGTTTAAGAGACGGTTTTCTGAAACAAGATTGTCTATTTCTTCTCGTGCTTTTTTCAGTATTTGTGGATTGTTGATGAGATGCGACATAGCCCATTCCATTGTTCCAACAGTAGTGCCAGTTCCTGCTTCTATTAGAACCTGCATAGGCGGTGGATTTTGGGCTTGTAAGATTAAAAGTTGCAATTGAAAAAAAAAAAAAAACGTTGTCTTACCAACATGAAGTTTCTGATCATTTCATCTGTATAGTAATCTGGATCTGTTTCCTGCAGTGACAGTAGAATCTGAATCATGGTCTTCTGTGTCCTTTCATCCACATCTGAATTTGTTTTACGATGTTTTTCAATCAAATCTTGCATGAACTGGTTTCTCTTCACATGCATGGCCATTAGCCTCGTTTCCATGCCTTTGCTTAATCCGAACCAATTTATAAATGGCATATAATCACCTGAGAGCTGTCCTGAACCTCGAATTGCCTCAGAAACCATCCCTAGCGACCTCCTGGGATCTTCTTTGTTTTCAACATCTTTCCCATAGTACCTTTTCCCATCGATCATTCTCATCATGACATTGAAGGTTAGCTCGAAGAAGGTGGACCTTAGATTCACGGGTTGAACCGAGGCCCTCATGAGGCTTTTAATCAACCCTATTATTTCATCAACCCGGATGTGAGAGAGTGTTTGTAAGCGGTGGGACGATAGGAGCTTGAGGGAGGAGATACGGCGGAGGTTCCTCCAGTGGTACCCGTATGGAGCCCATGTGAGGCTCGTGTAGTTGCATCCAAGGACTTTTCCAGTAAGAAAATGAGGGCGGTTGGCAAAGACAACATCGTTCTTGGTGAAGCATTCTTCAGCTACGGAAGGGGACGAAACAAGGAGGACTGGCCGAGATCCAATCTGAAGAAAAACTACCGGGCCAAATCTTTTAGTAATCTGAGATAATCTTTGATGCAGAGGCTTTCGAAAGAGGTGGAAATGACCAATTACCGGTAAGCAAAGAAATGGGGTTGGAGGATGATTTTGAAGCTTGTGAAGAAGATGGTTAGTGAAGACAGAGAGAACTGAAGAGAAAACCAGTAGGTAAACACAAAGCAAGAAGAAGTCCATGGGGAAGTGATTTTGTGTTGGTGATCATTGCATATATTTAGCATTTATAATTACTCCGCCTTTCTTGATTATTCGCTTTTAATCATCGTGTACAAGACTACAGCAGAGACTTCGCATACAAAGTTTCTGGAAATAGGAGGTTACCCGGAATCATCGTCCTTCTTGATCTGAGTCAGAAGCTTGCCCGCAATACACACGGTTGTTGCTATGTCATTCTTTCAAGCATTTAGCCTTTTCTTGTCAACTTTTTCCCATTTTATTAGCTAAACCTGCAAGCACATAAACACACGTATATGCTACAAATAAACAGGCGTTTTGAGCGCTACAGTTTAAAAATCCATAAACAGAAAAAAAGAGAGTAGGATGATGTACCAGGACAACTACAAAAGCAGGTTAATGCCAACTTGAGAAATTGCTGGCCGTGATCAAAGCTCATTCTACTGCAAACTAGTCCAGTCATTTGTAAAGAAAGAGCCCTGAAATTTACTGAAGCACACAATGCAAAATCGAGGATGGCAAGTTCTGATTGCTTAACATCACTACGGATTATACAAAGCCCAGCATTTACATGCCAAAACTCACAAAAACACCATTTCTGCGGAATGTAAACTTAAAATTTGATTTCCCAATATTGACAACAAAATAAGGTCCTAATTTGATTCAACATGACCGCCTTATGACAATTCTAACTAATGAAAAACAACATTACAAACTTAGTAGGGTTGATGCTACTGAGATGAAAAGTAGCCTGACTGCAATTCAAACAAATGAAAACAGAAGTTGATATTACTGACATCAGCTGTTAATTTATGCAAGTTACTGACAGCAACTCAGTAGAGTCAAGTAGCTTAGGTGTCCGCACCAGTCTAGTAAATTCACAGGGATTTAGGTTCTTATCGATCCTTCAATACAAAATAAGAACATGAGTCCTCTCCATGTTATTTTAACTATCATGGATAGTACTTGTACTAAATCATGCGGCATTGAATCTGATGAAATTAAACACTTAATTTCCGAATTGAGAAAGAAGTTTCCCCATAGTTGGACGTGGACGACACTTGGCCACCAACGGTTTGACCTTGGACACTGTGGCTGCGGTACCTTCGGCCATATCCACCATCTCACTGCTTTCCCTTTCCCAATCAAAACACTGAATCAATGATCCAACTACCAATCCAAGCATTCGGATAGCAAGTCCTTCTCCAGGGCACTTCCTCCTTCCCGAACCAAAAGGCATGAACTTGTTCCCAACTGACTTTAACTCGTCAACTCCAACAAATCTCTCAGGATTAAACTTTTCTGGGTCCACCCAAAGGTTCGGGTCATTTTGTATGGCCCAAATGTTCACCAACAGAGTAGTTCCACGAGGGATGCGATAACCTCCTACGATGCATTCTTGTGATGACTCGTGAGGTAATAATATTGGTAATGGAGGGTGAAGCCGCAATGTCTCATTGATGATACCACACAGGTAAGGAAGCTCACTTAGATCAGAATCATCGATCAGACGATTTTCTCCAACAAGATTGTCTATCTCTTGATGAGCCGTTTGCAATATTTCTGGACAGTTGAGTAGATGTGACATTGCCCACTCCATGATCCCAAGGGAAGTATCAGTGCCTGCTTGAAACAAGACCTGCATTGATGGTGATTAAGGCGGTAGATTTAGGGTTCTTATGAACACAATCTGCTTTATGCATTATGCATATGGTCTTATTTTCTCTTACACGGATAACATTTCAAGCAAATTTCAGGGGAAGTATGATATCCTAGCCCCATCATTCATATCTACTTGTCCAACCATACGTTCCACAAAAAAAAAAAAAAAAAAAAAAAAAAGAAGATTTCAGACAGTAATAATGCATGCAAAATTATTATTAACTGGCAGATGAGGATTAATGCTTACAGATCAGGTGTTTGTTAGATCTAAGAAGTAAGAACTTAAGCTTTAGTCTATTTTCGTTGGCTTTTGAGCTCATAGTAAGTTATTGACTATCTATTTTAAATTTTCTGTATTCACTTAATGATAGGGCTGTTGTCGAGTCGAATATTGACATGTCAAATTCAACTCGAATAAGTGGTAATCATCTACGATTTCGAGTCGAATATTTAATATCCCTGGTTGTAAGGGAGTAAGAATTTAACTTACCAACATGAGGCTTCTAATTGTATCGTCTGTATAGTACTGTGGATCGCTTTCCTGCAGAGACAACAAAATCTGAATCATATTCTTCTTTTTACTATCATCCACACTGAGAAAGTCACTGGACTTTGTTTCTCGATGATCTTTAATCAAATTTTGCATGATCTGGTGCCTCTCCACTTGTAAGGCCATTAGCTTCATCTCCATACCTCTGTTTAATCTAAACCAATTTGTAAATGGTATAAAATCACCCAGAGACACTCCTCCAACTTGAACTACATCACGAACCATCTTCTGGAACCTCCTAGCCTCCTCAGTATGCTCCACATCATTTCCATAGTACCTCTTTCCACCAATCATCCTCATCAAGACATTGTACGTGAACTCGAAGAAAGCTGACCTTAGATCCACCGGCTGACCAAAGCTCATTTTGAGGTTGGTGATCAATTCACGGACTTCACTAGCCCTGATGTGAGAGTGTGTGTGTAACTGGTGGCTTGATAGAAGCTCGATTGAGGAGATACGGCGGAGGTTCCGCCAGTGATCCCCATGTGGGGCCCACGCGAGACTGGTGAAGTTGCTGCCAAGGATTTTTCCAACAAGAAAATGAGGGCGGTTGGCAAAGGTAACATCATTCTTGGTGAAGCATTCTTCAGCGGCTGAAGGGGAGGAAACAAGGAGGGTAGGTCGAGATCCAAACCGAAGAAACACAACCGGACCATATTGTTTTGAAATTCTGGATAATCTCTGGTAAAAAGGCTTTCTCAAAAGGTAGAGATGACCAATTACGGGTAACGATAGAAAGGGGGTTGGAGGATGATTTTGGACCTTGTCAAGAAGATGACTAGTGAAGACATACAAAACTAAGAAGATAAGTAATAGGTATATGCAGGAAAAAAGGTCCATGGGAAAGATGGAGAAGGTAGAGGACAAGCTGTGATCACATTTATTTCAGAGGCTAAAATTATAAAATTCTTTCTATGATCCGTAAATGATTCCAAGCAAAGACTTCATCAAAGCTTTCATATTTCAAGTTTATTAAAATTCCTTATCATACATGGGGTGTGCTATAAATAATTGTAAGAATGTCATGTAGCACTAGTCTATAATGGCTAATGGCTAGTGTACGGACTAGTATAATGGAGTTAGCACTAGTGTACGGACTAGTGTTGGGAAGACAGAAGAGTTCTCTATTACTATTGGAGTGGATCAAGGTTCTGCAGTTAGTCCCTTCCTATTTGCTCTGATAATGGACGAAGTGATGAGGTCAATCCAAGATGATATACCATGGTGTATGTTATTCGCAGATGATATTGTGCTGATTGATGAGACAAAAGAGGGTGTTGAAAGTAAATTGGAGTTGTGGAGACACACTTTGAAATCTCGAGGTTTTAGACCGAGCAAAAACAAGACTGAATATTTGGAGTGTAAGTTTAGCAGAGTTGGAAGCAGGGAGCCGGGGGTGATCACATTCGAGTCTAAGCTTCCGAGTTTTTTCGCTATCTTGGATCTATTATCCAAAAGGATGGAGATGTGACTCATATGATTAAAGCAGGTTGGTTGAAGTGGAAGAGTGCCACAAGGTTTCTATGTGATCCCGGCATGCCCCATAGATTAAATGGAAAATTCTACCTCACGGCAATTAGGCCGACACTGCTTTATGGCACTGAATGTTGACCGTAAAACAGTGTTACGTTCAAAAGATGAATGTAGCGGAGATGCGTATGCTACGATGGATGTGTGGGCATACAAGGAATGATCGATTGATAAATGAGGTGATCGGGGTAAAGTAGGAGTTGCGCTCATTGAGGATAAAATGAGGGAGAATCGTCTAAGGTGGTTTGGTCATGTGAGACGGAGACTGGGTGATGCACCGGTTAGAAAGCCTGAAGAGTGAAGTGATAAAATGGTGAGAGGGGTAGGGGAAGACCCAAGCATACTTAGATTAGTGTGATTGGAAACGATGAGTTTACTTAAATTGGATGAAAATATGACGTTTAAGAGGCCAGATATGAGGATTTATGTTAGACGATCCCAAATTATTTTGGGACTAAGATTTTGTTGCTGTTGTTGTTGTAATGTCATGTCGCAAAAGTCGACTCGTGTTTGGTCCATCACAAGAGTATCATCTGATATAAGATTCTAACACAGACCTCTTGTCTTTCTTGTATTTTTAATTTGGTCCATCACAAGAGTATCATCTGATATAAGATTCTAACACAGACCTCTTGTCTTTCTTGTATTTTTAATTCATTAAATAAGGTGTGAAATAAATAGTTTTAACTTGTAAGAAATTTCTAGGTAACATTACAGATCTAACAGAACGACGAAGGTGAAAGCAAAATAGAGAGTGATTAATAATACTTGCTCAGTTCATGAACTACTAAATCACCCTGACAAATTCATTCACATTATTCGATTGCAGCTACAAAGCCTACAATTTTTTCCATAAACTACCCGAAATCCCAAAATCAAAATAACCTAGAATTGAAAAGAAAAGGTCAAAAAATTGAAGACAAAGAGTAAGTTCTAACCAGAGGAAAAGAAGGCGCAGAAGTTGGTATCGGCGCAAGGGTGGACGCCGACAATGGTATGTTGCTCCCGCTGATCCATCTAGGGAAGTTCGGGTGTGGGCAGCTTCTCCTTTCCACCAATAAATCCTCCGAAGCACATTTGACATATCAGACTATCAGTAGTAAGACAAGCTGCAGACATTAAATTTTGTTTCAGTAATTCATAGCATCTTCATATACTATTAAGAGAATTGTTATTTACCCCCGCAAATTTACTTAATACCCCCGCATTACTAAGTTTATTTCTAAAAATTAAAATTACACTCCCATTATTACTATTATAGCCTTTACCTTCTAAGTCGTCTCTTACTCCTTCCCTTCTCTCTCTCTCTTCCATTTTTGCCGGCTCCATTTATTCTCCCCTGCAAGTTTTCACTTTAAGATTGCATCGAGTCTAAATTCCTCTATTTTTTACATGTTTCCCCCACCTCCGCCCCCTAGCCTCTCTATAAATACTCCTCTCCACCCTTCTCCCCAATTTCTCTTCCCTATTGAGGTTTTTTTTGAAGAGGGATTCACAGAGGGAGAGGGAGAGAGGGCGGAGGAGGAAACCCATGTCAAGAATTTGAGGATCTGGTAAAAACCCACATAGTAGATTGATTCAAATTACAGAAATCTTGAGGTTAGAGACGGAGAGAGAGAAAGAGAGACTTTCTTAGACTATCTTTTTGTTGATTCATTCTCTTTCTTCTTGATCTACTCCGCCTCTCCTTGTAAGGATTCAACTGGAACTACTGCAAGTGGATAAATCTCTTTCAATTTCTAGGTTTTGTGGGAAATTAAATTGGGGAAGAACTAAAAAGCAGTAGCAAGGTCGAGAAGAAAAGGTGAGGACTTGCCTGGGAGTGATCGTTTGCTGCGTTTAGGATTTTATTGAGGGTAATAAAGTCATTTTAATTAGTAGCAATTTTTTGAAAATAGTAATGCGGGGGTATTAAGTAAACTTGCGGGGGTGGGGGTGAATAACAATTCTCTACTATTAACCAATGTGACATGATCATATTATATACTCGGTCAGTCTAACGAGGGTGGCAGTTCATTTGTCTAACTTTATGAAGGAAGGTACTTTAGAGAATTGTCATAGACCCGTAAAATTGTTTGAGTAAATCCGTAATATTAAATTCACCCTAAAAATTAAAATAAACCCCTCTCTTTTCTATTATACCCCTTATTTCATTTATCCCTTATCCCCACCCTCCCACCCACACCCACCCACCAACACTGATTTTTAGAGAGAGAGAGAAAATCAGATTGAGAGAGAAAGAAAAGAAGAAGAAAGAACTGGTTTTGAGAGGAGGAGGAGGAGGAGGAGGAGAAGAAGCAAAGTAGGAGGAGGAGCAGGAGAAGGAGAAGGAGGAGAAGGAGAGAAGGAGGAGGAGGAGAAGAAGGAGAAGGAGAAGGAGAAGAAGGAGGAGGAGGAGAAGAAGCAGAAGTAGGAGGAGGAGCAGGAGAAGGAGAAGGAGGAGAAGGAGAAGGAGAGAAGGAGGAGGAGGAGAAGAAGGAGAAGAAGCAGAAGCAGAAACCACCATGAATGAAGTTTGTACCAAATCATATGATGAAAACAAACACTAGATCAATGACCCCGGCACCAGGGCACTTCCTCCTTCCCGAACCAAAAGGTTAGAACTTATGCTCAACAAATTTCAACCCTTCAACTCCATCAAATCTCTCAGGATTGAACTTTTCTGGGTCCACCCAAAGATTTTGGTCAATTTGTAACGCCTAAGCGTTTATAGAGGGATGAGATAACCCCCTACGATGCATTCTTCAAATGACTCGTGAGGAAATATAATCGTTAATGGAGGGATGGGTTCCGAAATGGAGGAGTGTTTACAGAAAAATAAAGAATGTTTACAGATCATTTGTATAATAATGTCAATTCTGACAAGAACTTAATCTATACTCTATATCTATTCGTCCGCTATGAACTCAGAATGAGTTGTACACTATCTACTTTTGTTCTTACTTAAAGATATACATATATAAAGTTCATGGTTTACGCAAGTCAGATTACTAGCCCAGAGCTAGCTGCAAATATCGAGTGAAGGAAGATGGTAAACAATCAACACATCTCAGAAAGTCTTTGACGACACCTAAATTGATTGTATAAAAATGACCCCAAAACTTGCTATAATAAAAGTGTCATTGTGAGGATTTTGAATATTAGAGTAGGTCGTGAAATCCCTAGTTGCAAGGGAGTAGCAACTTACCTTACCAGCATGAGGCCAGACTTCTGATTGTTTCATCTATATAGTATTCCGGATCTGTTTCTTGCAGAGATAATAAAATCTGAATCATATTCTTCTTTGTACTATCATCAAAAATGGTAGACTCTGTTTCTCGATGATCTTTGGTCAAATCTTGCATGATCTTGGGCCTCTTCACCTGTACGGTCATAAGCTTCATCTCCATACCTTTGTTTGATCGAAACCAATTTATAAATGGAATAAAATCACCCAGAGACTGTCCTCCCAATTGAAGTGTCTCATGCACCACTCTTATTAAGTACAAATAGCAGTTCGCAAGAACTAAGTATAAGCGGAACTTACTTTATGCTAGGATGGACTGAAAAACTATAAAACTTGTAACAATGTACCTATATAAAACTCATCTATAGCGATCTTGAGCTTAAATTAGTTGTGTTTTCCATTTCAATGTGACTTGAAGCAAACAGATATAGTCCCAAAATTTTGATTTCGAAATTCAGATAATGAGATGAAAAGAATATATTCAAATATCAATCATCAAATGGCAGAATACAACAACAAAAACAGAGCCTTAGTCCCAAAGTGATTAGGGGTCGGTTAATATCAATTATTAAATGACAGAATGAAATGGGAAATTTTAGTTTCAAGACAGGCCATGCAAAGTGATCATATAATTACTTGAGTCTTAAGAGAAGGCGACTTCTGAGTTCAAGTGCCACTCTTATAATTACAAATAGCATTTCTCAAGAACAAAGTATAAGCAGAGCTTACTTTATGCTAGGATGGACTGAAAAACCATAAAACTTGTCACAGAATCCAATCATTATATGACCTGCATATATACAAATACAACAGAATGGGGTTAGTGCTCGAGTCTGCAACAATTAAGTTGGGTTGAAATGTAAGGAAGCTAGATTCATGGACTAAACAACAATCATCCAAACAAGCTGCAGACCTTGTGCTTTGTTTCAACAAATATCTCCCTAAAGAATTGTATAAGCTGGCTGAAATACATTTTCATATTCACGGCACAAATAAGCTACGGTCTGGTACAAGGAAGCTCGTGACATCTTCATCATGATCATAAAAGCATATCAAAAGTGATAGTATTATTTTGCATTCTTTTAAAATTATGGGTATTTTAAGAGAAGGTGACCTTTGCCCGCTCCATTATTCAGCTGAGTATCAAATCTATATCCCATAATAAGCGAGGATTTTATCGATCAAGTCTATGTTCTTGGTTTCTAACAGCGTCAATCAATTGATAGAAAGTAAAAGTTAAAGGTATGAAGAAGCTGTAGTGAGAGTGGAGGACTCGACTAAAAAATATGTGTTTGCTGAGAAGTGCATGGATTGATAAAAGAATAAAGCACTGAAACCTAGTTAATCTACCGAGTTATTACCTCTGGTACATGACTGTTAATTAATCTTTGGTAACCATGATGCCATGTTTTCAGTATTATGGGACTACAGTGACTTGCTACCTAACAAAAAGAATATTCAAACAACTCGGCCTTTAAATATGTTCAAATCACATGGGATCAGCCTAATAAGAATCATGCAATCGCTAAGCTAGCTGCCTAAATTTTGCAGAGACATAAACAATATTGATATATACAAGTTGGTAAAAGATGTGTTTTTGTGTGAATAATTTTCTGTAGATTTGGACTAAATGACATAAGATACATACGAGTTAAGACCAAGTGGCATTAAATTAAACAAGTTATGACATGCTAAAGACAAATCAAGCAATTGTATATATATAAAAACTATATATCGAGGCAAGTAACTATTGAATATGAAACTATGTATAATGTGAATGAAAGAAACCTCTTGGTTTTCTGATCCAATCTCTGGAGAATCTTTGATTAGTTTGACAGTCGACTTCATCTACCGAGAAGGCTTTTGTTTGTTTCAATAATTCTTTGTACACCTCTATCACCCAACGAATCATGCCCTGGCTGAAATACAAGTTTTTCATAAACAAATTGATACACATTTAGCAAATGAGACATCCATGATAATAAATCTACAGAATCCAGGTATGCAACTGTATCTACTACACATGCAGCGTGTTGGAAAGTGAAGGTCAAAAAAGGGATAAGAAACCTTAAATAAATGACTGATAATTAGATGATATATTTGTGACCGCAAGAACATCAGATTGGCTTAGAGCTGACCGACTGACCTGTACAGCATGGCGATCATGACTCAGTCCTCATTTGTCTCTTACATAACACAACAAAGATAAGGTAGATCGGCTATGTCTGATAGAGCAAGATTGTCTTTTACACAACAGAACAAATATAAGGTAGATCCATTACTATTACATTAGTTTGCAAGCATTGGTGTGAAATTAGGCTACCACAGCAAGAAAACCAACTGTGACACTTGCACGAACAATTCAAATGTGCCACCCCAAAGTAAATGGGGCCTGATTATTAATTAGTTTTGTCTTTGTCAAAAAGAACTTAGCAGAACCTTGTATGAAATTGCATTATTTTTAACGTCAAACTTAACTAGATCAACCACTACTGGGTGTGGCTAAACATATTTCTAATTTTATGCACTTCACAAGAATTATAACAGGACCAAACAAACTTAACTAGATTAGCCACTACTAGACGTGGCTAAAGTCTAAACACTCCCTTAATTCACCCTGTGCACAAGCTTAACTAGCTAGGTTCAACTCTACTGGACGTGACTAAACATTCCGTCCCTAATTCACAAACTTATTTCAAGGTTTTACACCTCCCACGGAGAAATATTTCACAATGTCCACACCAGCTCATATCTAAGAAACAAGCTTCATCATTGAATGGCGTGGCCTACACTTAGCAACCAACGGTTTATCCTTGAGCAAGGTTAACCCCTGCACTGCAGTCATGTCAACCATCTCCTCCCCAATTCGTTCCCACTCAAAGCACTGAATGAAGGATCCCAACGCCAAGCCAACCATACGCCTAGCAATTCCTTCCCCGGGACAAGTCCTACTTCCATACCCGAAAGGCAAACACTTAAAATCATCTTTTTCCTCACACCGAAACCTCTCAGGCATGAACTTTGTTGGTTCTTTCCAAACGTTCGGGTCATTTTGTACAGCCCACATA
The DNA here is from genome assembly GCA_022495995.1 of Adenophora triphylla var. japonica. NCBI lineage: Eukaryota > Viridiplantae > Streptophyta > Magnoliopsida > Asterales > Campanulaceae > Adenophora > Adenophora triphylla. Next base: position 25,744 of record JAFEMH010001227.1, on the reverse strand, counting down.
TTAACCATTAGCATGGTACCACCCGGGATGTGATAACCACCAACTGTGCAATCCTTTAAAGACTCATGTGGCACTAGCATAGGGGCTGCAGGGTACATCCGCATTGTCTCCTTTATTATACAATCGAGATAAGGTAGGTTATCCAAGTCCGATTCCTCCAATAGACGTTCTTGTCCCACCTTTGTGTCAATCTCCTCCCGTGCCTTGCTTAGAACATGAGGGTTGTTTAATAAAAGTGATAATGCCCACTCCATAGTCCCTGCAGAAGTATCGGTGCCTGCCGCTAGCATAACCTAATCATAACACCATTAATGTAATTTAGTCTTATGTCTCAACTGATTATATCTAATTGGTATAACAAATTAGTTCATCTTTTTACTTTCTAGTGCACCATATAATAGAGACATCTAACTAATCTATACTAATCACAAATTTGCAATACAAAAAAATATTCCAATAATCATATATTTTCTGCATTTTTAACACCATTTTAGCCTGACATATGAGTGAGAAAATTTACCAGGATAGAACTCTTGATAACATCATCTCCATACACTTCAGGGTCAGCTTCTTGCTTCTCGAGCAGCACTTGAATAACTGTTTTCTTTTGCTCCCCTGAAAACTCCGATTTCGAGCCAATCTGCCCCATGTTGCTTTTGATCTCGTTGATCAAAGCCTGCACGAACGAATCTCTCTTCTTCTGCAAATCTTTCATCCTCTCTTCCATGTCCCCACTCATTCCCAACCAATTCAACACCGGGAAATAATCTCCCAAAAACGTTTCCCCTGTCTCCTCAAACGTCTTCCTCACCATCTCCCTAAACGATTTAGCTTCCTCCGTTTTTCCGATACCGTGGACGAAATACCTTTTTCCAGCGAACATCACCATCATAATGTTCAGTACAAGATCCACAAGCGTCTCTTTCATATTCACCTCTCTCATCTCCCCGGCGGTATTAGTTACAGACTTAGAGATCTCCTGGATACGAAGTCGGACCTCATCGGCGGGCGTGGCCATAAAACAGGGATCGTAAAGGCATAGAGGGAAGATAACATTGACCGCGACAAAGTGGAGGTCCTTCCACAGCTTGCTGTCACATGAGGCCCAGGCGAGGTTGCTATAGTTTTTACCGAAGTGTTTGCCGGCCATAAGGTGTGGGCGGTTGCCGAGGTCGTGATCGTTTGTGGTGAAGCATTCTTGGATTGCCTGAGGGGAGGAGACTAGGACGAGAGGACGGTGGCCGAATTTGAGGAGGAGGACGGGGCCGTAACGGGCGGAGATGGCGGAAAGGGTGCGGTAAATAGGGTTTCCGATGAGGTGGAGATGGCCGATGATGGGGATGGTGGGGAAGGGGGATGGTGGGAGGTTTTGGATTTTATTGAGGCAATATTTGGTGACGACGGGTACGGCTATTAGTACCAGGGGCAGGTACAAGTAAATAGCTTGCATCTTAACTGGAGCTGCTACACTAGCTTAGTGACTACTGGGGGCGGTTGGGATTGGGCCTCCTTTTATAGCAAAACTAGTACATGCCCGTATGGATGATCAAATTCGGTCCGGTTTCGATTTCGGGTCTTGAATTGTCGGTTTCGGTTCGGTCAAATGGTAACTCTTAACCGGTCCGCCTAACCCCGATTTCAGTCCGTTCGGTTTCGGTTTTCTCCCCGGTTCGCTCCGGTTCTGGGCTTTTCCGATCCGATTCTTTGGAAAAACATGAAAATTTCGTCCGATTCACGGTTCCAGTTCCGGTCCGGTTTGGCATTTTTGTAACCCTTAACCGGCCCGCACTAACCCCGGTTCCGATCCGTCCGATTCCGGTTTTCTCCCCGGTTCGCTCCGGTTCCGGGCTTTTCCGGTCCGATTCCGATCCGGTTTTCCGATTCCGGTCCGGTTTGGCCATCCCTACATGCCCGTGTCCAAGGACACGGGTTATTTTTTTTTTTTAATTAAAAAAAAAAAAAATTAAGGGAAAAATAGGAAAGGGACTAATGTATAAGGGCAAAATGGGAAATTCATCGATTATAACTGTTCAAACAACTGTTCAAAGGGGGCTCTAATTTATACTATAGATGGACACGACTCAAATCTTTTATTTAGTCCATTAATTTCATAATATTACTCGCCCGGGAATTAACGAGACCGTGTATAGTATAGTGAGGTAAGGGGCCATTTGGTAGGTCGATAAATGACCGGATATGATTATTAGTCCAATAAAAGTATGTTTGGTAGATTAAATGTCACCGTAGTAATTATTCAAAGTACAACCCAGATAAGCATCTGAACACCTCTTATCCCCTTCTTATTTATCCTAAAAAAAAGAGTGGTATTATTAATCCCTGAATTAATAACCTCCTCTCTATTAATACATGCTAATCCTATCGGCCTACCAAACGAGCCCTAAGTGTTCTGAGTATGAAAAATGACGTAGGAGAGAGAAAGTAGGGTAGAAAATAGTTAGTGGATAGTTGTTGTGAGTATGACAAGTGAATTCCACAAATAAAGAAGTATTAAAAAGTTTCTATTTTGAGAGTGTGTCTTTCTAAATGTGACACTCAAAATGAAAATTTATGTCTTTTTGAGTGGGACAGAGGGAGTATATAAATGGATGGAAAAAATGCCTCAAACTATTTGGGTATTTTAATTTTATATTCAAACTCATTTTTGTTGCATTTAAAATATCTAAACTTTTTTTGTTGCGTCTATCTATGGTAACTAATACTAACGATATTCATTTTTTCAGTTAAGTGGGCATGTGACTTGAATATATATGTGACCTAATTTTAAAGAATAAAACAGAAAAATCATTACAAATTAAAGTATTAAGGTTTTAAGTGTAAATTTGAAAAATTAAAGATAGATTAAATTAATTTAAAATGGACTAAATTTAATAAATTAAAAAATAGAAGTATATCCAAAAAATAGAAAAGAAAAATATTTTCAAGAAAATTTAACGATATTCATTTTTTTTTTCATGTTTTGGTCTGATGATTCTGGTTACGATTTGCCCGTGTCTACTCCCTCTGTACCAATATAAAAGAGAATAAATATGAATGCACGACAATTAAGAAAAAGTAAGTGTTGTTTGTATGAAAATTAAAGTAAGAGAGAGAATTTAAGATAGATAGTTTTTGTTGTGAGTATAACAAGTGTATCTCATTATCTATTTTGGGTAAGTTTCTTTTATATTGATACGTGTAAAAAGGAAATTAGCCTCTTTTATATTGGGATGAAGGGAGTATATTTTATTATTTATATATTGATTATATTATAATAAAATTACAATAATTTCATTTAAAATACTCCCCCCCCCCTCCTCCAACTAGAATTAGAACATTTTGTTATTTTTGCTGTTTCACTCAAAATAAGACGTCCTAAAATAGAAATATTTTATTTATGTAACCTACTTTAACACTCACAACAGTTTTCCACTCATTACCCTTTACCGCACTTTTCATATTTATAATTTACCTACTCCACTAACAATTTTCATAAATCTCAATGGCCAATTCGAAAATCATATTTCTAGGGGCGGAAGGAGTATTACCTTTAAGACAATATAAAAAAAAATAAAAAATAGGACACTTAATAAATGAAAAATTGTTGTATAAAATGGTGCCATGTTGTAATAATTTAGTACTGGTAAAGTGACAACCTTTTTTTGTTTTTTTTTTAATTCAATGCGTACGCATATATATTTGTATAAAAAATGAAAGCTAGTCCAAGATTGAAATAAATAACTCAAGTTTAATAATTGTGAATTTTCTTACTAACTCTAATATATAAAAAATAAAAGGTAAGGAAATGGACAAGAGGTGAAAAACAATTAACAATTGACTTGTGACCAAATAACATTACCAATTTTCCCTCTTAACCAATGTAATAGTGAAAGTGAAAGGGGACCTAAATTGAAAAACCAATTGGTAGTACATAATTGACCATTATAAATGGGTCCATAATCTCGCGACTTTATATATTCTTATTTTTTTATATATTCTATTTCTGTAAATATCTAACGACTTTTTCTTTCACACTCGTGATGCTATCACGCCAAATGGTTGCTCAGAACTGACTGAAACAGGAAAAATGAGGATACTGATATACTCCGACTGTCTTCTCCGAATGGTTACCTACACACATGAAAGACGAGTCGACTAAGCCGGGGGCGTCTCCGACGTTACCCCTCCAGCGTGAGAATAAGTTAACTGGTCACAATATCAAGAGAAAGCTATGGAGTTTTAGAGAGAGAAAGCTTAAGAACAAGAAGAATAAGAAGAAGAAGAACTTACTTAATGATATTTTCTAGGCTGCTTTTATACTCTCATCTCTCATGTGCATGACACATGCCATGGACACTTGTCAATTATCAATAAGGGGTGCCAACCACTCTTTAAAGCGAATTGAAGACACCAACTGTTCATCCGATCAAGCCTCTTATCATTGACGGTTATGGTGGGACCCAGATGTGACAGTCTAGGTTTCATTCAAGATCATCGGTCATACAAGTCGCCCAAGCGACAATCAAAGAGAAGACGGCAAGCTTCAGATTGCCGCCAACCCGCGCATCCCTCCGGGCGGGATTCCTGCCTTGAAACGCTATCATTTTCAGCTGTCATTAACTTGAATATACATCTCGCTTTATCTTAATCTCACACGTCGGCCTACATATGCCGCCTTATTATTTTGGGCCCCACTCTAATACAGGTTTAAACGACTTTTGGCCCATTTTTATTACATTGGGCCTCATTTACTGTTTAATTAAGGCTCAAATTCATTTTTCATAATCACATCAACTCGTAACCTTTTTTAAGGTAAATTCTATATACAAGGCACCTTACATACAAGGCACCAATAATTCCCAAACTACCCTTCGTGTGTCGTGCTCGAAAGGACGACACGAAGCCTTCATTTCATGTACTTTTACACGACATAAACTAATTGGGTTAAATATTTGGTCGTATATGAAATTACTCTGAAATTTAAATTTACTCCGTCATTAATTTCGTACACAACAATACGATATCATGTCCTAATATCGTGTATATCCATACGACATATCATAATGAAGGTGTTCTTCGATGATTTGCGACACGATGTTAATGATACGCATATGCTATGTTATATTATTGAATTGTGTTGTTAATTGAGCAAAATTTATACACTTATACATGACAAGGAACAAACGTCATATTGGATCATACAATATCATATAACCTATCACATTTAAGTGATACCACTTTATTTATTTGGAGGAAACTCATGTAGATGAAAAACACTTGAAATGTCATTTAGAATGTAGAAAAAAATTAAAAAAAAATAAACGAGGTAGCCGTATACCATTTTTGGCAAGATCGGACACATAAAACCCTAAAAACCCTAAGTAATGGCACATATTTGTAACTCAATCTCCATTTGGATTTTGAGGAAACTCATGTAGATTAAAAACACTTGAAATGTCATTTAGAATATAGAAAAAAATTAAAAAAAATAAACGAGGTAGCCGTATACCATTTTTGGCAAGATCGGACACATAAAACCCTAAAATCCCTAAGTAATGGCACATATTTGTAACTCAATCCCCATTTGGATTTTGAGGAAACTCATGTAGATGAAAAACACTTTAAATATCATTTAGAATGTAGAAAAAAATTAAAAAAATAAACGAGGTAGCCGTGATACCATTTTTGGCAAGATCGGGACACATAAAACCCTAAAACCCTAAGTAATGGCACATATTTGTAACTCAATCTCCATTTGGATTTTGAGGAAAGTCATGTAGATGAAAAACACTTGAAATTTCATTTAGAATGTAGAAAAAAATTAAAAAAATAAACGAGGTAGCCGTATACCATTTTTGGCAAGATCGGGACACATAAAACCCTAAAAACCCTAAGTAATGGCACATATTTGTAACTCAATCTCCATTTGGATTTTGAGGAAACTCATGTAGATGAAAAACACTTTAAATGTCATTTAGAATGTAGAAAAAAATTAAAAAAAAATAAATGAGGTAGCCGTATACCATTTTTGGCAAGATCGGGACACATAAAACCCTAAAAACCACTAAATAATGACACATATTTGTAACTCAATCTCCATTTGGATTTTGAGGAAACTCATGTAGATGAAAAACACTTTAAATGTCATTTAGAATGTAGAAAATAATAAAAAATAAATAAATGAGGTAGCCGTATACCATTTTTGGCAAGATCGGGACACATAAAACCCTAAAAACCCTAAATAATGGCACATATTTGTAACTCAATCTCCATTTGGATTTTGAGGAAACTCATGTAGATGAAAAACACTTTAAATGTCATTTAGAATGTAGAAAAAAATTAAAAAAATAAATGAGGTAGCCGTATACCATTTTTGGCAAGATCGGGACACATAAAACCCTAAAAACCCTAAATAATGGCACATATTTGTAACTCAATCTCCATTTGGATTTTGAGGAAACTCATGTAGATGAAAAACACTTTAAATGTCATTTAGAATGTAGAAAAAAAAGTAAAAAAAAATAAACGAGGTAGCCGTATACCATTTTTGGCAAGATCGGGACACATAAAACCTAAAAACCCTAAATAATGGCACATATTTGTAACTCAATCTCCATTTGGATTTTGAGGAAACTCATGTAGATGAAAAACACTTTAAATGTCATCTAGAATGTATAAAAAATAAAAAAAAATAAACGAGGTAGCCGTATACCATTTTTTATTTTATTATATGGTGTGTCGTGTCTAAATACACGATATTTACTAAGGCATTTCGTATGAACAATACACGAAAGTAATCGTGGTGCATCTCGTGTATTGTTCATACGATATAATTACTGTAAACAAATACTATATCGTGTTTGTATACACGATATGTACCATAGTATCTCGGGTATATACACACGAGATACACCCCGAAGCCCTACATCAAACACGATATTCACGCGTACAACGGCCCAACAGCAGAGAAACACCGTTGCCGCCGTACACCCATGCAAATGTGACACCATTGTCCTAGTCTTAACACCCATAAATTTATGCCCATTATTTTCATTAATTCTCATATCATCTAACACCATAGTATGGATTCTCCACAACATTCTCCAAGTTTTTATGATCATATTGATCTTGAGCTTGTGGAATATATTTTTGAAGAAGAAGGTTTGCCACCAAATTCTCCACATCAAAATCAAAATCCAAGCAAAGCAATGAAGTAAGTTTTTAAAGTTATATTTGGTGTTTTGATCAAAGTCGCAATAAAAATCCAATCTTGAAACGAAATTGTTTTTCAAGATTGGATTTTTAAATTCGATATTACTCTATTTCGTGTTAGATTATACGTGTTTTATGCTATTTGTCGTGTTTTTATACACGAGTTATGGTGTATTATCTCGTATTGTATAACACGAGATAAATGGGTTTAAGTCGGGTACATTTACACGAGATGTTCCAGAACATCTCGTATAATGCTACACGAAATGTCATACAAATTGCCGTTTATTGTGCAATTTTCTAATTGATGTTGTAGTGGACCGGATGTCGCTGATCAATTCGATACATCCCTATTATTTTCAAATAGGGATGATCTTGTTAAACACGTACGGGATATCGCGGCCCGTCAAAATATAACCCTTTCTATAGGGATTCGAGGAAGACAAGTGGCAAGATCCTAGGCTACGCGAAGATTGTATGCCATTTTGGTGGCAAGTACAGTCCGGAAAAACTAAAGATGTGAGGTTGACTAGCACGAAGAAGATTGGGTGCAATTTTGAAATCCGGGCCAAAGATAGGGGTGATGGGGTATGGGGTTACGTTGTGAAGCATGGTTCTCATAATCACGACTTTCCAACGTATCCCGAAGGTCATCCGTTGAGTAAATTGACTAGTTCTCGAATATGAGGAGGTGTAGCGCAAGTCGGCCTTCTGCGTCCAAATAACATTCTAACAATGTTAAAGAGGAAGGATGAGAAGAACGTGAGTACTCCAAACACGTCCACAATGCCCTCACAAAATGCAAGTCACAAGAACGACAAGGGAGATCCTCGCTTCAACAGCTCATAAAAGCACTCGAGGATAAGAAATATACCTTCTTCATGAGGAAAGCTAACGAGAGTGACATGATCGGTGACATATTCTTCTCTCACCCACGAGCATCGGATATGCTTAACTGTTTTCCATATGTAGTACAAGGTAAATTTTTGATTTTTTTGAATCCGTTTTTTGACTCGTTTTCCACAAGTCGTATGCATTTTTTGAATTGCAATTTTATTCATTTCTAACTTTATTTTTTTTATTGATACAAGGTGACCGCACTTACAACACCAACCGCTATGGAATGGCATTACTTGAGATTATAGGATTTACTTCAACGGGGAAGAATTTCACAATTGCCTATGCTGTTCCTCCAAAATGAGAAGATCGATAATTACACGTGGGCACTCAAGAATTTGCAAAGTCTTTTTCATACTCCCCACATGCCAACCGTTTTCTTAATCGATCGTGACTTGGCTTTCATTAATGCCGTCCAAATGGTATTTCCCGAGACCGCACACCATTTGTGTCGAAGGCATATCGAAGTCAATGTTAAAAAGAGAGCGTTGACTAAAACCGGTAGCAAATGAGTTTGCACTATCATTCATGAGGAGATTTAATAAAGCAATATCGCCCGCTACTCGCGAAGAGTGGGACACCCGTCAAGTAATCGTTTTGCGATCATTGCGCATCTTATCCCGATTTATTGACCTACCTCCGCGAGACTTGGATTGCTCCATACTCTACGAATATTTTGTCGATGCACACGTATCGCCATCGCACTTCGGAACCCACACCACGAACAAAGGGCCGAGAGCTGAGCATAACAGTCAAGAAGGCCTCTGGGAGTGCTTCTTCTACTTTTGACACATTATTCAAAAAGGCTCATGAGATTATGGAAATCCAAATAACAACAATCAAAGCTACTATGGAGCAATCAAAGAGTAGAATTCCAAATGATATGAAGACATGTGATCTCGTATCAAGACATATTGGCGAGTGTCAAAGGCGCTTTGACATCATCAAAGAAGAAAGCAGAGTCGTTGTGGGGATAATGTCACGGATCCTTCAGCCGTGGGTGTTACTCGAGGCGAACACATGGACTTCCATGTAGTCACGAGATTGCATGCATACAAAACTCGGGGGCCGGATTGAGTTGTCCTCGATTCATGATTTTTGGAAGAAGTTGGACATTGAAGTAGAATACCGTCCCACCGGACCCGATTTTGAAGTTGTGTTGAATGAACCGCGTAACGCACTGGACTCGTAAAGAGAAGGTTATTTCAAACGATAAATGAAGGGCTACATCCACAAACCGGAGATGCTTCGAGCCGGATCATATTTCAAAGGCAAATAAACCCCGACCACCGCTTGTAGAGTACCGTCGATTGGGAGCGCATCGACGTACATTTTGGAGTCCCCACTACACCACCCTCCACTAGCAAAGCAGGTCTAGATCTTCATTTATTGCATCAACACAATCAGTTTGATGTCGAGATCGCCTTCAAACACTACACCATCTAACCCTACCACTCCTACATCTCTTCCACCACTAGCTGCTTCAGGTCGTGGGAGAGGTCGAGGTCGAGGTCGAGGTCGAGGTCGAGGTCGGGGACGGGGACGGGGTCGTGGAAATGGACAAGTCAATGATATACATACTTCTGTCCATAGGATGTTGCTTACCCCTCTCATGGTCCCCTTTATTGATGGCTTCACGTATGTGATGGGTGATGGAAATTGTGGATATAGAAAGCAAGAGCCGCAAATATACGGAACAGAGGAGATGTGGCAAAGAGTGCGCTCAGATTGTGCCAAGGAGCTGCTTCATCACCGCGAGCTTTATGAGAGAGTTATGCCTTGGAGAGATATGGACGAGCTCTATAGTCGCATTACTCACTATGCTTCCCCTTGTTCGGAATATTATTGGTTGATACTCCCAGAGATAGGGCACATCATAGCCACGGTGTATAATGTGGTGTTTGTCTCGTACTCGCAAACCGCTGGCTTCACATGCCTACCAAAGGATCGTACCACAAGGAATGTGACCACCCACGTACACACTTGTGTTGGGACATGTGGGAAACCATTTTATATTGGTATGATACTTTAATTCGTTATAGTTAACTATCTTATTTAAATTTGTTATATTTAACTATATTTTCTAAATTTGTTATATTTGACTATTTTATTACTTTTGCAGATGCACATGTCGGATAGTGATTACCCGATACCATCGTAGCACTATATCGGGGAGCAACGTGATCCAAGCGCAAGTAACCCGATCATGCCATACGTAACTCGGATAGAAACATTCAACCGACTCTCAATTATGGCGAACGAAGCACGAATTGCGTAAAATAGGCCATAGTCTATGTGTATAGCGTATTGATTATTTTTTGTATGAAGTTTTGGAATATGTTTGGAATATGTTTGGGATATGTTCATTTTGGTTGTTTATGTTTTGGAATATGTTTGGGATATGTTCATTTTGGTTTGTAAATATTGTTGGTATTTGTTTCAGTTTGTGTTTCGTGAGATGTTGCCTCGCACTACCATCTCGTGTGCTTATACACGATATGTAATATATAACTCGTATATATATACACGACTTATTTCATTTTTGTCGTATGAACATTACACGAAATACACTAACTACCTAGTAATGTATCTCGTGTGTGTTTATACGAGATAAAAGAAAACATGTCGTGTGTATATATACGAGATGAGTAAAACCATCTCGTGTATAAGCACACGAGATGGTAGTCTCGAGAGCAACATCTCCCCGAAACACAAACCGAAACAAATACCAACAATATTTACAAACCAAAATGAACATCTCCCAAACATATTCCAAAACATAAACAACCAAAATGAACACATCCCAAACATATTCCAAACATATTCCATAAACAAACATTGTATCCAAAATTTACATATCTCAAACATATTTCAAAAACAAACATTTTATCCAAAATTTACATATCTCAAACATATTCCAAAACAAACATTATCCAAAATTTACAATAGATCAATGGCCCGTCTAATCTTATCTTTCACATCCGCAGATAAACCGTCATCCGTGAGCAAATGTAGTATGCCTCGTGCCTCTACAACCCTAGGCGGTGGTGGAACGTTAACTAGGGCATCATGATTCGGATTAGTAATCCGAACATGAGTCCTAGCCAGAACCACCGCATATACGTGGAAGTAACAGCTGGGATGTGCTCACTGACGGCCCCATCTACGCAATGGATCGAAACCCCCAAGCCGTCCTCTAACCAATCCTCCCATACATCATCACGCCTCCATAGGACTTCTTGTACCCCTTTTGACCCGCTATCAATAAACAATTTTGGGGGAGCAAGATATGGGGTCTCCGGGGATTTTGCTGGATCCCAAACCGGCGTGTAACACGGCCAGTGCAAATACGCCTCCGTGATATCCCGGAAGCGTATAACCCCACGGAAGTATGAGACCGGTAAAAGCGCTCGCAGGGTGGTGCGCCGTAGGGAGTCCAACAAACCTAAAAATGAATTTGTTAGACACCGGCAACAGAAATAATAATTTGTAAAACTTTAAATATAACTAACTCACCCTATCAACCGTCATCGTGTCCAGGGTATACCGAAACTTCAATAGATGGGGCAAATCCCTACCAGTCGTATCGCACGCACCCATCTACGAGCCCTCGGTACGGCCCTCCGTCCATAACGGGTCAATCTCTCTCCGGAAAACCGGAAAGTGCTCGTATATCCAGGCCTGCAAATGTATGAAATAAATAAGTTAACAATGCTATAACCATAAATGCATGTTGTAATTATTAAATGATTGTTAAATATTACCTCCAAAAGACTCAAACAACCGCCAATCCGCTTGCATCCGTATCTAGATGCCTTCCCCAACTCCCTGTATAGATATGCCAACCCACTGCCCCCGTGATAGAGCCCCCACTCTGTCAATATTCACGCACAATGAAAGGTAGTCAGAGGGCATCTTATCTCGAGTCTTGTCCACGAACAGCCGTGGAGCCCAGGAGGAACATGATATACGTAGCCGCGCTCATCGTCGCCATGTCGGAAGGGGACTCAAAGGAACGGCGGAGGCCATCTAAAGAGTAGGTCGTCCCCTTCCGACATGTCTCAAGGCGTGCCCCGATACCGGCCACGTCAGCTCGGATCCGCCTTCCCAACAGGGCCACCCGAACACCGATGCCTACAAATTGAAAATGAAATAATTAATAAAATTGATAAAATTTATGAAATTGATAAAATTTATGTAATTTATAAAAAATAGACAACAAACAAGAATATACCTAGGATATGAGCGACGCCATGCATAGTGATCGTCATCTCACCCTACGGCATGTGGAAGGTATTAGTCTCGGGAGACCACTGTTCCACAAACGCCGTTAGGAGCGCCATGCTAGGCCGGCGAATGGCAGCATGTAGGAAATGGAGGCCGGTACCCTCAACACGAGCCCACCAAGCTCTATCATCCTCCCAAGAAGAAGCATGGGAGAACCCGTTGATTCCAAACAAAAAATTATAATTAATACTCCCTCTGTTTCAAGATTCAGATGACATTTTGTATACCAATACCCGAAATGTCAGTGACATTTCGTATGTGTTCATACGAATGGTGACCAACATTTCGTGTATTGGCATACGAAATGTAAACTGATGAATCAGTTTACATTTCGTATACCAATACCCGAAATGTTGGTGACCATTCGTATGGACACATACGAAATGTCACCAACATTTCGTATGTTGGCATACGAAATGTCATCTCGATTGTTGATAATGTTTTGCAAATGGCTATTTAATAAACAAATCATATATAAACTTACTTATCTAGAATCTCGCCGCCTCGTTTGGCGCTTCAACACCGGCTCACAAGTGGCGTTCTCCCATATCTTACGGGCTCGATGATGACCAAACCCGTACAACAACCGAACCTCCTCCGGCCGCCACCGGGTTACTCTTCACCGCCACCGGTCATCCTTAGACCCTTTCCCCTTTCTGCCCCGTGCCTCCCGCCTCTTGCGAGGCCTCACAGATACACTCTCCTCCGCCTCCTCCTCCTCCTCCTCCTCATCATCGTCACTAGATAAATGTGCCTCCTGCACAGATGCACCTCGGGACCGAGTACGTGAAGATGAATCCTCACTAGAATAACTACCCTCACTATCACTCTCCTCAACCACAGTCTCCTCAATCACGACTTTCTTGTCGTGAATCTTTTTGCTCCGTTGATCCGCCTTAGGCTGCATTGTTGCCCTCCTCGGCCTTCCTCTTTCTATTAGAGGCCGTCGCAGGTTACGTCCCTACAAAAAATTAAATAAGAGACAGCTTAATATTCAATAACCGATTGACATTTCGTGTGTTAATACCCGAAATGTTGGTGACATTTCGTATGTGTTCATACGAATGGTCACCAACATTTCGTGTATTGGCATACGAAATGTAAACTGATGAATCAGTTTACATTTCGTATGCCAATACCCGAAATATTGGTGACCATTCAGATGAACACATACGAAATGTCACCAACATTTCGGGTATTGGCATACGAAATGTAAACTGATGAATCAGTTTACATTTCGTATGCCAATACCCGATATGTTGGTAACCATTCGTATGTGTTCATATGAAACGCACGCCGACAACTTCAAATTTTAGGCACACAAATTCGTATCCGATTCAAACAAAAAACCCAAATTAATGTTACGAAATCGCAATTAGAACCATTTAGAATACGTTTAAACAACATTAAGCATTATATAATCCATTTTAGGCATAAATTTGTTGTTGGGTTTCAAATTTAAAATCTAGGTTAAAAATAATTACTTTTGGAGCGGCGGAAGAAGTGACGGACTTTCCACCGGTTTTAGGGAGGTTTGTCTTCATCGGCGGTGGTGGTCGGCGTCGGTCGTCGTTAGAGAGAGAGAAGAGAGAGCGTCGTTGTTTTTGCGTAGGTTTTGAGAGCGAGAGAGAGAAGACACGGCGTTTGAAATGGAGAGGGAGGGGAAGAATTTTTTTTTTAAAAGTATTTATATGGGCATTTTAGTAATTTCATACTGCCTTACATAAATGGTGCCTTGTATATAGTACTACCCCTAGCGACGGAAGAAGGTTTGGAAGATGTCGGTTAGAGGACGGCTTGGGGGGTTTCGATCCATTGCGTAGATGGGGCCCGTCCGTGAGCACATCTGAGCCTGTTACTTCCACGTATATGCAGTGGTTCCTGGCTAGGACTCATGTTCGGATTACTAATCCGAATCATGATGCCCTAGTTAACGTTCCACCACCGCCTAGGGTTGTAGAGGCACGAGGCATACTCACCGGCTGCCACTGGGATGACAGTTTATCTGCGGATGTGAAAGATAAGATTAGACGGGCCATTGATCTATTGTAAATTTTGGATAATGTTTGTTTTGGAATATGTTTGAGATATGTAAATTTTGGATAAAATGTTTGTTTTTGGAATATGTTTGAGATATGTAAATTTTGGATACAATGTTTGTTTATGGAATATGTTTGGAATATGTTTGGGATATGTTCATTTTGGTTGTTTATGTTTTGGAATATGTTTGGGATATGTTCATTTTGGTTTGTAAATATTGTTGGTATTTGTTTCAGGTGGTGTTTCAGGAGATGTTGCTCTCAGACTACCATCTCGTGTGCTTATACACGAGATGGTTTTACTCATCTCGTATATATACACACGACATGTTTTCTTTTATCTCGTATAAACACACACGAGATACATTACTAGGTAGTTAGTGTATTTCGTGTAATGTTCATACGACAAAAATGAAATAAGTCGTGTATATATATACGAGTTATATATTACATATCGTGTATAAGCACACGAGATGGTAGTCTGAGGGCAACATCTCCTGAAACACAAACTGAAACAAATACCAACAATATATACAAACCAAAATGAACATATCCCAAACATATTCCAAAACATAAACAACCAAAATGAACATATCCCAAACATATTCCAAACATATTCCAAAACTTCATACAAAAAATAATCAATACGCTATACACATAAACTATGGCCTATTTTCTGCAATTCGTGCTTCATTCGCCATAATTGAGAGTCGGTTGAATGTTTCTATCCGAGTTCTGTATGGCATGATCAGGTTACTTGCACTTGGATCACGTTGCTCCCCCCAATATAGTGCTACTGATGGTATCGGGTAATCACTATCCGACATGTGCAGCTGCAAAAGTAATAAAATAGTCAAATATAACAAATTTAGAAAATATAGTTAAATATAACAAATTTAAATAAGATAGTTAAATATAACGAATTAAAGTATCATACCAATATAAAATGGTTTCCCACATGTCCCAACACAAGCTGTTCATGGTGGTCCTGCTTGTGGTACAGCCATCCGGGTAGGCATGTGAGTACGAGACAAACACCACATTATACACCGTGGCTATGATGTGCCCTATCTCTGGGAGTATCAACCAATAATAAATGGGACAATGAGAGGGGTAAGCAACATCCTATGGACAGAAGTATGTATATCATTGACTTGTCCATTTCCACGACCCCGTCCCCGTCCCCGTCCCCGTCCCCGTCCCCGACCTCGACCTCGACCTCTCCTACGACCTGAAGCAGCTAGTGGTGGAAGAGATGTAAGAGTGGTAGGGTTAGATGGTGTAGTATTTGAAGCTGATCTCGACATCAAACCTGATTGTGTTGATGCAATAAATGAAGATCTAGACCTGCTGCTAGTGGAGGGTGGTGTAGTGGGACTCCAAAATGTCCGTTTACGCTCCCAATCTAACAAGATTTCTACAACCGGTGGTCCGGGGTTTATTTGCCTTTGAAATATGATCCGGCTCAAGCATCTCCTGCTTGTGGATGTAGCCCTTCATTTATCGTTTGAAATAACCTTCTCTTTACAGTCCAGTGCGTCGCAGCTCATTCAACACAACTTCAAAATCAGTCCGGTGGGACAAGATTCTACTTCAATGTCCAACTTCTTCCAAAAATCATGAATCGAGGACAACTCAATCCGGCCCCCGCAGTTTTGTATGCATGCAATCTCGTGACTACATGGAAGTCCACGTGTTCGCCTCAGTAACACCCACAGCTGAAGGATCCATGACATTATCCCCACAACGACTCGCTCTTCTTTGATGATGTCCAAAGCCGCCTTTGACACTCGCCCCAATATGTCTTGATACGCATCACATGTCTTCATATCATTTGGAATTCTACTCTTTGATTGCTCCATAGTAGCTTTGATTGTTGTTATTTGGATTTCCATAATCTCATGAGCCTTTTTGAATAATGTGTCAAAAGTAGAAGAAGCACTCCCCAAGGCCTTCTTCAACCCGTTATGCTCACTCTTAGCCCGTTCGTGGTGTGGGTTCCGAAGTGCAAGAATCGATCTCGTGCATCGACAAAATATTCGTAGAGTATGGAGCAATCCAAGTCTCGCGGAGGTAGGTCAATAAATCAGGATAAGATCTCGTAATGATCGCAAAACGATTGCACAACGGTGTCCCACTCTTCGCGAGTAAATGCCGATATTGCTTTATTAAATCTCCTCATGAATGATAGTGCAAACTCATTGCTACCAATTTTAGCCAACGCTCTCCTTTTAACATTGACTTCGATATGCCTTCGACACAAATGGTGTGCGGTCTCGAAATACCATTTGGACAAAGCATTAATGAAAGCCAAGTCACGATCGCTAAGAAAACAACTTGGCATGTGGGGAGTATGAAAAAGACTTTGCAAATTCTTGAGTGCCCACGTGTAATTATCGCCTTCTCATTTTGGAGGAACGCATAGGCAATTGTGAAATTTTTCCCCGTCAAGTAAATCCTATAATCTCAAGTAATGCCATTCCATAGCAAATGGTGTTGTAAGTGCAAATACCTTGTATCAATAAAAAAAAATAAAGTTAGAAATGAATAAAATTGCAATTCAAAAAATGCATACGACTTGTGGAAAACAGAGTCAAAAAACAGATTCAAAAAAATCAAAAATTTACCTTGTACTACATATGGAAAACAAGGTAAGCATATCCGATGCTCGTGGGTGAGAGAAGAATATGTCACCGATCATGTCACTCTCGTTAGCTTTCCTCATGAAGAAGGTATAGTTCTTATCCTCAGTGCTTTTATGAACTGTTGAAGCGAGGATCTCCTTGTCGTTCTTGTGACTTGCATTTGTGAGGGCATCATGGACGTGTTTCTGAGTACTCACGTTCTTCTCATCCTTCCTCTTTAACATTGTTAGAATGTTATTTGGACGCACCGTAGACTCGACTTGCGCTACACACCTCCTCATATTCAGAACTAGTCAATTTACCCAACGGATGACCTTCGGGATACGTTGGAAAGTCGTGATTATGAGAACCATGCTTCACAACGTAACCCCATACCCCATCACCCCTATCTTTGGCCCGGATTTCAAAATTGCACCCAATCTTCTTCGTGCTAGTCAACCTCACATCTTTAGTTTTTCCGGACCTGTACTTGCCACCAAAATGGCATACAATCTTCGCGTAGCCTAGATCTTGCCACTTGTCTTCCTCGAATCCCCTATAGAAAGGGTTATATTTTGACGGGCCGCGATATCCCGTACGTGTTTAACAAGATCATCCCTATTTGAAAATAATAGGGATGTATCGAATTGATCACTGACATTTGGTCCCTACAACATCAATTAGAAAATTGCACAATAAGCAACAGTGTCAGTATGACATTTCGTGTAGCATTATACGAGATGTTCCCGAACATCTCGTGTAAATGTACCCGACTTAAACCCATTTATCTCGTGTTATACAATACGAGATAATACACCATAACTCGTGTATAAAAACACGACAAATAGCATAAAACTCGTATAATCTAACACGAAATAGAGTAATATCGTAATTTAAAATCCAATCTTGAAAAACAATTTCGTTTCAAGATTGGATTTTTATTGCGACTTTGATCAAAACACCAAATATAACTTTAAAAACTTACTTCATTGCCGCTGGATTTTGATTTTGATGTGGAGAATTTGGTGGCAAACCTTCTTCTTCAAAAATATATTCCACATGCTCAAGATCAATATGATCATAAAAACTTGGAGAATGTTGTGAGAATCCATACTATGGTGTTAGATGATATGAGAATTAATGAAAATAATGGGCATAAATTTATGGGTGTTAAGACTAGGACAATGGTGTCACATGGGTGCAAAGAACAGTGTTTCTCGCTGGGCCGTTGTGCTGCGTGAATATCGTGTTTGATGTAGCCAGGTGTATCTCGCGTGTATATACCCGAGATACTATGGTACATATCGTGTATACAAACACGATATAGTATTTGTTTCTGGTAATTATATCGTATGAACAATACACGAGATGCACCCTGATTACTTTCGTGTATTGTTCATACGAAATGCCTTAGTAAATATCGTGTATTTAGACACGACACACCATATAATAAAATAAAAAATGGTATACGGCTACCTCGTTTAATTTTTTTTTTTTTTTTATACATTCTAGATGACATTTAAAGTATTTTTCATCTACATGAGTTTCCTCAAAATCCAAATGGAGATTGAGTTACAAATATGTGCCATTATTTAGGGTTTTTAGGTTTTATGTGTCCCGATCTTGCAAAAAATGGTATACGGCTACCTCGTTTATTTTTTTAATTTTTTTCTACATTCTAAATGACATTTAAAGTGTTTTTCATCTACATGAGTTTCCTCAAAATCTAAATGGAGATTGAGTTACAAATATGTGCCATTATTTAGGATTTTTAGGGTTTTATGTGTCCCGATCTTGCCAAAAATGGTATACGGCTACCTCGTTTATTTTTTTTAATCTTTTTCTATATTCTAAAATGACATTTCAAGTGTTTTTAAATCTACATGAGTTTCCTCAAAATCCAAATGGAGATTGAGTTACAAATATGTGCCATTACTTAGTGGTTTTTAGTGGTTTTATGTGTCCCGATCTTGCCAAAAATGGTATACGGCTACCTCATTTATTTATTTTTAATTTTTTTCTACATTCTAAATGACATTTAAAGTGTTTTTCATCTACATGAGTTTCCTCAAAATCCAAATGGAGATTGAGTTACAAATATGTGCCATTATTTATAGGTTTTTGTGGTTTTATGTGGTCCCGATCTTGCCAAAAATGGTATACGGCTACCTCATTTATTTTTTTAATTTTTTTCTACATTCTAAAATGACATTTAAAGTGTTTTTCATCTACATGAGTTTCCTCAAAATCCAAATGGAGATTGAGTTACAAATATGTGTCATTATTTAGGGTTTTTAGGTTTTATGTGTCCCGATCTTGCCAAAAATGGTATACGGCTACCTCATTTATTTATTTTTTTATTTTTTTCTACATTCTAAATGACATTTAAAGTGTTTTTCATCTACATGAGTTTGCTCAAAATCCAAATGGAGATTGAGTTACAAATATGTGCCATTACTTAGGTTTTTAGTGGTTTTATGTGTCCCGATCTTGCCAAAAATGGTATACGGCTACCTCGTTTATTTTTTTAATTTTTTTCTACATTCTAAATGACATTTCAAGTGTTTTTCATCTACATGACTTTCCTCAAAATCCAAATGGAGATTGAGTTACAAATATGTGCCATTACTTAGGGTTTTAGGGTTTTATGTGTCCCGATCTTGCCAAAAATGGTATACGGCTACCTCGTTTATTTTTTTTTAATTTTTTTCTACATTCTAAATGACATTTAAAGTGTTTTTCATCTACATGAGTTTCCTCAAAAATCCAAATGGGGATTGAGTTACAAATATGTGCCATTACTTAGTGGTTTTTAGGGTTTTATGTGTCCCGATCTTGCCAAAAATGGTATACGGCTACCTCGTTTATTTTTTTTTAATTTTTTTCTATATTCTAAATGACATTTCAAGTGTTTTTAATCTACATGAGTTTCCTCAAAATCCAAATGGAGATTGAGTTACAAATATGTGCCATTACTTAGGGTTTTTAGGGTTTTATGTGTCCCGATCTTGCCAAAAATGGTATACGGCTACCTCGTTTATTTTTTTTTAATTTTTTTCTACATTCTAAATGACATTTCAAGTGTTTTTCATCTACATGAAGTTTCCTCCAAATAAATAAAGTGGTATCACTTAAATGTGATAGGTTATATGATATTGTATGATCCAATATGACGTTTGTTCCTTGTCATGTGTATAAGTGTATAAATTTTGCTCAATTAACAACACAATTCAATAATATAACATAGCATATGCGTATCATTAACATCGTGTCGCAAATCATCGAAGAACACCTTCATTATGATATGTCGTATGGATATACACGATATTAGGACATGATATCGTGTTGTTGTGTACGAAATTAATGACAGAGTAAATTTAAATTTCGTATAATTTCATACGACCAAATATTTAACCCAATTAGTTTATGTCGTGTAAAAGTACACGAAATGAAGGCTTCGTGTCGTCCTTTCGAGAACGACACACGAAGGGTAGTTTGAGAATTATTGGTGCCTTGTATGTAAGGTGCCTTGTATATAGAATTTACCCGTCGCTAGGGGCCTTGTACTACTTCAGCCTCCCGTAGGGTATGATGTAAGATAGGGCATATGTGCATTTGGTTGCTTTGCATATACTCCTCCGTGCTCCCGTGAGAACCCCGACCCAGAACCTGCACGTGTCCCGAGTTGGAGCGTCCTCAGACTAACCCTAATTTCACTAACTTTTAAAACTTTTAATTAAACTTCCAAATAAAACATCATTAACAATTCCATTTCAAAACAACTCCACTACTCTCCACATCGGAGGAAGAGTGGACCGACTTTGAAAATACTTAAACTGTTTAGTTACAAAAGATATTGGTTTTAACGTAGAAATGTAAAGTTCATAATTACAAACTCCCAAAAGGAATTATAACAAAATACTTTCTACGCCAACCTAACGTACTCTCGACAATACCCAAAAGCTCACCGCCAACTCCTTTCCGTCCTTACTTGGCCGGTCCTCCTCCTCGTCTCTGGATCTAAAACATTAAAGGGAGAGGGGTGAGAATAAATCTCAAAGAAGCTATTATGAATGCAAAGAATATGCCAAATAAATGCAACATATAACAAGTCGCACGTAACACATTGGAAAAGCTATAAACACATTCCATTACCTTGGTTTACCTTTTCCCGTCCGAATGTAGTCGTACAACATTGGGTATAATAATACTCCAATTATACACTGAGCCGCTTTAAGCAATACTCACGCCTTATAAGACCCGCTTTTCAGTGGAACCAAATAAGACAAGAGCAACTCGTAAGGCTTTTGGCTCAATACAGACGCTTATAACCCCAACCCGCGGCCAGAGGGGACGGTCACGTATATAACATAATCCGATCACATTAGGTCACACTTCCATAATTGACCGTATTATGTTATACCCCCAACGTCACCGACTCTCACACATATCAAGCACATAATAGATACTTGAATAAAATCCACAAAATGGATAACAATATATCAACATGGTAAAATATACTCATGTTCAACCAATATCATAAATGTAAGCAACATTTAATTAACACACTATGCATAATACAACAATGTATATGAACTCAATGTAAGCAAGGAAGTAGCATCAATCCATCCTACATGGTCATTATACACAATACATAGCCTCTTTAAGAGTCTAAGTTGAATCTACCAAGGGGATCATAATTGTCTAGTTACCAAACTAGGTTAGCTAACGTTTTCCAAACAACATTTAAGGTACTTCTACTATTTCATTTTGATCACTTAGAATATCATCAGAAGCCAAAGTATTCTACTTTTAATCTAGGTTAAAGAGATTTCATTTTGGTTCGAGTTTGGATTAGGTTTCGAAATGTACTCTAAAGTTGATATCTTGAAACCATGTGACAGGGCACGACTCGCCCCCTGTGGGCACGACTGTGCCCAAGTGACCCTTCCGAACTCCGGGCGTCCCCTATAGGTCACGACTTCCCTTTCGTCCAAGGGACGACTCGCCCCTCCGTAATTTGTAAAAACAAAGAAGAACAACAACAATGCCTCAAAATCCCAAAGTTCCAACCAAAAGTCTTCTAAGTTATAAAACCAAAAGGGACATTTCCAACTTTGTTAACTTCATCCTACTCATTTAACTCCAAGAAAACATGTCTTAAACCTAGATCAATTCAACTTCCATAAACCATGATATTTCTATAAACCCAACAAAGTTCTCAATCAACACATTCAAGAGAACAAACACAATAACATTTATTTTCATGAGCATTCAAAGAAAGAAAGGTCATAATAACTCACCTTAGATTTATAGAACAAAATGTTGATCTTTTCTTAGCTTGCCTTTGCTCCTCTAGATGATCCTAACCCAAAAATGCCCTTGGTCTTGAAAATGGTGTAGAAAATGACTAGTTACAAGGCTTGAAATGAGGAAGCTTTCAATGGAGTTCCATGGAAGAGCTGAAAGAAGAAAAATGAGGAAGAAGATGAAAGTGACCTAGAGGAAGTACGGGGAGGTGAAGCGGAGTGTAATGGGGAGGATATGGGTTGCTTTGACTATCGAGGCCCTAGGTGGAGGAAAGAAGGGGGAAGCGGAATGCGCCCCCTTCAAACTAAGGCTTTCACCCCAAAATATCATTTTCCTTTAATATTTCCAAAGCATTAAATTTAAAATCCTCCTACTCAATATTTATTCCACATTTTAGGATCCTCCTTCCACACTTTACTCATGTTTCTATTATTACTTTTCTTTTTGAACATTAATTTATTTTCCTATCATTCATCCTAACATATGAAATTAATTATATAAAAATAGACACATAATAATAATAATAATATTAAAAGCACACAATATGTTATTAAAATAGTGCCTAGATTTAGGGTCGTTACACTCACTCCCTTAAAGAAAATTCGTCCCGAATTTTAAAAGAAAACTTACTTGGATTTTCAAACAACCACGGTATTTCGCTCTCATCTCCGACTCTAGCTCCCATGTCGCTTCCTCAATGGTGTGGTTCTTCCAAAGGACCTTCACTATAGGAATACTCTTAGACCTCAACTCCTTAACTTGGAACTCTAGGATTCTTAAGGGTTCCTCAACATAAGACATGTCCGCTGACATCATCTGGGAGAACTCAAGATGTGGGAAGGATCATGACAATACTTCCTCAACATCGAGACATGGAAAACATCATGGAGTAAAGAAAGAGACGAAGGTAATGCCAACCGTAGGCCAAATCCCCAATCTTCTCTAGAATCTCAAACGGACCAACGAACCCCTGAGCCGCTTTACTCCTTATTACCAAACCTTTTGATTCCCGCCCTCCTGAGAGACCTTCAAGAACACAAAGTCACCAACCCGAAAAGATAAATCCCGTCTTCTATTGTCAGGCGTAGCTTTTCCGTCTACTCGAGCCGTCTTCAATCTATCCCGAATCACTTTGATCTTCTCCGTAGAATCTCGAACTAAATCCGGCCCCAAAGTCTCGCTTCACCAACCTCGTCCCCAACACAACGGAGATCGACACTTCCTACCATATAACGCTTCATACTGCGAGCCATCTCAATACTAGACTCGATAACTATTATTATAGGCAAACTCCACTAAAGGTAGATGATCCTCCCATGACAATTTGAAATCCATCACACAAGCCCGTAACATATCCTCAAGTATTTGAATAGTTCTCTTGACCGACCGTCGGCTTGAGGATGAAACGCAAGATCAAACACAATTTAGAACCCAAGGCTTCATGCAATGCTCTCCAAAATCTAGATGTAAACCTCGGATCTCTGTCGGAAACAATACTAATCGAACCCTGAAGTCTCACAATCTCCTTCATATACAATCGAGCTAACTTCTCTAACGAAAACTTGGTTGATACCGAAGAAATGAGCCGACTTCGTCAACCGATCCACAATAACTCCATATAGCATCCATCTTCTTCATGAGAGGTAAACCCGAAACAAAATCCATCGAGATCCCTTCCCATTTCCACTCCGGAATATCTAATGGTTGAAGTAGTCCCGCCGGCCTTTGATGTTCTCGCCTAATCTCGTTGACAAGTTAAACACTTAGATACATAATCCGCTATTTCCTCTTCATACCATTCCACCAATACCCACGCTTCAAATCTTGATACATTTTAGTACTACCCGGATGAATCGCAAACTTGGACTTATGGCCATCCTCTAAAACACGCTTCTTGATTTCCGGTAACGAAGGAACGCAAATTCTCCTCGAAAGTTAAAATCCCATCTCTATTCAAAGCAAACTCCCCGCTTTCCCATCTTGCACTTGATCTAAAATTTTCTTCAACTCCGGATCACCTTGTTGAGCTTCTTTCAAATCTCCATACAATGTCGGAACGGCTCTAACATTCGCAATAATTACCTCACTCTTCAATTCTCGGGAACTCAAAGCTGTCAAATACGCCTTTCGGCTAATCGCATCCGCCACTACATCGCCTTTCCCTGGGGGTGATAGGAAATGACACAATCAAAATCCTTCAAGAACTCAAGCCATCTCCTTTGCTCTGGTTGTTCAACTCCTTTTGGGTAAATAGGTACTTCAAACTCTGTATGATCGTGGTGAAAATCTCAAACTTTCGCTCCCATAAAAGGGTAGTGCTTCCACTTATGCAACGCAAATACAATCGCCGCCAATTCCATATCACGAGTAGGGTAATTTCGTTCCGCCTGATAACTTCCTAGAGGCATACGCAATTACTTTCCCATTTTGCATCAACACACATCCCAAACCCGCCTTCGAGGCATCACTATAAATAAATAAAATTCTCGCAACCATCCTAAGGGTAAGAATAGGAGCCGTTTTGTCAATCTCTTCTTCAATTCATTAAAACTTCTTCCTCACACTTGGAATCCCATAGCAAACGATACATCCTTTCCGAGTCAACTCCGTCAACGGAGTAGCAATCCGAGAAAAACCCTCAATGAACCTCCGATAATACTCCCCGCCAAACCATGAAGTGGAAACTACGAACCTCAAGCCATAGCCAAGGTTGCTTCCACTAACCATCTTCGCTTCAATCTTTCGAAGCGGTCCACGGAAATTCCCGAATCCTCGACTACACCACATGCCCCAAGAAAGAAACCTCGCTCAAGCCAAAAACTCACACTTCGCCGAACATGGCGCATACACCGCTTCTCACGAAGAACGGACAAGACAATCCTCAAATGATTTTCATGCTCTTCCCGAGACTTAGAATACACAAGGATATCATCAATAAAGACCACCACAGCAAAACTATCAAGATAAGGCTTGAAGACACTGGCTCATCATATCCATAAACACTACTGCCGAGCATTAGTCAACCTAAAAGGCATTACTTACAAACTCATAGTGACGATTCATAGAATCTAGTCCGGGAAAGCCGTCTTTAGCAATATCATCCTGGCCTCATCTTCAACTCGATGGATATCCGCTTCTCAAATCAAGCTTGAGTAGATAACGGAACTTTTGGAGTTGGGTCAAACAAATCATCTATAATGCTGAAGAGGATATTTATTCTTAATAGGTGGTTTGGTTCAACAAACGATAGTCAATACACAAATCGTAAGGTACCATCCTTCTTCCTAACAAATAAGACCGGTGCTCCCCACTGAGACACACTAGATCTAATAAAACCCTGGCCTAACAATTCTTGCAATCGACCTTCAACTCTTTAAC